>CM067313.1:14762246-15169565 GCA_034231615.1 Meghimatium bilineatum
TTCATCACTTCATCACTTCATGACTTCATCACTTCATCACTTCATGACTTCATCACTTCATCACTTCATGACTTCATCACTTCATCACTTCATCGACTTCATGACTTCATCACTTCATCACTTCATCGACTTCATCACTTCATCACTTCATGACTTCATCACTTCATCACTTCATGACTTTATCACTTCATCACTTCATGACTTTATCACTTCATCACTTCATCACTTCATCACTTCATGACTTCATCACTTCATCACTTCATCACTTCATGACTTCATCACTTCATCACTTCATGACTTCATCACTTCATCACTTCATGACTTCATCACTTCACTTCATGACTTCATCACTTCATCACTTCATCACTTCATGACTTCATCACTTCATCACTTCATCACTTCATCACTTCATCACTTCATGACTTTATCACTTCATCACTTCATCACTTCACTTCATCACTTCATCACTTCATGACTTCATCACTTCATCACTTCATGACTTCATCACTTCATCACTTCATGACTTCATCACTTCATCACTTCATGACTTCATCACTTCATCACTTCATGACTTCATCACTTCATCACTTCATGACTTCATCACTTCATCACTTCATCACTTCATGACTTCATCACTTCATGACTTCATCACTTCATGACTTCATCACTTCATGACTTCATCACTTCATGACTTCATCACTTCATCACTTCATCACTTCATGACTTCATCACTTCATCACTTCATCACTTCATGACTTCATGACTTCATCACTTCATCACTTCATCACTTCATCACTTCATCACTTCATCACTTCATCACTTCATGACTTCATGACTTCATGCACTTCATCACTTCATCACTTCATCACTTCATCACTTCATGACTTCATCACTTCATGACTTCATCACTTCATCACTTCATCACTTCATCACTTCATCACTTCATGACTTCATCACTTCATCACTTCATCACTTCATGACTTCATGACTTCATCACTTCATCACTTCATCACTTCATCACTTCATCACTTCATCACTTCATGACTTCATGACTTCATGACTTCATCACTTCATCACTTCATCACTTCATCACTTCATGACTTCATCACTTCATGACTTCATCACTTCATGACTTCATCACTTCATCACTTCATCAATTCATGACTTCATCACTTCATGACTTCATCACTTCATCACTTCATCACTTCATGACTTCATCACTTCATCACTTCATCACTTCATGACTTCATCACTTCATGACTTCATCACTTCATCACTTCATCACTTCATCACTTCATCACTTCATGACTTCATCACTTCATGAATTCATCACTTCATGACTTCATCACTTCATGACTTCATCACTTCATCACTTCATCACTTCATGACTTCATCACTTCATCACTTCATCACTTCATCACTTCATCACTTCATGACTTCATCACTTCATGACTTCATGACTTCATCACTTCATCACTTCATCACTTCATCACTTCATGACTTCATCACTTCATCACTTCATCACTTCATCACTTCATCACTTCATCACTTCATCACTTCATGACTTCATCACTTCATCACTTCATCACTTCATCACTTCATGACTTCATCACTTCATGACTTCATCACTTCATCACTTCATCACTTCATCACTTCATCACTTCATCACTTCATCACTTCATCACTTCATCACTTCATCACTTCATCACTTCATGACTTCATCACTTCATCACTTCATCACTTCATCACTTCATCACTTCATCACTTCATGACTTCATCACTTCATCACTTCATGACTTCATGACTTCATCACTTCATCACTTCATCACTTCATCACTTCATCACTTCATCACTTCATCACTTCATCACTTCATCACTTCATCACTTCATCACTTCATCACTTCATGACTTCATCACTTCATCACTTCATCACTTCATCACTTCATGACTTCATCACTTCATGACTTCATCACTTCATGACTTCATGACTTCATCACTTCATGACTTCATCACTTCATCACTTCATCACTTCATCACTTCATCACTTTATCACTTCATCACTTCATGACTTTATCACTTCATCACTTCATGACTTCATCACTTCATCACTTCATCACTTCATGACTTCATCACTTCATCACTTCATCACTTCATCACTTCATCACTTCATCACTTCATCACTTCATGACTTCATCACTTCATCACTTCATGACTTCATCACTTCATGACTTCATGACTTCATCACTTCATCACTTCATGACTTCATCACTTCATCACTTCATGACTTTATCACTTCATCACTTCATGACTTTATCACTTCATCACTTCATGACTTTATCACTTCATCACTTCATCACTTCATGACTTCATCACTTCATCACTTCATGCACTTCATGACTTCATCACTTCATGACTTCATCACTTCATCACTTCATGACTTCATCACTTCATCACTTCATCACTTCATGACTTCATCACTTCATCACTTCATGACTTCATCACTTCATCACTTCATGACTTATCACTTCATCACTTCATGACTTTATCACTTCATCACTTCATGACTTTATCACTTCATCACTTCATCACTTCATCACTTCATGACTTCATCACTTCATCACTTCATCACTTCATGACTTCATCACTTCATCACTTCATGACTTCATGACTTCATCACTTCATGACTTCATCACTTCGTCACTTCATGACTTCATCACTTCATCACTTCATCACTTCATGACTTCATCACTTCATCACTTCATCACTTCATCACTTCATCACTTCATGACTTATCACTTCATCACTTCATCACTTCATCACTTCATCACTTCATCACTTCATCACTTCATGACTTCATCACTTCATCACTTCATGACTTCATCACTTCATCACTTCATGACTTCATCACTTCATCACTTCATGACTTCATCACTTCATCACTTCATGACTTTATCACTTCATCACTTCATGACTTCATCACTTCATGACTTCATCACTTCATGACTTCATCACTTCATGACTTCATCACTTCATCACTTCATCACTTCATCACTTCATGACTTCATCACTTCATCACTTCATGACTTCATGACTTCATCACTTCATGACTTCATCACTTCATGACTTCATCACTTCATGACTTCATCACTTCATGACTTCATCACTTCATGACTTCATCACTTCATCACTTCATCACTTCATGACTTCATCACTTCATCACTTCATCACTTCATGACTTCATCACTTCATCACTTTATGACTTCATCACTTCATGACTTCATCACTTCATCACTTCATGACTTCATCACTTCATGACTTCATCACTTCATGACTTCATCACTTCATGACTTCATCACTTCATCACTTCATGACTTCATCACTTCATGACTTCATCACTTCATGACTTCATCACTTCATGACTTCATCACTTCATGACTTCATCACTTCATGACTTCATCACTTCATGACTTCATCACTTCATGACTTCATGACTTCATCACTTCATCACTTCATCACTTCATGACTTCATCACTTCATCACTTCATGACTTCATCACTTCATGACTTCATGACTTCATCACTTCATGACTTCATGACTTCATGACTTCATCACTTCATGACTTCATCACTTCATGACTTCATCACTTCATGACTTCATGACTTCATCACTTCATCACTTCATCACTTCATCACTTCATGACTTCATCACTTCATCACTTCATCACTTCATCACTTCATCACTTCATCACTTCATCACTTCATCACTTCATGACTTCATGACTTCATGACTTCATCACTTCATGACTTCATGACTTCATCACTTCATCACTTCATCACTTCATCACTTCATCACTTCATCACTTCATCACTTCATCACTTCATCACTTCATCACTTCATCACTTCATCACTTCATCACTTCATGACTTCATCACTTCATAACTTCATCACTTCATGACTTCATCACTTCATCACTTCATCACTTCATCACTTCATGACTTCATCACTTCATGACTTCATGACTTCATGACTTCATGACTTCATGACTTCATGACTTCATCACTTCATCACTTCATCACTTCATCACTTCATCACTTCATCACTTCATCACTTCATGACTTCATCACTTCATCACTTCATCACTTCATCACTTCATGACTTCATCACTTCATGACTTCATCACTTCATGACTTCATCACTTCATCACTTCATCACTTCATGACTTCATCACTTCATGACTTCATCACTTCATCACTTCATCACTTCATGACTTCATCACTTCATGACTTCATCACTTCATGACTTCATCACTTCATGACTTCATCACTTCATCACTTCATGACTTCATCACTTCATCACTTCATGACTTCATCACTTCATCACTTCATGACTTCATCACTTCATCACTTCATCACTTCATGACTTCATCACTTCATGACTTCATCACTTCATGACTTCATCACTTCATGACTTCATCACTTCATGACTTCATCACTTCATCACTTCATCACTTCATGACTTCATCACTTCATCACTTCATCACTTCATGACTTCATGACTTCATGACTTCATCACTTCATCACTTCATCACTTCATCACTTCATGACTTCATCACTTCATCACTTCATCGACTTCATCACTTCATCACTTCATCACTTCATCACTTCATCACTTCATGACTTCATCACTTCATGACTTCATCACTTCATCACTTCATCACTTCATCACTTCATCACTTCATGACTTCATCACTTCATCACTTCATCACTTCATGACTTCATGACTTCATCACTTCATCACTTCATCACTTCATCACTTCATCACTTCATCACTTCATGACTTCATGACTTCATCACTTCATCACTTCATCACTTCATCACTTCATCACTTCATCACTTCATCACTTCATGACTTCATCACTTCATGACTTCATCACTTCATCACTTCATCACTTCATGACTTCATCAGACTTCATCACTTCATGACTTCATCACTTCATCACTTCATCACTTCATCACTTCATCACTTCATGACTTCATCACTTCATCACTTCATCACTTCATGACTTCATCACTTCATGACTTCATCACTTCATCACTTCATCACTTCATCACTTCATCACTTCATGACTTCATCACTTCATGACTTCATCACTTCATCGACTTCATCACTTCATGACTTCATCACTTCATCACTTCATGACTTCATCACTTCATCACTTCATCACTTCATCACTTCATGACTTCATCACTTCATCACTTCATCACTTCATCACTTCATCACTTCATGACTTCATCACTTCATCACTTCATCACTTCATGACTTCATCACTTCATGACTTCATCACTTCATCACTTCATCACTTCATCACTTCATCACTTCATCACTTCAATCACTTCATCACTTCATCACTTCATGACTTCATGACTTCATCACTTCATCACTTCATCACTTCATCACTTCATCACTTCATCACTTCATGACTTCATCACTTCATCACTTCATCACTTCATGACTTCATCACTTCATCACTTCATCACTTCATCACTTCATCACTTCATCACTTCATCACTTCATCACTTCATCTTCATCACTTCATCACTTCATGACTTCATCACTTCATGACTTCATCACTTCATGACTTCATCACTTCATCACTTCATCACTTCATCACTTCATCACTTCATCACTTCATCACTTCATCACTTCATCACTTCATGACTTCATCACTTCATCACTTCATCACTTCATCACTTCATCACTTCATCACTTCATCACTTCATGACTTCATCACTTCATCACTTCATGACTTCATCACTTCATCACTTCATCACTTCATCACTTCATGACTTCATGACTTCATCACTTCATGACTTCATCACTTCATGACTTCATCACTTCATGACTTCATCACTTCATGACTTCATCACTTCATGACTTCATCACTTCATCACTTCATCACTTCATGACTTCATCACTTCATCACTTCTATCACTTCATGACTTCATCACTTCATCACTTCATGACTTCATCACTTCATCACTTCATCACTTCATCACTTCATGACTTCATCACTTCATGACTTCATCACTTCATGACTTCATCACTTCATGACTTCATCACTTCATCACTTCATGACTTCATCACTTCATGACTTCATCACTTCATGACTTCATCACTTCATGACTTCATCACTTCATGACTTCATCACTTCATGCACTTCATCACTTCATGACTTCATCACTTCATGACTTCATCACTTCATCACTTCATCACTTCATGACTTCATCACTTCATCACTTCATGACTTCATCACTTCATGACTTCATGACTTCATCACTTCATGACTTCATGACTTCATCACTTCATCACTTCATGACTTCATCACTTCATGACTTCATCACTTCATGACTTCATCGACTTCATCACTTCATCACTTCATCACTTCATCACTTCATGACTTCATCACTTCATCACTTCATCACTTCATCACTTCATCACTTCATCACTTCATCACTTCATCACTTCATCACTTCATCACTTCATGACTTCATCACTTCATCACTTCATGACTTCATGACTTCATCACTTCATCACTTCATCACTTCATCACTTCATCACTTCATCACTTCATCACTTCATCACTTCATCACTTCATCACTTCATCACTTCATCACTTCATCACTTCATGACTTCATCACTTCATAACTTCATCACTTCATGACTTCATCACTTCATCACTTCATCACTTCATCACTTCATGACTTCATCACTTCATGACTTCATCACTTCATGACTTCATCACTTCATGACTTCATGACTTCATCACTTCATCACTTCATCACTTCATCACTTCATCACTTCATCACTTCATCACTTCATGACTTCATCACTTCATCACTTCATCACTTCATCACTTCATGACTTCATCACTTCATGACTTCATCACTTCATGACTTCATCACTTCATCACTTCATCACTTCATGACTTCATCACTTCATGACTTCATCACTTCATGACTTCATCACTTCATGACTTCATCACTTCATGACTTCATCACTTCATCGACTTCATCACTTCATGACTTCATCACTTCATCACTTCATGACTTCATCACTTCATCACTTCATCACTTCATGACTTCATCACTTCATCACTTCATGACTTCATCACTTCATGACTTCATCACTTCATCACTTCATCACTTCATGACTTCATCACTTCATGACTTCATCACTTCATCACTTCATCACTTCATGACTTCATCACTTCATCACTTCATCGACTTCATCACTTCATGACTTCATCACTTCATCACTTCATCACTTCATCACTTCATCACTTCATCACTTCATGACTTCATGACTTCATCACTTCATCACTTCATCACTTCATCACTTCATCACTTCATCACTTCATCACTTCATGACTTCATCACTTCATCACTTCATCACTTCATCACTTCATCACTTCATGACTTCATCACTTCATCACTTCATCACTTCATGACTTCATCACTTCATCACTTCATCACTTCATCACTTCATCACTTCATCACTTCATCACTTCATGACTTCATGACTTCATCACTTCATCACTTCATCACTTCATCACTTCATCACTTCATCACTTCATCACTTCATCGACTTCATCACTTCATGACTTCATCACTTCATGCACTTCATCACTTCATGACTTCATCACTTCATGACTTCATCACTTCATGACTTCATCACTTCATCACTTCATCACTTCATCACTTCATCACTTCATGACTTCATCACTTCATCACTTCATCACTTCATGACTTCATCACTTCATGACTTCATCACTTCATCACTTCATCACTTCATCACTTCATCACTTCATGACTTCATCACTTCATCACTTCATCACTTCATGACTTCATCACTTCATGACTTCATCACTTCATCACTTCATCACTTCATGACTTCATCACTTCATCACTTCATCACTTCATCACTTCATCACTTCATCACTTCATCACTTCATCACTTCATGACTTCATCACTTCATCACTTCATCACTTCATCACTTCATGACTTCATCACTTCATCACTTCATCACTTCATCACTTCATGACTTCATCACTTCATCACTTCATCACTTCATCACTTCATCGACTTCATCACTTCATGACTTCATCACTTCATCACTTCATCACTTCATCACTTCATCACTTCATCACTTCATCACTTCATCACTTCATGACTTCATGACTTCATCACTTCATCACTTCATCACTTCATCACTTCATCACTTCATCACTTCATGACTTCATCACTTCATCACTTCATCGACTTCATGACTTCATCACTTCATCACTTCATCACTTCATCACTTCATCACTTCATCACTTCATCACTTCATCACTTCATCACTTCATCACTTCATGACTTCATCACTTCATGACTTCATCACTTCATCACTTCATCACTTCATCACTTCATCACTTCATCACTTCATCACTTCATCACTTCATGACTTCATCACTTCATCACTTCATCACTTCATCACTTCATCACTTCATCACTTCATCACTTCATGACTTCATCACTTCATCACTTCATGACTTCATCACTTCATCACTTCATCACTTCATGACTTCATCACTTCATCACTTCATCACTTCATCACTTCATCACTTCATCACTTCATCACTTCATCACTTCATGACTTCATCACTTCATCACTTCATGACTTCATCACTTCATCACTTCATGACTTCATCACTTCATCACTTCATGACTTCATCACTTCATCACTTCATGACTTCATCACTTCATCACTTCATGACTTCATCACTTCATCACTTCATGCACTTTCATCACTTCATCACTTCATCACTTCATCACTTCATGACTTCATCACTTCATCACTTCATGACTTCATGACTTCATCACTTCATGACTTCATCACTTCATCACTTCATGACTTCATCACTTCATCACTTCATCACTTCATGACTTCATCACTTCATCACTTCATGACTTCATCACTTCATCACTTCATGACTTCATCACTTCATCACTTCATGACTTCTATCACTTCATCACTTCATGACTTCATCACTTCATCACTTCATCACTTCATCACTTCATGACTTCATCACTTCATCACTTCATCACTTCATGATCACTTCATCACTTCATGACTTCATCACTTCATCACTTCATGACTTCATCACTTCATCACTTCATCACTTCATCACTTCATCACTTCAATCACTTCATGACTTCATCACTTCATCACTTCATGACTTCATCACTTCATGACTTCATCACTTCATCACTTCATGACTTCATCACTTCATCACTTCATGACTTCATCACTTCATCACTTCATGACTTCATCACTTCATGACTTCATCACTTCATGACTTCATCACTTCATGACTTCATCACTTCATGACTTCATCACTTCATCACTTCATCACTTCATCACTTCATCACTTCATGACTTCATGACTTCATCACTTCATGACTTCATCACTTCATGACTTCATCACTTCATGACTTCATCACTTCATGACTTCATCACTTCATGACTTCATCACTTCATCACTTCATCACTTCATCGACTTCATCACTTCATGACTTCATCACTTCATCACTTCATCACTTCATGACTTCATCACTTCATCACTTCATGACTTCATCACTTCATGACTTCATCACTTCATCACTTCATGACTTCATCACTTCATGACTTCATCACTTCATGACTTCATCACTTCATGACTTCATCACTTCATCACTTCATGACTTCATCACTTCATGACTTCATCACTTCATGACTTCATCACTTCATGACTTCATCACTTCATGACTTCATCACTTCATGACTTCATCACTTCATCACTTCATGACTTCATCACTTCATCGACTTCATCACTTCATCACTTCATCACTTCATCACTTCATGACTTCATCACTTCATCGACTTCATCACTTCATGACTTCATCACTTCATGACTTCATCACTTCATGACTTCATCACTTCATCACTTCATCACTTCATCACTTCATGACTTCATCACTTCATGACTTCATCACTTCATGACTTCATCACTTCATGACTTCATGACTTCATCACTTCATCACTTCATCACTTCATGACTTCATCACTTCATGACTTCATCACTTCATGACTTCATCACTTCATCACTTCATGACTTCATCACTTCATGACTTCATCACTTCATGACTTCATCACTTCATGACTTCATCACTTCATGACTTCATCACTTCATGACTTCATCACTTCATGACTTCATCACTTCATGACTTCATCACTTCATCACTTCATGACTTCATCACTTCATGACTTCATCACTTCATGACTTCATCACTTCATGACTTCATCACTTCATGACTTCATCACTTCATGACTTCATCACTTCATGACTTCATGACTTCATCACTTCATGACTTCATCACTTCATCACTTCATGACTTCATCACTTCATGACTTCATCACTTCATGACTTCATCACTTCATCACTTCATCACTTCATCACTTCATGACTTCATCACTTCATGACTTCATCACTTCATGACTTCATCACTTCATGACTTCATCACTTCATGACTTCATCACTTCATGACTTCATCACTTCATGACTTCATCACTTCATCACTTCATGACTTCATCACTTCATCACTTCATCACTTCATCACTTCATGACTTCATCACTTCATGACTTCATCACTTCATGACTTCATCACTTCATGACTTCATCACTTCATGACTTCATCACTTCATGACTTCATCACTTCATCACTTCATCACTTCATGACTTCATCACTTCATGACTTCATCACTTCATGACTTCATCACTTCATGACTTCATCACTTCATGACTTCATCACTTCATGACTTCATCACTTCATGACTTCATCACTTCATGACTTCATCACTTCATCACTTCATCACTTCATGACTTCATCACTTCATGACTTCATCACTTCATGACTTCATCACTTCATGACTTCATCACTTCATGACTTCATCACTTCATCACTTCATGACTTCATCACTTCATGACTTCATCACTTCATGACTTCATCACTTCATGACTTCATCACTTCATGACTTCATCACTTCATGACTTCATCACTTCATGACTTCATCACTTCATGACTTCATCACTTCATCACTTCATCACTTCATGACTTCATCACTTCATCACTTCATGACTTCATCACTTCATGACTTCATCACTTCATGACTTCATCACTTCATGACTTCATCACTTCATCACTTCATGCACTTCATCACTTCATCACTTCATCACTTCATGACTTCATCACTTCATGACTTCATCACTTCATCACTTCATGACTTCATCACTTCATGACTTCATCACTTCATGACTTCATGACTTCATCACTTCATGACTTCATCACTTCATGACTTCATCACTTCATGACTTCATCACTTCATGACTTCATCACTTCATGACTTCATCACTTCATCACTTCATGACTTCATCACTTCATCACTTCATCACTTCATCACTTCATCACTTCATCACTTCATCACTTCATGACTTCATCACTTCATGACTTCATCACTTCATCACTTCATGACTTCATCACTTCATCACTTCATGACTTCATGACTTCATCACTTCATGACTTCATCACTTCATGACTTCATCACTTCATCACTTCATCACTTCATCACTTCATCACTTCATCACTTCATGACTTCATCACTTCATGACTTCATCACTTCATGACTTCATCACTTCATCACTTCATCACTTCATCACTTCATGACTTCATCACTTCATTACTTCATCACTTCATCACTTCATCACTTCATGACTTCATGACTTCATCACTTCATCAATTCATCACTTCATGACTTCATCACTTCATGACTTCATCACTTCATCACTTCATCACTTCATGACTTCATCACTTCATGACTTCATGACTTCATCACTTCATGACTTCATCACTTCATCACTTCATCACTTCATGACTTCATCACTTCATGACTTCATCACTTCATCACTTCATGACTTCATCACTTCATGACTTCATCACTTCATGACTTCATCACTTCATCACTTCATGACTTCATCACTTCATCACTTCATCACTTCATCACTTCATGACTTCATCACTTCATGACTTCATCACTTCATGACTTCATCACTTCATGACTTCATCACTTCATGACTTCATCACTTCATGACTTCATGACTTCATCACTTCATCACTTCATGACTTCATCACTTCATCACTTCATCACTTCATCACTTCATGACTTCATCACTTCATCACTTCATCACTTCATGACTTCATCACTTCATCACTTCATGACTTCATCACTTCATCACTTCATCACTTCATGACTTCATCACTTCATGACTTCATGACTTCATCACTTCATGACTTCATCACTTCATCACTTCATCACTTCATGACTTCATCACTTCATCACTTCATCACTTCATGACTTCATCACTTCATGACTTCATCACTTCATGACTTCATCACTTCATCACTTCATGACTTCATCACTTCATGATTTCATCACTTCATCACTTCATGACTTCATCACTTCATGACTTCATCACTTCATCACTTCATGACTTCATCACTTCATCACTTCATGACTTCATCACTTCATGACTTCATCACTTCATGACTTCATCACTTCATGACTTCATCACTTCATCACTTCATGACTTCATCACTTCATCACTTCATCACTTCATCACTTCATCACTTCATCACTTCATCACTTCATCACTTCATCACTTCATGACTTCATGACTTCATCACTTCATGAATTTATCACTTCATCACTTCATGACTTCATGACTTCATCACTTCATGACTTCATCACTTCATGACTTCATCACTTTATGACTTCATCACTTCATCACTTCATGACTTCATGACTTCATCACTTCATGACTTCATAACTTCATCACTTCATCACTTCATCACTTCATCACTTCATCACTTCATCACTTCATCACTTCATGACTTCATCACTTCATCACTTCATCACTTCATCACTTCATGACTTCATCACTTCATGATTTCATCACTTCATCACTTCATGACTTCATCACTTCATCACTTCATCACTTCATGACTTCATCACTTCATCACTTCATGACTTCATCACTTCATCACTTCATCACTTCATCACTTCATCACTTCATCACTTCATCACTTCATCACTTCATCACTTCATCACTTCATGACTTCATCACTTCATCACTTCATGACTTCATCACTTCATGACTTCATCACTTCATCACTTCATGACTTCATCACTTCATGACTTCATCACTTCATCACTTCATGACTTCATCACTTCATCACTTCATGACTTCATCACTTCATCACTTCATGACTTCATGACTTCATCACTTCATGACTTCATCACTTCATGACTTCATCACTTCATGACTTCATCACTTCATCACTTCATGACTTCATCACTTCATGACTTCATGACTTCATCACTTCATCACTTCATCACTTCATGACTTCATCACTTCATCACTTCATGACTTCATCACTTCATGACTTCATCACTTCATGACTTCATGACTTCATCACTTCATGACTTCATCACTTCATCACTTCATGACTTCATGACTTCATCACTTAATCACTTCATCACTTCATCACTTCATCACTTCATCACTTCATCACTTCATCACTTCATGACTTCATCACTTCATCACTTCATCACTTCATCACTTCATGACTTCATCACTTCATCACTTTATGACTTCATCACTTCATGACTTCATCACTTCATCACTTCATGACTTCATCACTTCATCACTTCATGACTTCATCACTTCATGACTTCATCACTTCATGACTTCATGACTTCATCACTTCATCACTTCATCACTTCATCACTTCATCACTTCATCACTTCATCACTTCATCACTTCATCACTTCATCACTTCATCACTTCATCACTTCATGACTTCATCACTTCATCACTTCATCACTTCATCACTTCGTCACTTCATCACTTCATCACTTCATGACTTCATCACTTCATCACTTCATGACTTCATCACTTCATCACTTCATCACTTCATGACTTCATGACTTCATCACTTCATGACTTCATCACTTCATCACTTCATCACTTTAACGTCATATATTTTCTAATTCTCTGTTTATCCCAGTTAACAGGATCGCCCTTAATACAGTCGAAGAAGACACGAGTTTTACATTTATGTAATAACACAGAGGAATAAATGACAGTCATGTCTGCTGTTCTAGTAAAACTCAATATTTCATATGATGTCAGCACTGTATACATGAAGTATCTCATATATAACGTCAGCACATGAAAAAACGAGTATCAAATGAGTCCAACGATTAGCGACGAAGCCATAACTATATTTAACTGGATTACTTTTACCTTTTTGTGCCAAGCAATAGTTATTTTTGGTATTACTACCAACATAATAAACATCATCTGTTTTCTCCAGCAAGGTTTTACAGATTCGGTCAACGTCAGTCTAATAGGTAAAATACATGCATGTACGTTAGTCTATATATATATATATTACCTGAATGTGCGTGACTCTAATTGGCAAAATACATGGATGTACGTTAATATAATGGATTGGTAATAAACATGAATGTACGTCAGTTTAGTGGTTAAATTACATGAATGTAAATCGGTTAAGTGTGTAAAATACATAAATATACGTAAGTATTGTGGCTACAATACATGAATGTACGTGAGTCTATATATATTACCTGAATGTGCGTTAGTTAATTGGCAAAATACATAGATGTATGTCAATCTAACGGATTGGTAATAAACATGAATGTACGTCAGTTTAGTAGGTAAAAATACATGAATGTACGTCAGTTTAGTGGGTAAAATACATGAATGTAAGTAAGAATTGTGGCTAAAATACGTGGATGTACGTGGGTCTAGTGGGCAATATACGTGATTGTACGTGAGTTTAATGAGTAAAATACATACATATTCGTCATACTATATACTTACCTGAGTGTATGCCAGTCTTGTGGTAAAATACGTTACTTTACGTAAGTCTAATGCATGTGTAAAATATAGGAATATATTTTAGACTAAATGGGTAAAACACAGGCGTCTACTTCTGGCGTCGGCAATATACTTTTCGCACTTTCTTTTTCAAATGTAATCATCTGTTTTCTATCTATTTACGTTCATTCAGCGCCGAACGCGGTTCATAGGCAGGAACTAGAACGTCAAATTTGAGCTATAGGTGTAATTACTATATGTTGTACTATATGTTACTATATTACTATATGCTATAGGTGTAATTACTATACGTTGTTTAGACCCTTAGTCATTGCTTACAAGATATTTATTATTTGTGATCTGCCTTATTTCCTTGTACGTTTCTTTCGTCTGACAATGAAGTGATCTCTCTTCTAGTTCTAAACATTTTGCTTTGAATAATTATTCGTATATAGTTCTGCTTATAAGTGGTATTTATAATAATACGTTTTGTGGTGTAATTCCTGAGTGGCTCTTTTTTATTCAGACTTTTACTTGGTATTTCCATCTTCATCTGTCTCTTTAACAATGTATTCGTTTTGCTTTAGACATTTTTCTTTTATAAGGGTTCATTTGTTATTATTTTAATTATTCTCGTGTGGTTGCAAGATTTTTTTGAATGTATTTACTTCAAGATTCTCCCTTCTGTATTGTTATATGCACTTAATAAGTGTTCTTAGCTATTCTTTGCCTCTGCAACAGATTTTTTCTGTATATACTTGTTTCGTCGGTGTTATGTCTACATGTGGATCTAGATGTTGTCTATGTAATATTTATTTTTAGATTGACCTGAAATTTGTATGTTACTAGTTGATTATCAATGTTGATATCAGCTTCTGGGTGTGTGTTAACATTATTTACATGCGTCAAAATATATTATTGATCATAATAAAATATAACAGGCTCTTCCTTCTGTCTGCAGAAATTTTATATATATATATATATATATATATATATATATATATGGTTTTCTACTTTCTTGCTCAAGAAATGTGTTACATATTACAATTTACACTGACTTGTGTCCTAACTGTCAGAACAGACGAAATTACTATCACATGTTTTGTTGTAACTTATTTCGTGTTTCTTCGTCTTTAGGTCTTGCAATATCTGACCTATGTTGTTTGATGACTTTGATCTGGATGAACATCTGCTTGACACCCGCCTTCAGTTCCCTAGATCTACCTTTTAATGGAATTGAATTCCAGTATCTGATGAGTGGGATACCTCATGTAACGTTTACACGTGTCACTGCCTGGATCACAGCTTTAATTACACTGGAGAGATGTCTATGTATCTCAGCTCCTTTGAAGGTTAAATCCAACTTAACATAGGTTTGATAGTTTAAAATACCTGGACCGCTTCTTTTAACTGTCACTAAATTTTTTTTTAAACAGGGTCTGGTGATGCATTATGAGGCATAAAGGTTCGCATTATTCTAATACGAATCCACGATTTATTCAGTAACCAACATCATAAAGGTACATTCGCGCGATGTGCGTCGGAAATTGAAAGATTAGAAGCTCGAATGATTGACGTTTCATAACTAGCGTATTCGAGATCGATCATAATGCACAGATATCTCACAAACTAAGATAGTGAGTCCAATATCGAAGTCTGGGGAACAAAAATACTTCTAAGGTACAATTAGAATGTCTACGGAGCAGGAATTACAACGCCAGACGACCAAATTCGGAAATAAAAAACATACTGACGCATTGATTCACTTTTGAAACATGACAGTCACAATCTATAGAGAAATAAATGAGCAATAGTGGAAGGAACTTCACTTGCTCAAATCAACGGAGAATGGGAATTGTAAACTTATACCTGCAGAACTTGACTGGGTAGGTTAAATGTAAGAATATCATGAAGACGAAGTATTAGAAGATTGACTTTACTGTCAAGCGTTTCAGATACCCGAACCAGGCTCTCAGAAGACAAAGGAGCAGTTAACAGCAATTTTTAACACTGCCTTGGCATACAGTCTTACACCATCGTCTAGACGGCACAAAAAGAAAGCGAATCAAGAGAGGAAGGTCCTGCATGGAGAAGTACAAGATACCCTACTCAGAGTTTGTGAGCAGAGGAAGTGGGAAGAGGCTGTGAATGAGTGGAATTTCGTAAATGAGAGTACTATTGACAAACGTGGTGATACAGATGGGAAGAGAGTGCCGCGAATGGGCTGCAAACAGAACAGAGGAAATTATCCAAGAACTCATACTGCAGCACTCGAAGCCACACGATACAATAATTTATACAGACGGCTGAGCAACGCAAGAAATAAACAGGTGTGATTGGGGTTTCGTGGCCTACCAAAATTGCAAGAAAGTAGAAATTAGCTGAGAAGTCAGCCGACTACCTCACTACAACATCGAGTATGAGAATGGAAAAGAAGCAATGACAGCAGCTCTCACTTGGCTGGCGACGCAACCACTAACAGACTCAGTAATTATATTGGAATCTAAAAGTATGCTGCGCAAGATAGAAATGTGTATAATCAGAAGTGAATGGGTCACTCTTCTCGACATTACGCAGAGCATTACATGGATTTACTGTCCTGGTCATGCTGGGGTTAGGGAAAACGAAAGAGCCGATGTGTTGGCTGGTAAAGGTTTAGTGAACGGCACCAAGATAAGAAGAGAAAGGATTGAATTGATTAGAGCAGTCATGGATACCTTACGAGAAGACGAGGAGTACGAACGTGACAATGTACATATTAAGAGAATGATAGAAATGGGAGTGACTAGAGGTAATGGGAGAAAGTGCTCCCTCTCCGGAAAAATCAGAAGGACTCGTAATCAGCAACTGACTGACCAAGATAAGAAGAGAAAGGATTGAATTGATTAGAGCAGTCATGGATACCTTACGAGAAGACGAGGAGTACGAACGTGACAATGTACATATTAAGAGAATGATAGAAATGGGAGTGACTAGAGGTAATGGGAGAAAGTGCTCCCTCTCCGGAAAAATCAGAAGGACTCGTAATCAGCAACTGACTGGGACACTGAGCTTATACACTTTTTGATGGCTGACGGAACTGAAAGAAGAGCATATATGGGAATGCCCCCAGTGCTGTGACGCTTGTTCCTAATCAAGAATCGAGAATATTAGAGAACAGTTGACATACTACGATTTTCGTTATACCTTGGCATACGGTTGACATACTACGTTTGTCGTTATATCTTGTCATATGTTTCACATACTACGTTTGTCATTATATCTTGTCATATGTTTTACATACTACGTTTGTCATTATATCTTGTCATATGGTTGCCATACAATATGTCGTTATATTTTTTCATATGGTTGACATACAACGTCTGTCGTCATATCTTGGCATATTGTTGACATACTACGTTTGTCATTATATCTTGTCATATGGTTTACATACTACGTTTGTCGTTATATCTTGTCATACGGTTGACATACAACGTCTGTCGTTATATCTTGTCATACGGTTGACATACAACGTCTGTCGTTATATCTTGTCGTATGATTGACATACAACGTCTGTCGTTATATCTTGTCATATGGTTGACATACAACGTTTGTCGTTATATTTTGTCGTATGATTGACATACAACGTCTGTCATTATATCTTGGCATACTATCGATATACTATGTTTCTATATATATATATATACATTGGAACACGATATTAATTCACCGATGCCTGAGACACTCTTGCGACGAGAATTAATCGATCCAAGTTTAAAATGCTCAAATTGAGCATATGATTGATTTCTTTGTTCTCTCATTATGCCATATGTTCTGTACACCATGACGAAGCAACAAGTGGTCTGCTGAAATTACCCCTAACCTCACATTGTTTCATAGCTTCAAATGAGAATCCACAGAATCGGCAGCGATCTAAAAAAATTCATTTTATTAGCAAGATATCACATTCGTGAAAGGAACTCGTAATCTCTTGAGAAAAAAATAACGACCTAACCGTTACGCCAAGGATATTCCTGATCAAGTTAATCTCAAATAACTATATTGTTCCATTATGTAACCGATACTGAAAATGTGCCTGGTATTCTAAAATCAAACTACTCTTCCATGCATAGAATTGTTATAATCTCTAACCATCTTCCGACATTTTTAAGAATGACACGAGCTATGAAACTCTACACAAATAGAAAAAACCCGAAATTGGATGTACTGGGGTCAAAATGAACAATTATCTCGTATATCCTTTTTTGGACAGCTCATCAGTGCTTATATTTCAAGTGCATTCAATGTGATGGCACCAAGTGAAGTAAAGTTCTTCTGTTTCTGCTCGGTGTAATGTTTAGTTCGTTACTCAGGTGCGTATGTTTACCACAATTGTGTGATTACAAAACATATAATATATTGTTGCTGTTGTTTCGCAGTAGAGCTGTAAATAGACATAACGCCACAAACGTCCTTTTCAGGACGAAGAAGAAAAATGGTGCATAGACAGAGTTAGCGATGCAGGAACGTGTTTAGTTGTGCACAAAACCATAAAAACGAATAAGATACACATATAGTCCGGCAAACAGAGAAAAAAATATATTCGTATGGTGGGTTTTGTTGCCTAAAAGAACTCACTAAGTTGCTTCAGAAATCATATATCTACTTCACTACAACATCGAGCATGAAAATGAAAATGGATAAAAGCTCTTAGTTGATTGTGACTAAAGTGTCACCTTACAGGGGGGGATACTTTCAGACTAGCAGAACCTTATTAAAATGTACTTATTAAGAAAGGAACCGATCACATTGCGGAACAGTATTACATTGATATACTGCCCTGGTCAGTAAGAGGTCAAAGGAAACCAAAATGCAGACTCGTCGGAGAGCAATATTGTGATTGATGGTACAGAACTTAGAAGAGATGGGGCAGATCTTAAAATAGTCAATTATTAAATGAATACATAACGAAGAAAACATTTCTCGAGGTTAGCGTACACATAGAAATACATGACAGAAATCGAACTGACCATGGGGGGGGGGGGGTGAGAATGTGTCCTATCTTGAACAACCCGATGATCACACAATCAACACCGGTCATAAACTTTGGTCTGTTCACTCTAGGATGTTTCCTACAACTGAGAGTGAAGTACGTAATGTCCCGTGTGTCATAATGATGATTTCCTTTCAAAAATCGTACAAAAAGTCTTACATAGTGTAAATAGTGCATAGTGTAAATATTACATAATGTAAATATTACATAGTGTAAATATTACATAGTGTAAATATTACATAGTGTAAATATTACATAGTGTAACTATTACATAGTGTACATATTACAAAGTGTAAATATTACATAGTATAAATTGTACATAGTGTAAATACTACATAGTATTAATATTACATAGTGTAAATATTACTATGTACAGAATGAAATGTAATATGTTAAAATAACCGTGTTAATTGTGATAAGTTGAACATGTCTTGTTTACTTTTATTTATAATTTTCGCTTCAATACCCTGCAGTTCGATAGTCTTTTATCGTAAAACTTTTCAAATTTGTCGTCTAGGTAAGTACTATAGAAAACATGTGAATCATGCAGAAAACCTAAAGTTTTTGTTGTCGGATTATATGATCAACTACCACACTTCACTTCTACCTTTCTCTCAAACAAGGATGAGGAAATCCAGTTGAGAAGAAAATATTTTATTTTAAATTCCAACATGACCATCTATAGTATAGAAGATTGAACTGCAAAAAGCAAACAAGACTTCATTCATTACGTTTTTACGTATTGTCTTGGTATCCGTTGCTTACTTTTTATATACTTGGAGTAACCCGCTCAAAAACAAAGCTATGGCCAACCAATTAAACGCACTGATATAATCACAGTACCGGAAACGCCATTTCTAGGTATGAGCATCAGGACTTTAGTTCTCTGCCGTAGTTATCGATTCCAACAACCGAGTCAGCAGTAGATGCATAAGTGTAAAGACTCTGCTTTAAGCGTCCTTCAAATAATTCTCCACCGGACACGTACATATAATAAGAGACAACAGATAAAATTGTTTGCAAACATCAGCAGACTACTACCAGATAGCATACCACAGCAAACTATGCTGCACAGATACAGTGAAGTTAGACCTAGAGGGCTACCACGAAAACAATGTACCACCGAAATAAGATAGGCGACAATTTCCACAAATATGCTGAGCACACAAGAGGCATGTCTAAATATCTGCTACCCCTGATGCTGAAATGCAACAAATGGTTTGACGAATAGATAGATAGAAAAGATTTCAGTATGCACATAAAACTAGATGTATAACTACCGTATACCAATATAATGTTCCTGTCATTCTTTGTTTATCTGTCAGATGTTTCACATATGTGTGCTATTTCAAATGTTTCATATTTCTTTACAAGAATTATTTTAAATTTTCCGTTAAAAGATTTTGGTTGTCATTTAAAATATCTCCTATGCTAACTTATCTCCTCGTGTCTGTCTGATACTTTATGTACCTTATCTCCTCGTGTCTGCCTGATACTTTATGTAACCTATCTCCTCGTGTCTGATACTTTATGTACCTTATCTCCTCGTGTCTGTCTGATACTTTATGTAACTTATCTCCTCGTGTCTGATACTTTATGTAACTTATCTCCTCGTGTCTGTCTGATACTTTATGTACCTTATCTCCTCGTGTCTGTCTGATACTTTATGTAACTTATCTCCTCGTGTCTGTCTGATATTTTATGTAACTTATCTCCTCGTATCTGTCTGATACTTTATGTAACTTATCTCCTCGTGTCTGTCTGATACTTTATGTAACTTATCTCCTCGTGTCTGTCTGATACTTTATGTAACTTATCTCCTCGTGTCTGATACTTTATGTAACTTATCTCCTCGTGTCTGATACTTTATGTAACTTATCTCCTCGTGACTGATACTTTATGTAACGTATCTCCTCGTGTCTGATACTTTATGTAACTTTTCTCCTCGTGTCTGTCTGATACTTTATGTAACTTTTCTCCTCGTGTCTGTCTGATACTTTATGTAACTTATCTCCTCGTGTCTGTCTGATACGTTATGTAACTTATCTCCTCGTATCTGTCTGATACGTTATGTAACTTACCCCCGTGTCTGTCTGATACTTTATGTAACTTATCTCCTCGTGTCTGATACTTTATGTAACTTATCTCCTCGTGTCTGTCTGATAATTTATGTAACTTATCTCCTCGTGTCTGATACTTTATGTAACTTATCTCCTCGTGTCTGATACTTTATGTAAGTTATCTCCTCGTGACTGATACTTTATGTAACTTTTCTCCTCGTGTCTGTCTGATACTTTATGTAACTTTTCTCCTCGTGTCTGTCTGATACGTTATGTAACTTATCTCCTCGTGTCTGTCTGATACTTTATGTAACGTATCTCCTCGTGTCTGTCTGATACTTTATGTAACTTATCTCCTCGTATCTGATACTTTATGTAACTTATCTCCTCGTGTCTGATACTTTATGTAAGTTATCTCCTCGTGACTGATACTTTATGTAACTTTTCTCCTCGTGTCTGTCTGATACTTTATGTAACTTTTCTCCTCGTGTCTGTCTGATACGTTATGTAACTTATCTCCTCGTGTCTGTCTGATACTTTATGTAACGTATCTCCTCGTGTCTGTCTGATACTTTATGTAACTTATCTCCTCGTATCTGATACTTTATGTAACTTATCTCCTCGTGTCTGTCTGATACTTTATTTAACTTATCTCCTTGTGCTGTTTGATACATTATGTAACTATATCTTCGTGTATGTGTAATATTTTATGTAATAAAAAACTAAATATACACATTATTATATCAATCATGTGCAGGTAAAGAGTATCGTGACACCAAGGAGAGTGACAGTTGTCATAATTTTAATCTTTGTCATCCTATTATCAAGTGTAGCGCCAGTCTACGTGGTCAACAGGTTGGGCATGAAATATTTTCCACACATAAACAAACACTTTTGTTCCACACTTTTCCACACTTTTGTTCGCCGAGAACAGAGAATATGTTGAGAAAATTAGTTTTACAGTCAACAACGCTGCAGTTCCATTCGCTGCCTTTGCGGTTATTATTGTCTGTACAACAACACTGGTATTTAAACTACACAGAAATACACAATGGAGAAAGACATCCACAACTGCTGGACAAGCTGACAATACAACGCGTAACATGAAAGTAGCCAAGATGGTTGTTATGATTTCTGTACTCTTCATTGTGTGTTCTGTACTTGTTAGTTGTACGTTTATAGGAATATCTATAGAACCACAACTTTCATTGGAAGGTCGACATGTAAACACTGGCTTAGTACTTGGTGGCATTGGTCTTATTCTCGAGTCTATCAACTCATCTACCAATATTGTTATCTACTATTACATGAGTACTAAATATAGCTCAACTTTTCGTCATTTGTTCTGCAGCTCTACACATACTAATTAAAAAAAAATAAACATGCGTACAAAGAAAATGTAGCACACTAATAACACTGCGCAACAAAAAAAAGTTTGTTTTTTTTACAAGTATACAATTAGTCAATTCCTACTGAAAATGGGTTGAGAAAAACGAATATGACATCAGAAAATGTTTATTAGCTCTAGTTTTTGAGTTATTGTAATTTCAATATTTGTATTAAAAATCATATTTCTTATTGTTTCCTTTTCCTCTTGTATACCACTTCTGGAGCTTCTCTTGTGACATTCCAGCAGTAGTCATCAAGCATGGATGTATTCCACAATTATAATTATACAGGAATTGAATCTACTGTATATATATACATATATATTGGTGCCTAAATATATGACGGCCATTACATACTAGAATTGCTCAACATTCTCAGATTTAGAATTGTTATTAGATGGCATAGATGACATTGGCAGAATAAATCATTTAAGATGTTACATTACAGTCATTATTTTAGTCTAAGCTTATAAACATATTCAGTGGGCTGACATTACTTTATGGATACTCCAGATGCACAATTTCATGTGGCGAAGTTTGAACATGATATCTTGGCAGTCTGTGACGAGCTATGACCGGTGTGCTACTGGGCTGTACACCATATATATAAAATAGAACATGTACCTATATTTTGGAAGGGAGTAGATGATGTTGTTTGGGGGACATGATTACTAATGATCACATACTTGGACCAGAAGACATTCACGGAGGGGGGGGGCGAGGGAGGGGATGAGAACAGTGAAAAATATAACAATTGCATTGTAGCATACGCGAAGCGACACCAGAGGAACTCCCATCACGACACCAGAGGAACTCCCATCATGACACCAGAGGAACTCCCATCACGACACCAGAGGAACTCCCATCATGACACCAGAGGAACTCCCATCACGACACCAGAGGAACTCCCATCACGACACCACAGGAACTCCCATCATGACACCAGAGGAACTCCCATCACGACACCAGAGGAACTCCCATCATGACACCAGAGGAACTCCCATCATGACACATGAGGAACTCCCATCATGACACCAGGGGAACTCCCATCACGACACCAGGCGAACTCCCATCACGACACCAAAGGAACTCACATTACGACACCAGGGGAACTCCCATCACGACACCAGAGGAACTCCCATCACGACACCAGGGGAACTCCCATCATGACACCAGAGGAACTCCCATCACGACACCAGAGGAACTCCCATCATGACACAAGAGGAACTCCCATCATGACACCAGGGGAACTCCCATCACGACACCAGAGGAACTCCCATCACGACACCAGAGGAAATCCCATCACGACACCAGAGGAACTCTCATCACGACACCAGAGGAAATCCCATCACGACACCAGAGGAACTCGCATCACGACACCAGAGGAAATCCCATCACGACACCAGAGGAACTCTCATCACGACACCAGAGGAAATCCCATCACGACACCAGAGGAACTCCCATCACGACACCAGAGGAAATCCCATCAGGACACCAGAGGAACTCTCATCACGACACCAGAGGAACTCTCATCACGACACCAGAGGAACTCTCATCACGACACCAGAGGAACTCTCATCACGACACCAGAGGAACTCTCATCACGACACCAGAGGAACTCTCATCACGACACCAGAGGAACTCTCATCACTACACCAGAGGAACTCTCATCACTACACCAGAGGAACTCCCATCACGAC
The DNA here is from genome assembly GCA_034231615.1 of Meghimatium bilineatum. Classification (NCBI taxonomy): domain Eukaryota; kingdom Metazoa; phylum Mollusca; class Gastropoda; order Stylommatophora; family Philomycidae; genus Meghimatium; species Meghimatium bilineatum. The sequence goes on from CM067313.1 coordinate 14,787,465, forward strand.
ACCAGAAGAACTCCTATGACGACACCTGAGGAACTCCCATCATTGACACCAAAAATATTTCTGAACAGAATAAAGCAAAGATCAGAGAAAATTTGTGCAGAAGATCAAATTGTTTCAATTCAATTAGAAGCACTACTCAACAAGTCTTCTTTATAAGAATTATAAATTTGAAAAATACTCAACAATATCACAATCTGTACCAGAATTTCATCTACTCTACAAATGCATGTAACCGTGTCTGTCATGATTGTCTCTTGTATGTACTGAGATTGATATTTGTCCAAACATGTGATTTGCTTATTTTATTAACGTTTACGAAATATTTCAATCGAACCAGTCGATTGTTGCTTGTGAGTGTATTAGAAACATGCTTTTAATGAAGAATGTTTTACGATTATACTGCTATCGTTACAAAACTTTAAATCAATAATTTGATTATAGTTATTTGTTCTCACACCAGGCACATATGCATCTTTTAGAGGATGACTCAGTGGTTGACGAGACAGTGTGCCGATATTTCTGTTGGTGTGTCTACTGAGAAGTGACAGAGATATTGCTTGTATTTTTGCATTCTATTTTCATTCCGCCTGTCCCTTAACAATGTGCAGCTCAATTCCTTATTTTCGATCACTATATACAAGTAAATGTAAACTAATTAATTATCCTGATGGAGGATAATGCGATTTTGTTGAAACCTAGATTATATGTTAGATTCATGAAAACTGAATTCAAAAGAATAGAAAGGCAAAACTGTTTACATTTATGAATCGAAAAAGATGGTTAGACATACGATCAATATCTTGACATCACACCATTTATTTTAATTTCATAATAATCTACATAGAATAGACGGCATAAATATATTTATACGTAATTTACAGAAAACAGAACAGACAAAATAAGATCAAAACCGTATTTCTTGTAGCTTTACAAATGTCAACCATATTTTCATACCATATTACGTGATTCTTGTAAAATTGTTTCTTATTATAGCTTTTTCTTCTAGTCACATGACACTGCATACTAAGTGTACACAATGTGTATATAATTAACGTTCACTATATCAATGATAGTCATAAATTGTCACGTTCTTTTTAATTAATGCCTCCCAATATATAAGAATTTATTATATAGTTAATAAACTACAATAATGTGTCTTTGAAAGAAAATAGTTTACCTCATTGTATACTTATGAACATGTCTTTTTGTGTTGGTGGATAATAATAAATTAATAATAACATATGTAAAGTTTGTTCCGCTTATAATTTGACATAATTGTCAATATTGACTACATCTGTTTAGCATTGTATAGAATAAAATATAACTAATGTTATGTTTCCTTATTTTTGTGAAGTATGTGTGCATTACTGTTCTCTCTCACACAACCAGTACGATGTTCCGTCTAATTTTCGAAAGATAGCGTGAAGTACATTGTGATACGGTATAAGGTGTGCTGTATATGATGACATTCTTTGTCGGAGAAGATGCAGGGGGGAGATTAAAGCGGTTACGGGTTGTCACCTTTTGTGCCCTATTATTCTGTAAGCCAAAATCTGGATGGCAGATTTCATAATAATAGTTGTGAGATTTAACTTGAAATTGGGTGGGATATGCGTATCATTTTGAAGTTTTCTGTTTCTGTGAAATAAAATATCGTGTAATTAGATGGTCTATTTCCTCCAGTCCCTGGAAGAAAAAACTAATCTCAAGTAATTAGACGGTCTATTGTCCATATGTCCATTAGAAAACTTCATCCTTGTTCATCGTGAGGCCTGGTTTCGGAATCTAAATTTGGGAATAGCAGTACAGGACTAGATATGATATGTCCTCTTAAGCGAAGTATCTTTACAATATGATGAACTACACGATGAACCAAGTGATGAACCTCAAGATGAACCACATGTTGAACCACACCGAGAACAACAAGATAAACCACATGTTGAACCACACCGAGAACGACAAGATAAACCGCATGTTGAACCACACCGCGAACGACACGATAAACTACATGTTGAACCACACCGAGAACAACAAGATAAACCACATGTTTAACCACATCGAGAACAACAAGATAAACCACATGTTGAACCACACCGAGAACGACACGATAAACCGCATGTTGAACCACACCGAGAACGACACGTTAAACTACATGTTGAACCACACCGAGAACAACAAGATAAACCACATGTTTAACCACACCGAAAACAACAAGATAAACCACATGTTGAACCACACCGAGAACAACAAGATAAACCACATGTTTAACCACACCGAAAAACACAAGATAAACCACATGATGAACGGCATGTTCCAAGCCTCAACCTTTATATAAATTTACTGCGAACTATTACTATATGACTTCCTGCATATTGTTTTCAATCTTATTTTCCTTAGAATTATAAGTAAAAGCTTATTAGTAGTAGGAGTCGAGCATAAGCAGATATTCTTTTTGCTAGAGCTTCAAACCTCCTGATTTCAGAATGGACCTCCTGTAGGTGCTTTACGAAACTTGGCTAACCGTTTGTAATGTGAATTATTAAATAAAGAAGACTGTTGAAAATTTCAATTATTCTATTGTCAAGTTTAGTTTCAGTGCTTCCATGTACGAGATATAGAAGAAGATTATGACTTCAGATTCCGTACAGCTAAGTAATGTTGCATTTACAGTAAAGTGTTTGGAGGAGAAGGAAATTGTGTGACGATACTGAAAAACGTGGTTGTTTAATGTATAACATTGGTATACTGGCCTAGACCTGCAGTGATCAGAGGCAACTGGTAGAGCAGACACATTGGTCGGAACTGATGTTGTTGATTATACAGTATTGAAAAGGATATAACCATCATAATTCAGGCAGTCATGAAGATAATACAGAATGGAGAATGCGTCACTGAAGATAAGAATTACACACATAGAGAACGCGTTAGGGAGATGATAAATACACACATAGATAATATAATATCTTAATGGATGTGATAATTCAATAAATAGATAATACGTTACTGTAGATGATAATTACATTATACATATAGATAACGAAATTAAGTAGTTTATAGTGCAGACATGCTTTGCACTCACCCAGTTCAAATCCGTTGTTACTGCCATATTCTCCTTAACCACACAAAATGTAATCATTGTGAAAAATCCACTCTTCCTTATAACAATTTCCCCATTCACCGTACAGTAGCCGTAAAGGAACAAGTACTACGTATATATCCAACAATAGAACCAACATTATCTATAACAATATCACCCTAGCTGAAATTCTCACTGACTACTAAATGCATGCACCTCAGATTTCTTAATTCGCGAGACGAAACGTTGAAATACATCTTGTGCAAAGACCAGTAGTACATCATGTCTTCTAGAGAAGATGTCCACCGAGAGCTGACAGTAATAATCTGTTTCTCTCTATATGACGACATTTTCCATGCAAAAATCTGTTTCTCTCTATATGATACGACATTTTCCATGCACAAATCTGTTTCTCTCTATATGATACGACATTTTCCATGCACAAATCTGTTTCCTTAATTTGTTAAATGTATTCTACATGGTTATCATCTGGTACCTCGGTATCTTCGTGTTTATAAGCCTTGCATAACTCAATCAAGTAGCCGTGCAAATTCGTGTTTACAAAGCTAGGGTAACGGAATCAACTAGCCGCGGTGTATCCATTCTGCTTCAATTTTGCCTTTCAACAAACTATTGTTAAACATGTTTGTCAGAATTTCACATTTCTCATATTTTCTCCTGCGTAGTTCTCTATCTAATGTAGTTTGGTCATACTGCTTATTGTTTTAATCGTTTAAGATTATTTCTTATCTCTTCCACAGTAATTGTTAATGATTCGTCTAATGCCAGGCTCAACCACATTTTTTCGCAACCTTCTTTTAACATGTTCCGATGTTCTAGCCACGTTGTGAGGTGTAATGTGCAAGCAGTGCTGCTCCATTTAGTTTCGTCCGTCTTATGCCATGTGAGATCTGTCCTCGGAAAATCAGGATTACTCTAGCGTTTTTCAGCGTTTATAAATTTATACAAGAGACAGGACAAATTTAGTGACTTTATTTGCCATTTTTGAGAAATGTTTTTTTTCTATTTTACATCTTATACAGCTTATCAAGTTCTTTAAACTTGGAACTTTTTGAGAAAACCAGGAAGACCAAAAGAAACTACTCGTAGAACTATTACAAGAGAACGTGTCACCATCGGTATCAGAAACAATTAAGACCTAAAGTAAATGCAATGAAACGAGAGAAACAGAAATCTATGACATCCGCCTTATGGCCCTAGAGGAATAAATGCCTGAATACACATTAACTACTGGATGGCTGAACTCTCACTTTTCTGGATTCTCACATTCTGAGAATGGGGAACACATATTTACATCTGCACATATTTACATCTTGGCATATTTAAATCTGAACTTATTACGTCTGGACATATTTACTTCTGGACATATTTACATATGGGCATATTTACATCTGATATATTTACATCTAGACATATTTATATCTAACACATCAACGCTTTCATTTACAAGAAAAGTGTGTCAGGTTTCTATCAGTTTGTAAAAACTGTGAAATGCTGCGTCAGTATACGAGTTACGCTCACCTTCGTTTCCTTTAGTGTCTAATGTCAGCGTTTTTTGCAGAAACGTGATGTGTAAGACACCACAAGAAGAACAGTTTCTCCATGTGAAATATATTTGACAAACAACGTCTATATCCCGGTCACCACAGTAGAGTTGATTTATGAAATTCATATTAACGTCTGACTTTGACTGGAGAACGAGGGAGAAGAAGAAGCAGACTAATCGAATCGTGGAACTTCATCAAATAGTATATACTAATACGTGTAATAATTTCTCTTAACATATATTTGTACTTCATCACTTTAACGTCATATATTTTCTAATTCTCTGTTTCTCCCAGTTTACAGGATCGTCCTTAATACAGTCGAAGAAGACATGAGTTTTACGTTTATATAATAACATACAGGAAGAAATGACAATCATGTCTGCTTATCTACAGAAACTCAATAGTACGTATGATGTCAGCACTGTATACAACAAGTATCGGATGTATGAAGTCAACACTCTATACAACGAGTATCGAACGAATCCAACGATTAGCGACCAAGTCATACTTATTTTTAAATGGATTATTTTTACCTTTTCATGTCAAGCATTAGTTATTTTTGGCATTGTTACCAACATAATAAACATCATCTGTTTTGTCAAGCAAGGTTTTACAGATTCGGTCAACGTCAGTTTAATGGGTAAAATACATGCATGTACGTTAGTCTATCTATATATTACTTGAATGTGCATAATTCTAGTGGGTAAAATACTTGAATGGACGTTAGTCTAAATAAATTACCTGAATGTACGTGAGTCTAGTTGGCAAAATACGTGATTTACCTCAATCTAATGGATGGATAAAATACATGCATATACATCAGTCTATATACATTTTCTAAGCGCATGTGAATTTAGTGGGTAAAATACATAAATGTACGTCGTCTAATGGATGGGTAATATCCATAAATATACGTCAGATTAGTGGGTAATATACATGAATGTGCATCAGTCTCCGGGTGAAATACACGAATATACGTCAGTCTAATGGGTAAAATATATGAATATACGTCAGTCTATGGGTAAAATATATTAATGTGCGTCAGTCTAATGGCAAAGTGCAGAAAACAAGTCAGTCTAATGGGTAAAATACATGAATATATGTCAGTCTAATGGGTAAAATACATGAATATATGTCAGTCTAATTGGTAAAATACATGAATATATGTTAGTCTAATGTGTAAAATACGGGAATCTACTTCTGGCTCAAGCAATATATTTTCGCACTTTTTTTTCTAATGCATCAGTATGGTTTCTATCTATCTATGTTCATTCAACGTCGAATACGGTGCATAGGGAGGAAACCAGTTTCCAGTTCGCGCGATGTGATGCCACTGGTGTAAGTATTGTATATTGTTGATACTCATAATCATCTTGTTTACAGGACTATTGTTATTTTTCATCTGTCTATTTTCTTGTGCTTTTCTTTCGTTTGGAATCTAAGTGATCTCTCTTCTATTTCTTAACATGTTTCTTTGAATCATTGTTCTTTTATGGTTCTGTTCATGTGTCGTATCTCAAACAATACGTGTTTTGGTGTATTTCTTGTGTGGCTCTCTTTTGTTCTGACTGTTCCTTGGTGTTTCATCTTCATCTGTCTCTAGCAATTTATTTTTTTTGCATTAGACGTTTCTCGTTGATAAGGTTTCATTTGTTGCTATTTGAATGCTTCACCTGTGGCTGTAACAATTTTTAAACATTTACTTCAGGATTTTCTGTTCTATATTGTTCCATGCAATCGATAAGCGTTCTTAGCTGTTCTTTGCGTATAAAAGATATTTTTTTCTGTATATATGCTTGTTTCGACGATGTTGTGTCTACCTGTGGATCTTGATATCTTCTATGTCCTTACTTTTTAAGATTGACATGTGATTTGCATGTTACTAGACGATTATCAATGTTGATATGCGCTTCTGTCTATGTTTTAACATTATTTACTATCTATTTATCTGTCTGTCTATCTGTCTGTCTGTCTATCTTTCTATCTTTCTGTCTGTCGTTCTGTCTGTCTGTCTGTCTCTCTATCTGTCTATCTGTCTATCCACTGTTCGATAAACCTTTGTTGACTTTCAGCGTCAGGGGTAGAAGAGTTTTCTATAGATGACCCTCTTGTGTGCTGAGTATATTGTGGAGTTTGTCACCTATTTTTATTTCGGTGGTTATTTTTGTGTGTGGTGACCTCTAGGTCTGCCTTCACTGTATCTGTGTAGCATAGCTTGCTGTTGTATGCTGTGTAATGGTAGTCTGCTAATATGTGTAGACCATTATATTTGTTTTCTCTTTATATATTCCAAGATTGGAGTGGTACAGTTTCTTTGTAACATTATTTACATACTTCAAAATCTATTATTGATCATAATAAGATATACTAAGTTCCTCCTTCTGTCTGCATAGAATTTCATTATATATGATTTGTATGTTCTTGCTGAAAAGATATATTGCATATGGTATCATTAATCTCCTTACAGAAATGTCCAACAAAGTAGATTGACTTTCAAGAGACCTTACCCCCCCCCCCCCCCCTATAAAGAAAGGTATATAAAATAGTTTCATCAATCCAGCACCCTTCTTCTCCTGTAGGTAGGGTCGAGAAGGTAGTTTCATATTCAATTGTCTTCTTAGAATGTGCCTTCCGGGACATGCCTCGCTTGATTCTTAACATACGAGAGACGTTTTACACAGTTAGACTGATATGCTACATCTGTCATTTTCAGGTTGACATTTCCACCTTGAGCACGAGTGGACAGGAAAATATTTAAAGATTCTCTCAAATTAAATAAATGAACACATCTTGTCCAAGTGAATTCATAGAGTTACGGCCTTTGCCAACACACATATGCCTAATCGATTATGCTCGACATGAAATAACGACCTGTTTGACAGTCAACTGTCATCCCTATACATATCATTAATGTGCAAGTTACTGCTACCGGCTTTGTAAAACTATTATTAATACTATTATTAGTATAAGTAGCAGTTGTATTAGTAGTAGTAGTAGTAGTAGTAGTAGTAGTAGTAGTAGTAGTATATGTTCAGACAAGGTGTATTTAATTATCTTCCTGAAATTTTCCGTCTTTCAAGCGTATCAGTATTGCCTTTTCTTTGAAACTAATTAACAGAGCATATCAAAAGAGGGTATTCGTGTATATCAGCAAGGTACTTTCTTCATGAAATCTACTAGGGAAAGCAGTCAGGTCATGTATGAAATGTAGTGACTATATGTCTCAACAATTTACACTGGCTTGTTTCCTGCCCGTCAGAACAGACGAAATTACTATCACATGTTTTGTTGTAACTTATTTCGTGTTTCTTCGTCTTTAGGTCTTGCAATATCTGACCTATGTTGTTTGATGACTTTGATCTGGATGAACATCTGCTTGACACCAGCCTTCAGTTCACTAGATCTACCTTTTAATGGAATTGAATTCCAGTATCTAATGAGTGGGATACCTCATGTAACATTCACACGTGTCACTGCCTGGATCACAGCTTTAATCACACTGGAGAGATGTCTGTGTATAGCAGCCCCTTTAAAGGTTAAATATAACTTAAGTTCGTTTTTACAGTTTAAAATACTTTTACCATTTCTTTAACTGTCAATACATTTTTTTAAATGTCTCGTGATAAATTATTAGACACAAGGGTGCGAATTGTTCTATTGCAAATATCATAATTAGGCAGTAACCAACATCATAAAAGCACCTTCGCGCGATTTGCCTCGGAAATAGATAGATTGGAAGCTCGAATGAGTCACGTCGCATAACTAACTTCTTGGAGATCGACCATAATTTACTGAGGTCTCACAAACTTCGATAGTGACCCCAATATCACAGTAATATCACAGTAGAACAAAAATACTCGTAAGTTATTTACAGAAAAATAGAATGTCTGCGGAGCAGAAAATACAAAGCCAGGTGACGAAATACGAAAGTAAAATACTTAAGCAATGATTCACTAACGAAACATGATAATCACAGTCCACAGGGAGGTGAATGAGCAACAGTGGAAGCACACTCACTTCCTCAAATCCACAGAGAAGAGGACGTTTAAACGTACACGCGTAGAACTTGACGCGGTAGGTTCAAAGTAGGCCTATCAAGAAGACGAAGCAATCGAAGATGTATTATACTGTCACACTTTTCAGATATCGGAACCAGGTTCTCAGATGATACAGGAGTATTGTACAAGCAAGTGTTACTGTCGTAGTATACAGTTGACATATTACGTTTGTCGTTATATCGTGGTTTACTGTTGACATACTATGTTTATCGTTATATCTTAGCATACGGTTGACATACAACGTTTGTCGTTATATCTTGGCATACGGTCGATATACTATGTTTCTAATTATGTCTTGGAACACGGTATTAATTCACCGACGCCTTAGAAATTATTTCGATCAGACGTATTTGGCCCAAATTCAAAATGCTGAAAATGAGCATATGATTGACTTCATTCTACTTTCTTTACACCATATGTTCTGTACCAGATGACGAAGCAACAAGTTGTCTGCTGAAAGTATTCCTAGCCTCACATTATTTCATACCTTCAAGTGAGAATCCCCAGAATCCACAGGGACCTCTGAATAAAATCACTTTATAAAAAAGATGTCACAGTCGTGATAGGAACCCGTGACTTCTCGAGAACAGAAGAACGGCTTAACCGTTACGCCACGGATATTCCCGATCAAGTTAATCTCAAATGAATATATTCTTCCACTGTGTAAGCGACACAGAAAATGGGTGTTTGGTATCTTAACGGCACACTACACTTTCCTGTATAGAATTGTTATAATCTATAACCATCCGCTGACATATTTAAGGATGTCGCGGGCTAGGTACGTCTACACAAATAGAAGAACGTCGAAACTGGATGTACTGTGTTCAAAATGCGAAATTATCAGAACTACCCTTTTTTGGCCATACTTATAATATTCATACAAGTCAACTACAACCATCTTGTCGACCACCGTTAACGAAGCGTAATATTGATCTACGGATTTCCTTTAGATAGCAAGCTTTCTCATTTGTAGAAACGTTGCTCTGAGTTGAGAATCATTGTGACCACAGATGGTACGACATCGAGTGACAAAAGTAAGAGTATATCCCAATGTGGTCAACTATGACCATTACTTCCCTACACCAAAACCTAGATGATACATAGGGGAAAAAACGAATCTAGCGTGGAAAGGCACGGATAACAGTGGCAGAGGACAAGTTGCTTAAGGTATATGACTTAGAAGAAGTAGGGAAAAGCAGTGAGAGGGTGAAGTTTGACAAAGATAAACAGTCTCCAATAAATGGAGTAATGCAATTGGTAACAGCGTCTAGGGAATTTAATGGTATATGGACTCAAGATGTCAAACACACCAGAGTGCTAGGGACTAGCGACACATAGCTAGTAACTGCGCATCAAGATCAGCGAACCAAAGCTGAACAATAACCTAGGACACTTCCACGCAGTGGATCTGGAAACAGGAGTACAGTAATGTAGTCTGGCTAAGTTATAGGGATCGAAGAGGGAAGGACAACCCATCCCTACAAATAACCGTGCAAACATCGGATATGTAGGCTGAAAGGTCTAGTATCGCAGCAAAGCTGCAAATAGACATAACGCCACAAACGTCATTTTCAGGACGAACGACGAAGAAGAAGAATGGTGCCTAGCTAGAGTTAGCGATGCAAGAACGGGTTTAGTTGTAGACAAAACCACAAGATCGAATAAGATACACATATAGTCCGGCAAACAGAGAAAAAAATACATTCGTATGGTGGGTTTTGTTGCCTAAAAGAACTCAGTAAAGTTTTTGAGAAATCATATATCTACTTCACTACAACATCGAGCATGAAAATGAAAATAGAGGACGTAGCGGCGGCTCTTAGTTGATTGTGACTAAAGTATCACCTTACAGGGGGATTCTTTCAGACTAACAAAACTTTATTGCGCAGGAGAAAAGGGTGCGTATTAAGAAAGAAACGGGTCACATTACGGAGCAGTATTACATTTATTTATTGCCCTGGTCAGTAAGAGGTCAAAGATAACGAAAATGCTGACTCATCGGAGAGGAAGGTTGTGATTGATGGTACAGAACTTAGAAGAGATAGAGCAGATCTAACAGGGATCAATTATTGAATTACTACAGGATGAAGAAAACAATTTGGAAGGTTAACGTGCATATACAAAAAAATGACAGAAATCGGGCTGACCATGCAAAAGGGGTGAATGAGGGTGAGAATGTGTCCTCTCTGGAAAAATCCGATCATCACACAATCAACACCGGACAAACTTTGGTCTGCACACTTATAAGATCTTACAAGAAGTCGTACAGAGTGTAAATATTACATAGTGTAAATATTACATAGTATAAATATTACATAGTGTAAATATTACATAGCGTAAATATTACATAGTGTAAATATTACATAATGTAAATATTACATAATGTAAACATTACAATGTACAGAATAAAATGGTAAAATAGATTTCTTAATTGTGAAACGTTGAAAATGTCTAGCGTACAGTTATTAATATTTGTTTCGTATAAATACCCTGTAGTTCGACAATTCTCATCTTAAAACTCATCAACTTTGTGGTCTAGGTAAGTACTATAAAAGATACAATGTAAATACTGCATAAGGCTAAGCTTATAGTTGTCGGATTAGATGCCACACTTCAATTCTACCTTTCTCTGAAACAAGGATGAGGAAAACCAGTTGAGAAGAAAATATTTTATTTTAAATTCCAACATGACCATCTGCAGCATACAGGACCGAACTGCAAAAAGTAAACATGACTTCATTCGTTACGTTTCCGAGGATTGTCCCGCTATCCGTTGCTTATATTGTATAAACTTAAAGTCGCCCTCCAAAAAAAGTCAGGGCCTACCAATGAAACACACGTATATAAATAATCACAATACCGGAAAACCAGATTTCTTGATCATGAGCACACATGACAGTATGTCTCTTCCGACGCCATCTATTCCAACAACCGAGCCAGCAGGAGACACATAAGTATAAGGGCCCTACTTTAAGCTGTAACAGTAATATAATGCTGTTAATCTATGTGTACAACGAGAGATCCAAACCAAGACTCTCTGGCATCTCTAGTGATGTGACCAAGTCTAACCATGTAGATCTCTTCTGTCATCAATAAATACAGAGGCACTTCTTGTTACAGAAATAAAATGTCGTTTAATATAAACATCAAGCCAATGGTACAAATCAATATTAAATTCCAGAGTATTTAATATCTCCGTGACGTATAATACATCACCAATACAAAATGCCAAGATTTCACAAACTACTCTAGCACATCCAGGAATTTGGCGCACGTTATAATGTAAGCTTAATGAGATTATAGACTATCTCATTATTCTACTGTTGATCTCACTTTTGCTCGAATATCTTTCTTTCTATTTCAAGTCGGACCGACCTTCTACCAAGACTGCAGCTCTCTGCCTGTCTGTTGCCAAACTAACTAGGACTTGTCTCTCCGGGGAGACAAGTACTCTGTCGATTGTGTCCCAGGGACTCCGTGGGACACTCTGTTCCTCAGGAGTGAAAATGCGACCGCCCTGCTCGGCAGTCGATAATGCAATCTTTCTTCCCCCTCCACTCCTAAGTTTCTCCAAACTTCCAGAAACTTCCAACCAATCAAAAGCTTTTATTTCCCCAGAGGAAAACATCTGGCCAATTAGAAATTGATCCTTCTGGTTACAATAAACCCACGTTGCCTCAGACCAACCAGGAAGCTTCTACCTGGTATGATTCCCGTCTGTCTATTATCTGACATGTTCTTAGGTAAACAAACGTTGCACTTGATCATAGCTTGACACGTTCCTATAAAAACACACGTTTGTGTTTTATCGTCGCTTGACACGTTCTTAGATAAACGCACCTTTGCATGGTGTGCCACTAGCATCCATAGTGACAACATTTACACATTCAACATTTAAACATTTACATTCAATGTGTTGCATTTCACGCCGTCCATCTCTTGCTATCTGTGAAGGGTTCTCACTTCTTACTGTGAAACCCCCTGCCTGTGAAGGGTTCTGCAACCAGATACTATCACAAAGCGTCATTAAAATAATTATCCACTGCACACGCATACACATATACATGGAAGCCTGTATAGACAGCTTGAGGGAAAAAAAACAGCTACATTACAGTATGTATACAAAATATTATAGATATATGTAGTACAGGTTCGAGATTATACTACATGTATACTACTGTACACTAATATAATGTTCCAGTTATTGTTTGGTTATCTTTCAGATGTTTCACATATTTTTGTCATTTCAAATGTTCCATATTTCTTTGCAAAAATGATTGGAAATTTTCTGCTGAAAGATGTAGGTTGTTTTTTAAAATATCTTATATGCTACGTTATCTTCTCGTGTCTGTTTGATACTTTATGTAACTTATCATCTCGTGTCTGTTTGATACTTTACGTAATTTATCATCTCGTGTCTGTTTGATACTTTATGTAACTTATCATCTCGTCTCTGTTTGATACTTTACGTAACTTATAATCTCGTGTCTGTTTGATACTTTATGTAACTTATCATCTCGTGTCTGTTTGATACTTTACGTAACTTATAATCTCGTGTCTGTTTGATACTTTACGTAACTTATCATCTCGTGTCTGTTTGATACTTTATGTAACTTATCATCTCGTGTCTGCTCGATACTTTACGTAACTTATCATCTCGTGTCTGTTTAATACTTTATGTAACTTATCATCTCCTGTCTGTTTGATACTTTACGTAACTTATCATCTCGTGTCTGTTTGATACTTTATGTAACTTATCATCTCGTGTCTGTTTGATACTTTATGTAACTTATCATCTCGTGTCTGTTTGATACTTTACGTAACTTATCATTTCGTGTCTGTTTGATACTTTATGTAACTTATCATCTCGTGTCTGTTTGATACATTACGTAACTTATAATCTCGTGTCTGTTTGATACTTTACGTAACTTATAATCTCGTGTCTGTTTGATACTTTATGTAACTTATCATCTCGTGTCTGTTTGATACTTTACGTAACTTATAATCTCGTGTCTGTTTGATACTTTACGTAACTTATAATCTCGTGTCTGTTTGATACTTTACGTAACTTATAATCTCGTGTCTGTTTGATACTTTACGTAACTTATCATCTCGTGTCTGTTTGATACTTTACGTAACTTATAATCTCGTGTCTGTTTGATACTTTATGTAACTTATCATTTCGTGTCTGTTTGATACTTTATGTAACTTATCATCTCGTGTCTGTTTGATACTTTATGTAACTTATCATCTCGTGTCTGTTTGATACTTTATGTAACTTATCATCTCGTGTCTGTTTGATACTTTACGTAACTTATCATCTCGTGTCTGTTTGATACTTTACGTAACTTATCATCTCGTGTCTGTTTGATACTTTACGTAACTTATCATCTCGTGTCTGTTTGATACTTTATGTAACTTATCATCTCGTGTCTGTTCGATACTTTACGTAACTTATCATCTCGTGTCTGTTTGATACTTTATGTAACTTATCATCTCGTGTCTGTTTGATACTTAACGTAACTTATCATCTCGTGTCTGTTTGATACTTTATGTAACTTATCATCTCGTGTCTGTTTGATAATTTACGTAACTTATAATCTCGTGTCTGTTTGATACTTTATGTAACTTATCATTTCGTGTCTGTTTGATACTTTATGTAACTTATCATCTCGTGTCTGTTTGATACTTTATGTAACTTATCATCTCGTGTCTGTTTGATACTTTACGTAACTTATAATCTCGTGTCTGTTTGATACTTTACGTAACTTTTAATCTCGTGTCTGTTTGATACTTTATGTAACTTATAATCTCGTGTCTGTTTGATACTTTACGTAACTTATAATCTCGTGTCTGTTTGATACTTTACGTAAATTATAATCTCGTGTCTGTTTGATACTTTATGTAACTTATTATCTCGTGTCTGTTTGATACTTTACGTAACTTATAATCTCGTGTCTGTTTGATACTTTATGTAACTTATCATCTCGTGTCTGTTTGATACTTTACGTAACTTATAATCTCGTGTCTGTTTGATACTTTACGTAACTTATCATCTCGTGTCTGTTTGATACTTTACGTAACTTATAATCTCGTGTCTGTTTGATACTTTACGTAACTTATCATCTCGTGTCTGTTTGATACTTTATGTAACTTATCATCTCGTGTCTGTTTGATACTTTACGTAACTTATCATCTCGTGTCTGTTGATACTTTACGTAACTTATCATCTCGTGTCTGTTTGATACTTTATGTAACTTATCATCTCGTGTCTGTTTGATACTTTACGTAACTTATCTCCGCGTGTCTGTTTGATAGTTTAACTTATCACCCAGTGTCTTTTTCACACATTATGTAACTTATCTCTTCATGGCTGCTTGATAGTTTAACTTATCGCCTCGTGTCTTTATGATAACTTATGTAACTTATCTCTTCATGTCTGTTTGATTGTTTGTGTAACTTATCTCTGCATGTCTGTTTATTAGTTTATGTAATTTATCTTCTCGTGTCTGTTTGATACTTTATGTAACTTATCATCTCGTGTCTGTTTGATACTTTATGTAACTTATAATCTCGTGTCTGTTTGATACTTTACGTTACTTATCTCCGCGTGTCTGTTTGATAGTTTAACTTATCACCCAGAGTCTTTTTCACACATTATGTAACTTATCTCTTAATGGCTGTTTGATAGTTTAACTTATCGCCTCGTGTCTTTATGATAACTTATGTAACTTATCTCTTCATGTCTGTTTGATTATTTATGTAACTTATCTCCTCGTGTCTGTTTGATACTTTATGTAACTTATCTTCTTGTGTCTGTTAATAATGTATGCAACGTATCTCCTCGTGTCTTTTTCATACGTTATGTAACTTATCTCTTCATGTCTGTTTAATAGCTTATGTAACTGATTTCCTCCTGTCTGTTTGATATCTTTTGTAACTTAGCTCTTCAGGTCTTTTTCATACTTTATGCAAGTTATCTCCTCGTGTTTGTTTGATACGTTATGTAATTATCTTCTCGTGAATATTTGATACTTTATTTGATACAAGACGAAATATACACATTATTGTATCATCCATGTACAGGTAAAGAGTATCGTGACCTCAAGGAGAGTGGCAATGGTCATAATTTGTATCTTTATCATCCTACTATCAAGTGTAGCGCCAGTCTACGTGGTCAACAGGTTGGGCATGAAATATTTTCCACATATAAACAAAACAATTCTTGGTCTTTTGTTCGCCGAGAACAGAGAAAATGTTGAGAAAATCAGTTTTGCTGTCAACAACGCTGCAGTTCCATATGTTGCCTTTATGGTTATTATTGTCTGCACAACAATACTGGTAGTGAAACTACACAGAAATACACAATGGAGAAAGACATCCACGACTGCTGGACAAGCTGACAATGCTTCCAATCGTAACATGAAAGTAGCCAAAATGGTTGTTATGATTTCTATGTTATTCATCGTGTGTTTTGTTCTTGTGAGTTCCTTGTTCCTAGGAATGGCTATAGAACCACAACTTGCAGTGGATGGTCGACATATTAACACAGGTTTAGTACTGGGTGGCATTGGTCTTATTCTCGAGTCCATCAACTCATCTACCAATATTTTTATCTACTATTACATGAGTACTAAATATAGTACAACTTTTCGTTGGTTGTTCTGCATTTCTAAATACAAATAAATAAAATAAACATGCATGCAAAGAAAGTTTTGCACACTAATAATTATGCAGGAATTGAATATACTTTATATATATTCATATATTTTGGGGCCAAAATAAATGACTGTCATTACATACTGGAACTGTCCAACAAGCTCAGATTTACAAATCTGATTAAATGGCATAGATTACTTTTGCAGAATAAAATATTCAAGATTTTGAGACCACGCTATGATTTTTGTTTAATCTATATAAATATATTCATTTGGGCTGACATTATCTTCTGAGTGGTCCAGATGCACAGTTTCATGTGGCTGAGTCTGAACATGATATCGTGGCAACGTGTGACGTGCTTTAACCCAGCTGCTATAAGGCTGGACATCACATAGATAAAATAGAATACGTACCTATATTTTGGAAGGGAGTAGGAGGTGTTGTTTGGGGAACCGGATTACCGATGGTCAAAGACATGAACCAGAAGACATTTGTTAGTCGTATCCTTCATTCAAGCAAAGTAATGTTAAGGATAGCATTAAACAGATTGAAAAATAGATCCGAAGAAATACTAGTAGAAGAACAAGCAGGTTGTGTTAAATATACAAATTATTTACAACAAATTTTCAACATCAAAATAATTATTGAGAAACACCTACACCATAAAATATAGCAAAATTTATCGATTACTCAAATACATTGAGAGTAATGAAAGCTATTCAGATACACTATTGACACTGAGTTGAAATGTAGTATAATACAATCAAGATTTAAACAGTATTTGTAGACCAGGAAAAGGCATTCGACATATTAGATAGAATCATTCTATGTGAAACCTTAGAAATGTATATCATCAAATGACTGCTGTTCGACAATATAAAAACGATATATCAAAAATGCCAAAGCTCAATAAGAACAACATATTGAATGCCTGAAATATTTGAAACAAGATCTGGAGTAAATAAAAGGCTGCGTGCTTTTACCTCTACTTTTCAACATATACAAGGATAGAATAATAAAATCATATAACATCAACAAAGAGGGAAACATTGCAAATAGACCTGATGAGGAACTTAACAACGAAAGCAACGAACTACTAATTGCTGATGATCATAGTCTAATATACAACATAAGGAAATTTTCAAAATCACATTAATGAATTACTATTATCATGCCAGAAGTAAAACATGAAAATTACAGTACAAAAAAAACAACAAAGAAATTGTGAAAATGAACTAGTCTGCAACACCAGTGGATATAACAATAGATTACACCAAAGTGAAACAAGCCAAAAAATTTAAATATCTAGGCTTCATTTTACCTGAAAATGGAAGATTAGGCAGAGAAATAGGAACAAGGTTCCAGAAATCAAACACAGTGACCTACCAACTTTCACCATTACTTCTTCATCCCAAGATCAAGATGGAAATAAAAAAAACAGATACTATCTACATTTTTTTACCCACCCTCTGTTACAAACGTCAAACATAATCTTTAACAGCCTCGCAGTAGAGGAAAATCGTTACATATGAAATGCAGTGTCTGAGACAATCTGCAATGATTATTAAACTAGAAAACTAAGAAACAAAAGAAGTTAGCAAAATAGTTGGTATAATATGGTGTATTTGAACATATTGAAAGACAGCAAGTAAAATGGTTCGTTCACCTTATGAGAATGAAACCAAACTAAATGCCAATAAGAGCATATAACACAAAGAATATCCGGGCTTAAAGCCAAAGTCAAGCAAAATGAATTAAACAGGTTACTAATACACTTACCTTGCCTATTAATAAAATATATTTAAAAAAGTATATATAAAAAAAGACAATAAAACTAAACAGGACAATTCTCCACGTATCGGCTCAAATTGAACCTTTTTCAAGAGACAAACAACAGAAAACAACAAAATAAAAAACAAAATAGATGACTAGATTTCATCAAGCCCCGTCTCCATAGCGCAGGGATGGCAACGCTATCTAGTCATCTATTTTGTTTTTTATTTTGTTGTTTTCTGTTGTTTGTCTCTTGAAAAAGGTTCAATTTGAGCCGATACGTGGAGAATTGTCCTGTTTAGTTTTATTGTATGTTTCTTTTATATATACTTTTTTAAATATATTTTTATTAATAGGCAAGGTAAGTGTTTTAGTAACCTGTTTAATTCATTTTGCTTGACTATTTGTTCATTAGGTTACTGCGGCACCATCCACTTTGTCGGACACCCTCTGACCATTTGGTTATTTATATTAAAGCCAAACGTAGACTAAGAAAACGGTTAATATAAAACATCAAGATAGCATTGAATAAACATGGACTAAATGCAACCACGGCGACATATCTGGCCTTTGTACGATAGCTTAAGCTCCCACTCACACGCTTAGCAGAAAGTATGAATAAGATATAGAATCATTCACCTGGGAACAGACAATAGACAATAGCACTGCACAAAGAAATTGTTGGTAAATTATTAACAATTTTTGTATTTTGACAGAAATAATAGGCTACAACTCATTCACGCGATATTGCATATTAACATCTACGTCGCTTGCTGTGATATGATATTTGACTACGGTACTACAGAGGTACAAAAACTTGTTATTATAAGGAGTACAGAGAGCGCTGACTATTCAACAGTGCTGACTTTAGTACTGACCTCCATTACTCCAGTCTACAGTAAAGGAGGTTTCTGCATAAAGGGTTTTTCTTGATGCTAGCTGGTACAGATTTTTTTTAATTAACTCAACTGATTGTGAGACCACATTACGAGGTAAAGATGTTCATGCATATCTTGTGTGCTGGTAACGTTGAGTGCATAGTCGTGAGTAAATAAGAGATCACAAAGAAAGACAAACACTATTTGACTATCAAGGTAGAGGAAAAGATATGTCACTATGTTTCTACTCTGCAACTATACCGTTGTATTTAAGATAATAATAACGAGACATAACTAGTTAGAGTCGTAGAGGTGCCACACCGGATACATAAGCACATTATGCTCTCCACGTTTCGGTTATTCAGACATTTGGAGCAGTGTAGAAAAACGATGCCCAGATCTCCTTGATGGTATCAATATAGTTTATTTAGTTCTTATCCGGAATCCGTGTTTCTCGGTTAAATTATTAATTCGATTATTCCCCTTGGAAATGTTTGCCAATTGATATAAATTATTAATTTAACTATTACTTTTTTAACGGTTAGTCTTATGGCTTGGCTTATGAAGGTTTTATTTTACATAACTAACCCTAACTATAAATACATTTATATTAAAATTTATACAAACATAAACTGACAAAAATTGTCAAGGGAAATAATCACATCAGGGAACACGGGTTCAATTAAATCGAACAGTTAATCGAGGCTGTGAACTCCATAAGAAATACAGCGCGCGAGAGTGAGACTAGTGTTGATGATGGTTCTTTTCAATAGCTAGGATTAAAGAAAATAATTTTAAATGCAATGTTGCTAGAAATGAATTTTTTTGATGACGCAGAAGAATGATGGTCAAGCAGCACTGTCAGCAGAAGTGCAATGGCGGATACATTCAAGGAGAGATCGGAGCAACTATTGATATGTGTCCAGTTTGTAGTGATGATGATCCGACGACTAACTAACGAGTTCCAAACAACAACATTTTTTCTATATCCCCATCTCCTCTGTCCGTTCTCTCGACTGTTCCTTGCAAAATAATTTAAGACAGCGGTTTGTGTCTTCTCAAAATCTTGGTTAACAGCAGAGACACAGAAATACAGACTAACATCATGATGAATGGAGCAGGCTTGAGATGGTGAATACCTACAAATACCTCGGATCCAGTATATGCAGCGATGGCAAATGCAAAGCAGAACTAAAAGTAAGGCTGGAGATTTAGCATCCTTATCAAGACTAACGGTGATTTGGAAAAGCAACATCAGTGTTGGAGTGAAAATCAAACTGTACAAGTCGCTGGTGCTTTCTGTTGTGTTGTATGGTTGTGAGACATGGACACTCACTGCGGATATGGAGAGATGATTACAGACTTTCGATAAGAAATGCTGCAGACAAATTCTACGAATTACCTATAGGGAACATAGGACCAATGTGTTCGTAAGAAATCAAGTAGAGATGTGTGCAGGTGTTCAGGAACCATTGTTTGGTGTTAGTACAAACAAACCGTCTGCCATACCAGACCCTATTACAAGTTATTCTTAAATCAGGCACATTTGCATCTTTTAGATGAGGACACAGCGTTGGATAAGACAGTGTGCCGACATTGCCACTGGACGTGTCCACTGAGACTTGCCGTAGATTGCTTGTCTTTTTGCATTCAATTCTCATTCCGCCTACCCCTTAATTATGTGTGGCTCAAATTCGTATTTACCACAACTATATAAAACTAAACATAAGTTAATTACTTATCCTGATGAAAGACAATCGGATGTTGTGATTTGATCTAGATATGTTAGATTCAGGAAAATCTGAATTCACACAATAGTAGGGCAAAACTATGTACAATTATGATTAGACTGTATATAAAAATTATATTGACATCACACAATTATTTTATAATAAATAATAATCTACATTTCAAACAGACGGCATAAATATAGAAATGAAAATATTACGGATACGTAATTCACAGTAAACATATTTGACACAATATGTTAAAAACTGTGCTTCTTATAAATGTCTACAAATGGCAACCATATTTTCATATTATTTTAGGTGATTCTTGTAAATGTTTTCTAATTATAGCTTTTCCTTCTAGCCACATGACACTGCATGCTAAGCGTACATAATGTGCATATAATTAACATTTACTGCATCAAGGATAATCATAAATTGTCATGGTTTTTAAAAATTAATGTTTCCCATTATATAGGAGTTTATTGTATATGCAATAAACTACAGTAAAGTTTCTTTAAAAGAAAATACATTACTTTATTGTATACTTACATAAATGTCAATTTGTGTTGGTGAATAGAAAGTAATAATCAATATTTAAAGTTTGTTCTGTTTATAATTTGAAATAATTGTCAATGCTGACTAAATCTATTTAGAATTGTATAGAATAAAATATAACTAATGTTATGTTATCTTATTTTTGTGAAGTATATGTTCGTTACCGTTCTCTCTCACATAACCGGTACAAAATTATGTCTAATTTTCGAAAGATAGCTTGAAGTACATTGTGATACGGTATACGGTGTGATGTATAGGATAAGGGCATTGGTTGTGAGAGGAGAGGAGTGAGAGGAACGTTACGGGTTGTCACCATTTGTGACCGTGTATTCTACAAACCAAAATATGTCTCTGGATGGCAGTTTTCATGATGGACATTGTAGGAATTGACTTGACATTGGGTCAGTTATGCTTATCTATTTCGAAGATTCCCGCTTCTGGGAAAACTAATCGCATGTAATTAGACGATTTATTGCCTCTTGTCCTTGGAAAAACTAATTTCATGTAACTATACGGTCTATTGTCACTTGCCCTGGAGAAAATCTCATCTATTTAGTCGGTATATTGTCTCCTGTTTCTGGAAAACACTAATATCATGTAATTAGACACCCGACGTTTCGACTAAAAAGCCTTCATCAGGACAAACGAAAGACAACAGTACAACGAATCTTACATGAAGACAAACGTGGTTGATAGGGAGGAGAGAGGAGGCGAGATATCGAATAGATAGCGGAGGGAACAAAGATGGAGCAGCATAGCAGTGAGGAAGAGAGTATGAGGAGAAGAAGTGAGGAGGGGAAAGTGCACAGAAGGAGGTGAGGAGTGAAAATAGGTAAGGTGTGGTAGCAAGTAAAGTAAGATAAATACGGATAAATTAAGATACTTACCTCAAAAGTGGCAATAGGCAATGAGTATTGGCATCTTACATGTTATCAACTCTTGCTATATAGCAGCCGTTATACATAGCATGACTGCTACAATCACGACATTTGTAAAATAAATTCCATGTTTATTGAAATAGATGTTAATCAACGATGCACACTTTAATTAAAATCACCACATAGATAAACCACTCATGCAACAGAAAACCTTAGTAGATGACGTGCCTTTATATTGAGGTTATCTTCTTATAGAAGCTTCATGGCACGTCATCTATACAATCCCGTAATCGTAAACTTCGATGACAGTTACCATGTTGTTCCAACAGGCCGATGTTGTGCTTGAACTAGTTGCGAGAACGGCGTCGGTGGGCAGAACAACAAAGATTCCTGTCGCAATTGCCAGAGTTGTGCCCTGATGTCGACGTCTGTTTAAGCGACATTAGGCTCGAAACACCATAGAGTCAGACGGCTGCTGGAACAGAGGGTGGAGCACTTATGAGAATGCCCCACGTTCTGTGAGGCAAGTTTCTAATCAAGAATCACCACATATAATTATCTGCCCATTTTACATATATTATTTCCATAAGAGATATTGCTAATACCGCAATTCTATAGAGGCAGTAATTGTATGGACATAAACAAGTCTATAGAGGCATTTATTGCACATACAGTAACAATTCTATAGAGGCATTGATTGTATACACATTAACCACTGGATGGATAGCATTCTGAATTCTAACTTTTCTGGACATTCTGGACTCTCACTTTCTGAGAATGGAGAACACATATTTACATCTCGGCATATATTATATCTGGACATATTTATATCTAGCACATCAAAGATTTCGTTTACAGGACAACTGTGTCAGGTTTGTATCAGTTTATAAAAACTGTGAAAGGCTGCGTCAGTATACGAGTTACGCCCACCTTCGTTTCCTTTAGTGTCACAATGTCAGCGCTTTTTGCAAAAACGTGATTTGCAAGAGACCACCAGAAGAAAACTTTCACCATGTGAAATATATTTCATGAGCAATCTTTATGTTCTTGTCTCGAGGCTGGTCACCACAGTACAATTGATTTATGAAATTCATGTTAACGTCTGCCTTTGGCTGGAGAATGAGGGAGTAAAAGAAGAAGCAGACTAATCGAAACGTGGAAATTCGTCAAATAGTATATAATAATACGTCTAATAATTTCTCTTAAAATATATTTGCATTTCATCTCTTTAACGTCATATATTTTCTAATTCTCTGTTTCTCCCAGTTTACAGGATCGTCCTTAATACAGTCGAAGAAGACAAGAGTTTTACGTTTATATAATAACATACAGGAAGAAATGACAGTCATGTCTGCTGATCTACAGAAACTCAATATTACGTATGAAGTCAGCACTGTATACAACAAGTATCGGATGTATGATGTCAACACTCTATACAACGAGTATCGAACGAATCCAACGATTAGCGACCAAGTCATACATATTTTTAAATGGATTACTTATACCTTTTTGTGCCAAGCAATAGTTATTTTTGGTATTGTTACCAACATAATAAACATCATCTGTTTTGTCAAGCAAGGTTTTACAGATTCGGTCAACGTCAGTTTAATGGGTAAAATTCATGCTTGAACGTCAATCTAGTAATTAAAATACATGAATTTCAGTCATTCTAATGAATGGGTAATATACTTGAAAATACGTCAGTTTAGTGAATAAAATACATGAATGTACGTAAGTCTAGTTGGTAAAATACATTCATGTACGTCAGTTTAATGGGTAAAATACATGAATGTACGTCAGTTTAGTGGGTAAAATACAAGAATGTACGTCATTTTAGTGGGTAAAATACATTAATTTACGTCAGTTTAGTGGGTAAAATACATGAATGTACGTCAGTTTAGTGGGTAAAATACATGAATGTACGTCAGTTTAGTGGGTAAAATACATGAATGTACGTCAGTTTAGTGGGTAAAATACATGAATGTACGTCAGTTTAGTGGGTAAATACATGAATGTACGTCAGTTTAGTGGGTAAAATACATGAATGTACGTCAGTTTAGTGGGTAAAATACATGAATGTACGTCAGTTTAGTGGGTAAAATACATGAATGTACGTCAGTTTAGTGGGTAAAATACATGAATGTACGTCAGTTTAGTGGGTAAAATGCATGAATGTGCGTCGGTGTAGTTGGTAAATATATCAATCTAATGAGTAAAATACATGGATATACGTCACACTGTATACTTACCTGTATGTACATCAGTCTAGCCCCGTGATTCCTAACGTGTGGCGCACGCCTCACAGAGGGGCAATTTGATTGTTCAATGGGGCAATTCGAAACTTAGCTCATGTAGAGTTTAAAAACTGACCAACTACTGTGGCCTCACTTGTATAAAAACAATGTTGGGTTTATACCCGCTATCCACTATTGAAAGTATAGCATTATGGGCTTATATATGCTTATGGGCGCGGTGCGGAGGGGGGGGGGGAGGGGAGGGGTGGACGTGAAAGTTGATCAAATAATACTAAAACTGTTTACATGCCATGCATATCGTAAAAAGGATTTATACTTTCCTTTTTGTCTGTTTTTTTTTCAACAATGCTTGACCAATGAATCAATGATGCGAGGTTGTCTTGAGGCGCATTTGAAGACAAAGCGTAATGCTTATGTCAATTCAGTCTTAAATTAGTTTCAAACTTTTTAAGAAGAATTTCGAGAAAAATAACAACATTAAAATCTTTGTTTATTGCTCATACTGCCAACTGTAAATCGTACTCTTGAGGCTAGTTATGAAATTTCTTTACTCGTTGCTAAATCTGGGGGAAATCATACTATAGGAGAGAATGAAATAAAACAATCAATATCGGCGTTTCTTAAAACAGATTTGTGAAAAATATGACATAGAGTCGTGAAATCTATGCCACTCAGTAGCAATACTGTTAGCAGAAGAATAGATACAATGAGTAAAGATATTGAAATACTTGTTGGAAAATTCTTAGTGCAAATGGATGAATCCATTTTGAGAGACAGTGAATCCGTACTGATAACTTGCGTACGATATATTTATAGAGGTGATTTTGTTCAATAAATATTATTCTGTAAATCATTAGAAAGAACCACTACATCCAAAGATATATATATAATAAGCTAACAAATTACTTTGATGTCAGTAATATACAATGGAAAATATCACATCTTGTGCTGCAGATGGGCAAGAAAAATGGCTGCTTAAAATTGATGAACGAAGAGAATCCATACATGCTTCTCGTACATTGTTTTATTCATATGGAAAACTTTATATCTAAATATATTTCACCCATTCTTCATGAAGTACTAACAGATGTTATAAAATGTGTTAATGATATAAAAGCTAATGCCAAATGTGAGCGTATTTTCCAGCTTTTTATATAGAGAACAAAATGCAAACCATGTGAGAATATTAATTCACAATGAAGTAAATTAGCTCTGCTTGAAAAAGAAACTGCTTGAAAAGAGCTATGGAGCTATTTTATACCATTAGTGACTTTTTAAGTGAGAAAAAGGAAATATATCATCTGTTAACGGTCGATGGCTAAGCATTTGTGAGTTTGTTAGCCGATACTTTAAAAAAACGAAATATAATAAATTAACAACTTTAAGAAACAAATAAAACTCTTGTCGATGCAGAAGCAAAGATATTTGGTTTCGATAGAATTATGTCAAAAATGTATGTGTAACAAAAATTGTGAACAGTTTCATGAACTGCAAAAATGTAATCTGACTGATACCGCTGTACGTGTTATTGTCGATCATCTGAAAATTCTGTCCGCTGATTTAAAAGAAAGATTTTCTGATTTAAAAGAAAGATTTTCTGATTTAAAAGAAAGATTTTCTGATTTAAAAGAAAGATTTTCAGATTTAAAAGAAAGATTTTCTGATTTAAAAGAAAGATTTTCTGATTTAAAAGAAAGATTTTCTGATTTAAAAGAAAGATTTTCTGATTTAAAAGAAAGATTTTCTGATTTAAAAGAAAGATTTTCTGATTTAAAACAAATTAACTTTCCAGCCTGGCTGATGCAGCCAATGTTTGTGGATTTGTCAGATGTTTGGATGCAGTAGCAAGACGAACTTTCAGAAATACAAAATGATGAGTCAGTTAAAGCCGTATTCATTATAAAAGAAGAGATGGGGTGGATTTGTGATGCAACCGAAATTAAATACCGAAATTCGACCAGATTTGCAAGAAAGCTATTGTTAACGTACCCATCTTCAAATTTAGCTGAATGTAGATTTAGTGCCGTAAATTATGTGTTACTAAAGAAAAGACATTGACTGGACATTACAGAACGTGGAGACTTGAGACTGAAGCTGACTAAATTAGAGTCCAATATGAAATCTCAATGCAGCAATCATCAAGTAGAAGTGTCTCATCTAGAAGTGTCCTCACATTGAATGTTCAACAATATTTCATAATAATTATTTTATACTGAAGATTAGGTGTCTATTATATGTTTGAAAATTTACTTGATGTTTTTTGTTTTTTTCCCTAGTGATTTCTACCTAAAGCCTAATTCTTGTGTCCTGAACAAATTGTAATAAATTTTAATTATGGAGTAATTCCATTATTTTAAAATAAAAAAACGTGTTTATGTCACATGGGGGGGGGGATAAGACAAGCCATAAGACTAACCCTTAAAAAGTAATAGTCTGTCCCATTGCCTACACGCACATGCCTGATAGATTGTGCTCGACATGCAATAAGGAATTCTTTGACAGTACACTGTAATCTCCATTGTCTAGTGACAATATATATGTGCATTTATCTTCTTTACACATCATTAATATGCAATTATGGAAGTTTGAACTTGTCACGGCTGCCTGTGTTGTAAAGATATTATTATTATTATTTATTATTATTATTGCTATTATTATTTTTATTATTATTATTATTATTATTATTATTATTAGTAGTAGTAGTAGCAGCAGCAGTAGTAGTAGTAGTAGTAGTAGTAGTAGTAGTAGTAGTAGTAGTAGTAGTTATGCTGTGTTACGTTCCTCCAGGGCTCTAGGCGGTGCAAAGGCCAGAAACCATAGCTTTCCATATTTCTGTCTTTGTGTTGCCAGGTCTTTCAATTCGTGCGTGTTTTTAGGTCCATTGACATGCATAGTAGTAGTAGTAGTAGTAGTAGTAGTTTTAGTAGTAGTAGTAGTAGTAGTATATGTTCAGACCATGGTGTATTAATTATCTTCTGGAAATTATACTTGTTTCCAAGCGTATTGGTATTGCCTCGCCTTTGCAACTAATCAAGAGAGCCGATCAAATGTGCCGATCAAAAGAGAGTGTTAGTGTAAATGGGCACATACATTTCTCCATAAAATCTCCTGGGGCAAGCAGTAATGTATGAAATGTAGTGACTATATGTCTCACAATTGTCACTGGTTGGCTTCCTGCCCGTCTGAACGATGAAAATACAATGACTCGTTTTGTTGTAACTTATTTCATGTTTCTTTGTCTTTAGGTCTTGCAATATCTGACCTATGTTGTTTGATGTCTCTGATGTGGATGAACATTTGCTTGACACCAGCCTTCAGTTCCCTAGATCTACCTTTTTATGGACTTGAATTCCAGTATCTGATCAGTGGTATACCTCATGTAACATTCACACGTGTCACTGCGTGGATCACAGCTTTAATCACGCTGGAGAGATGTCTGTGCATAGCAGCTCCTTTAAAGGTTAATCTAACTTTAAATCTAACTCTAAAGTTCGTTTTGATAGTTTACATTACCTAAACCGTTTATTGTAACTGCCACTAATTATTTTTAAAAAAGGACATTGTGATACATTATGAGGCACAAGGGTGCGAATTGTTCTCTTGCAAACTCCAGAATTAGGCAGTTACCAACATCAAAAAATCACCTTCGCGCGATTTGTCTTGGAAATAGATAGATTGGAAGCTCAAATGATTGACGTCGCATAACTAACTTCTTTGGGATCGACCATAATGTACTGCGGTCA
Source organism: Meghimatium bilineatum (assembly GCA_034231615.1). Taxonomy (NCBI): domain Eukaryota; kingdom Metazoa; phylum Mollusca; class Gastropoda; order Stylommatophora; family Philomycidae; genus Meghimatium; species Meghimatium bilineatum. Next base: position 14,815,638 of record CM067313.1, read on the forward strand.
CAAACTACGATAGTGAGACCAATATCAAAGTCCGGGGAACAAAAGTTATTGTAAGGTATTTAAAGAATAAAATTAAAATGTCTGCTGAGTATAAAATACAACGCCAGACGACGAAATAAGGAAGTAAAATACTGAAGCGTCGATTCACTGTCGAAAAAGAAAGTCACAATCCAAAGAGAGATAAATGAGCAACAGTGGAAGGAAAATCACTTGCTCAAATCCACAGAGAAAGGTACGCTTAAGCTTACACGTGCAGAACTTGACGCGGTACGATCGAAGTAGACCTATCAAGAAGAAGAAGCAATAGAAGATTTATTCTACTGCCGAGCGTGTCAGATACTGGAACAAGCAGGCTCTCAGATGATAAAGGAGAAGTGTACCAGCAATTGGTAACACTGTCTTGGCATAAGGTTGACATACTGCGTTTGTTGTTATATCTTGGCGTACTGTCGAAATAATATGTTTCTTATTATGTCTTGGAACACGAAATTAAGACGTAATCGACCTATATTCAATACACTCAAAAGATGCAAATAATTGATTTCATTGTATTCTCGTTACTCCGAATGTTCTGTCTCCCATGACGAAGCAACACATGGATTGCCAAAAGTATGTCAACACTCACATTTCGAAGCTTGAAGCGAGAATCCCCAGAGATCTGAGAAAAATTTCGCGTATAAACAAGACGTCGAGGGAGTAATAGGAATACGTCACCTCTTGAGAACCAAACGAATGGCTTCATCATTATATCAATGATATCCCCACCATGTTCATTTCGAATGACTATATTCTTCCACTTGGTAACTTCTTCTTCTTTCCTTCCTCTTTTACCCTTTACGGGTGTCGAGGGAGATACCATGTTCTTGTTGTCGCTTTTCTGGCAGCTTCTGATAATGTTATTTGGTGTTCATGTAAAATCTCTTTGATGTTGTCGATCCAGCGTACTATAGGTCTACCCTTGGCTCTTCTTTCTACTTCTCTTCTCTTCGTATATGCTTTACAAACTAATGAATCATATGACATTCTTTCCACATGACCAAAACATTGAATCTGTTGGTTTTTGTATGTATTTTAGAATTGATATGACACCCACTCTTTCTCTTATGACATCGTTTCTAATTTTGTGTCTTCTGGTCACTCCTCTGCTTTTCTCAGACATCTCATCTCTGTTGTAACCAGTTGTCTCTTATGTTTTGTTGTTAAGGACCATGTTTGACATTGATAGCACAGGGTTGGAATGAAGATAATTTGGATAAGATGTTTTTTTGTTGACATTGGTAGCATATGTAACTGAAAATTACAAATTTGTATCTGGTATCCTAATGGCACACTACAATTCCTTGTTCAAAATTGTTATATTATCTACATCTGCCAACATATTTGAGGGATGTACTCTCTGGAAAGACGAGATGATCACATAATCAACACCTGACTGAAACTGTCGGTCTCTTCACTCTTGGATGCCTGCTGGAATGGAGACTGGAGCACATGAAGGAATGGTCCGTGTGCCATAGTGATGATATTCAATCCAGAATCATGATCTTACATAGTGTAAATATTACATAGTGTAAATATTACATAATGTAAATATTACATAGTGTAAATATTACATAGTGTAAATATTACTTAGTGTAAATTTTACTTAGTGTAAATAGTACAAAATACAGAAGAAAAAGGTAAAAGATAAAATAGTTTTCTTAATTTTGAAACGTTAAAACGTGGCGTTATTAATATTTTGTCGTATCAATACCCTATAATCAGATAGTCTTAATCATAAAGCTTATTACATCTCTATTCTACGTAAGTATTATAGAAGAATAAGGTGAATCCTGTGGAAGGCCTAAGTTTATAATTATGGATCAAATGCTCAACTACCACACATCAGTTCTATCTTCCTATGAAACAAAGCTGATGAAATACAGTTGACAAGAACACATTTTTTATATTAAATTCCAACAGTGCCATTCGTGGTATAGAGGATCTATCAGCAGAAAGTAAACAAGATTTCTTTGGTAACATTTGTGAATTTCTCTTGTTTCTCACGATTGACATACGTGGAGTCACTCGCCAAAAATTATCAGACGTAGACCAATAAAACGAACAGATATAATCAAAATACAGGAAAATTAATCTTTTAGGTCAGGACATACAGGCCTGTAGAACCGTGACCATAGACTGTACTGTAAGACCTAACTGCGAAAAGTAAATATGCCTTCGTTCGTTACGTTTTTTATTATTGTCACGCTATCCTTTGGTTACTATTTATATATTAGAGTATTCTTGGCTACTTTTGGCATGCGATTCCAAGCATATAAATATTGACCAACAGAAAACACGGAAATTACAAAGAAAATGAATGAATAACGACCTAATTACTTCAGAGAACAGGTCTTCTACTGCCGTTCGGTCGCGGTAGTACTGTACCGATGGTATCGAATCGATAAGGAGCTTTATAAGGACTATACTTTTAGCGTCCTTTGAATACATCTCCACCGCACACGTTTACATACATACATATCTTGAACATAAACGGCTTGCTTACACTATGATATTACTAGATACATGTAGTAATACGCCCGACAGATTATACAACAATATATGTATAGTTCGAGTCACCGTTCCTTTATTTTTAAGATGTTTCATATATTTTTGATATTTCGAATATTTCATTTGTTTGCAAAATTATTTTAAATTTTCTGCTAACAGATGTAGGTTGCTATTTAAATTAGCTGTTATGCATTATTGTAACTATCTCCTCCTCGTGTCTCTTTGTTACTCTATGTAACTATCTATATGTTTGATACTTTATGTAACTATCTCCTTGTGTCTGTTTGATACTTTATGTAACTATCTCCTTGTGTCTGTTTGATACTTTAAGTAACTATCTCCTTGTGTCTGTTTGATACTTTATGTAACTATCTCATTGTGTCTGTTTGATACTTTATGTAACTATCTCCTTGTGTCTGTTTGATACTTTATGTAACTATCTCCTTGTGTCTGTTTGATACTTTATGTAACTATCTCCTTGTGTCTGTTTGATACTTTATTTGATACAAGACGAAATATACGCATTATTCTATCAATCATGTACAGGTAAAGAGTATCGTAACCTCAAGGAGAATGGCAATGGTCATAATTTGTGTATTTGTCATCCTACTATCAAGTGTAGCGCCAGTCTACGTGGTCAACAGGTTGGACATGAAATATTTTCCACAAATGAACAAAACAATTCTTGGTCTTTTGTTCGCCGAGAACAGAGAAAATGTTGAGAAAATCAGTTTTGCAGTTAACAACGTTACAGTTCCATTTAATTGCCTTTTAGTTATTATTGTCTGTACAACAATACTGGTAGTTAAACTACACATAAATACACGATGGAGAAAAACATCTACAACTGCTGGTCAAGCTGACAACGCTTCAAATCGTAACATGAAAGTAGCCAAGATGGTAGTTATGATTTCTATACTTTTCATAGTGTGTTTTGTTCTTGTTAGTTCCACATTTATAGGAATGGCTATAGAACCACAACTTTCTGTGGATGGTCGGCATATTAACACAGTTTTAGTACTGGGTGGTATTGGTATTATTCTCGAGTCTATCAACTCATCTACCAATATTTTTATCTACTATTACATGAGTACTAAATACAGTACAACTTTTCGTCGGTTGTTCTGCAGCTCTACACATACAAATAAGCAAAATAAACATGCAGACACACACAATTTAGTACACTAATAATTAAGTAGGAATTGAATATATATATATATATATATATATTATATATATATATATATATATATATATATATATATATATATATATATATATATATATATATATATATATATATATATATATATATATATATATATATTTATATATATATATATATTGGTGCCTACATATATGACCACCATAACATACTGGAACTGCACAAAAAGAACAGATTTACACATCTAATTAGATGGCATAGCTTACTTTGGCAGAATGACATATTCAAGATGTTTCAATCAAGCCATATTATTTGTCTAAATTATATAAATACATTCCGTATGCTGATATTGTCTCCTGAATGGTCCGACTGCAGTTTCATGTGGTGAAGTTTGAACATGACATCTTGTCAGTCTGTGACGAGCTATGACCGGTCTGCTACAGGACTGGACAGCATATAGATGACATAGAATAGATAATTATATTTTAGGATGGGACGAGTGTTTGGGGGACAGTATTACCGATGATTAAAGACAGTCACGGGGAGTGAGAGCAGTGAAACAGGTAACATATACACTGTAGCTTAGCGCAACGACACCAGAGGAACGCCCACCACGACACCAGAGAAACACCCACCACGACACAAGAGGAACGCCCACCACGACGCCAGAGACAGTGAAACGCCAACCATGACACCAGAGAACGTCTCTCACGACACCAGAGACAGATAAACGCCCCTATGACACTATAGGAACGCCCCTCGAGACACCAGAGACAGAGAAACGTCAACCATGACACCAGCGGAAAGCACGTCACGACACAAGAGTAACGTCCACAGTGACACAAGAAGAACGCTCACCACGACCCAATAGGAATGCCCACCATAACACCAAAGGAACGCTCCCCACGACACTAGAGGAACACCCACGATAACACCAGAGGAACGCTCCCCACGACACTAGAGGAACACCCACCATAATACTAGAGGAACGCTGCTCACGACACCAGTTAACGCCCATCATAACACCAGAGGAGCGCTCCTCACGACACCAGTTAACGCCCACCATAACACCAGAGGAGCGCTCCTCACGACACCAGTTAACGCCCACCATAACACCAGAGGAGCGCTCCTCACGACACCAGAGGAACGCCCACCAAGACAACATTGGAACACCCCACACGACACCAGTGGAACGCCTACCAAGACAACATTGGAACACCCCTCACGACACCAGAGGAACGCCCACCAAGACAACATTGGAACACCCCTCACGACACCAGAGGAATGCGCACCAAGACAACATTGGAACACCCCTCACGACACCAGAGGAACGCCCACCACGACACTAGAGGAAGGTCCACCACGACACAATATAAACGCTCAGCACAACACCAGATGAACTTCCCCACGACACCAGAGAAACGCCACTCTCCGCCCAACCCACGACACGAGAGTAATACCCAGCGCGACCCTATAGTAACACCACTAACGACACCAGGAGAATGCAAACCACAGCATCAGAGGAACGCCCACCAACACACCAGAAGAACGCCCACCTGGACATCAGAGAAACACCCAACCCCGACGTCACTAGAACAATGTCCACCACGACACCAGATTACTGCCAACCACGCCTCCAAATATATTTCCACCACGACGTCTAGGACGTCTAGTGTAATACATGTCTTCCCACTTCATTTACACACAGTAAACACTGGATTCATGTGCAGATCTTTATTTTATATTAAGATATCTTATGTTGAAGATTCTGTGCATCAGCTGAAATGCACTTGATGATTTGGAATAAATGGACAGCTACACATATTTGTATAGTTATAAGAAATGATATAAATAAAGTCGACATGTTTAAAGATTGTTCTTCAGTCATTGTTTCAATTTTTCTATTGTGTTTATGGTTGTGAAAGTTGGACACTCACTGCGGACATGGAGAAGCGACTATAGGAGTTCAAATACAAATGCTGCAGACAAATTCTACGAATCTCCTATAGAGAGCATAAGACAAATATGTACTTACGAAATAAAATATAGATGCATGCAGGTTCACAAGAATCACTGCTTTCAATAGTGAAACAATGAAAACTTGCATGGTTTGTCAAAAACAATAATGCATGGAACCGTCGATGGTGCAAGATGCAGTTGAGGACAAATAAAAACATGGACAGACAACATCAAGGAAAGGACAGGACACGATTTTTTCTCACTAATCCGTATCGTTGAAGATAGAAATCGCCGTAAGAATCAATGTACTAAAAAATCGAATGTGATACCCTACGTCCCTGACGGTAGAAAATTATTTAAAAAATGGGAATGAATCAAAGTATTTTTAACGACAAAAGTTACTAATATGCAAATGCGTCTAGCAATGATCCAGCTTTATTATAGCGAATGCGTTATTACTGTACATAATGCATATGGAGAGTTACTAGAGAAGATAGTTGTAAGAACAGCAATGTGTCATCTGGAAGGAGAATTCATCCTTTTATACAATGGATACCCGAAGCAGTAAAATGACGTGACAACAATGCAACGTTTGAATACGATGTTTACGAAGCTGGTTTAAGAAGGAGATCATTGCAGTGGAGATTGATTTTGGGGATACATATAATCAAGATGCGTGGACTTTTAAACCCCAATTATGTCTTTGATGAACTGTTGAGTCAATCCTTGGATCTTGTATTGTAACTCCGCTTCTCTGATGAAGAGAAATATTGCGATACGCTTAGAAACATGGACTTAAGAACTAACAGCTATATGGTAGGGACTACTACAACCTTCACTTGTATCACCTGTGTTTCTTAACATGTATTCAGTGAATGTATTCAAAATTCAACCTTTAGTATTCGTTCAAATATTAACGATTGCACATGACAATGTAATTTGCATAAATGAATCGGCCAGACAAGTAATGGCTCAAGACATTCAGTGTAAATTAAACGATATATCATTTTGGTATGAAGAATCAAGGTCTCAGGTACACCATGAGATCGATATATCATTTTGGTATGAAGAATCAAGGTCTCAGGTACACCATGAGATCGATATATCTTTTTGGTGTGAGGAATCAAGGTCTCAGGTACACCATGAGATCGATATAACATTTTGGTGTGAGGAATCAAGGACTCAGGTACACCATGAGATCGATATAACATTTTGGTGTGAGGAATCAAGGACTCAGGTACACCATGAGATCGATATAACTTTTTGGTGTGAGGAATCAAGGTCTCAGGTACACCATGTGATCGATATAACATTTTGGTGTGAGGAATCAAGGACTCAGGTACACCATGAGATCGATATAACTTTTTGGTGTGAGGAATCAAGGACTCAGGTACACCAATAGACGCATGCAAGTTATGAGGCTGATTAAATAATTGAGTAGTTGAAGCTGACATACACATATCCACTATGTTGGGGAAACATTTAATGCCGTGAAATGCTGCATTAACCTAGAACAACTTTTGATCTCAGCCAGGGCCGGATTTGGACTTGCTGGGGCACTAACCTATTTGAGATATGAAGCCCTTTAACGATTAAAAATATATAGGAAAGGACAGTGAATGGGTGGAGGTAGACACTGAGAAGAAATCACTGACTAAATTAATAATACATCTAGATAAAGCGTGTCGAAAATGGACGGCAGTCAGGTCTGAGGATACAGTGCACGAACTCACCCAACTACACTCGAAACCACAAGACATAATTATATACATAGATGGCTCTGTTAGTAGAAACACAAATAAAAGCGGTTGGGGTTTTGTTGCCTACAGAAACGGCGTGAAGTTGGTTGAGAAATTTTCAGCATATTCTACTGTCACATCGAGCATGAGGATGGAGATAGAGGGAGTTACAGCAGCTCTTAATTGGTTGATAACCCATACATCAACACACTCGGTAATAATCACAGACTCTTAAAGAATGTTGCACAAGATAGAAAAGTTCATGCTAAGAAAAGAATGGTGGGACTTATTGAACAACTCAGTTGTCCAGAGCATTACATAGATATACTGCACTGGTCATGCTTGGGTCAGAGGAAACGAGAGGGCCGACTTATCGGCAGGCAATGCGGCGATAGACGGCACATTACTGAGAAGAGATAAAGCAGATTTAATAAAGGCAGTAATAAATTCTTTCAAGATGCAGATATGTCAATGAGGTTGAAAACGTACGCATACAGAGAATGTTAGAAGTGGGAGTATTCAGAGGTGAGGGGAGAAAAAGTAAATTTTTTGGAAAGTCCCGAAGATCACACAATCAACACCTAACCGGAACTATGAGTCTACATACACTGGGATGGCTGCTGGAGCGGAGGGCGGAACACTTATGGGAATGTCCCGAGTGCTGTGAAGCCAGTTTCTAATCAAGAATCAAGAATTAAGAAATATATAGATAGTGAAATAAAAAAATTAAAAAAATTTTTTTGGGGGGCCCTCAAGAAATTAGGGGCCCTAAGCTGTAGCTTGTTTAGCTTATACGTAAACCGACACTGATCTCAGCATATTATGTTGTTTTTCATCTGTCCACCACAAGTTTTACAAGTGTTACATTCACTTTATGAAATTCAGTTACAGGTATGTCTTGACTATAAGTTTGTACATGACTAATAAGCCCTATTATTCTGGCCGCAAATGCCCTTGGATATGTCGGGCATGGGATGATACACTCTCTTGTCGGACATCACTTTAAACCAGTGGCAAGATGACTAAGGACGACTGGAAATGAAATTCAATGAATGACCATAGTTTTCTACGTTCCTCACCATATCCTATGTGGTCTACATCGCGTTGCTGGTAATCTTTATTACACTCTTGTTAAATATTATTGTAGAAAAGTGTTCTTCTCTCCTTGTTTAAGCGTTCATTCTCAAACTCCGGCTGGATCTCTCTTGTAGTAGTTCTTACAATGGTCTTACTATATTTCCAGTAGGATGTAGTCCAAGGAAAACAAATGCTTTGTGTCGCGTTTTATTTGCGCAAATTGCCCGACACATCCGACGTTGGCAGTGAAATGTGTTCAACAAGCAATACAAAGCTGCAAGCAAGGCGGTTGCAACGATTAATTCTATAGAGACTGGGTGACTTGAGCAGTAACCGTATATTCTTACTTTTTATCAGTTGATTCTCTCTGTTGATGATTATATATTTAGATCGCCCGTATGTTGACGGGGCCGAAAGGGGAACAGAGAATAGTAACACTGTTTACCTTCAACTCATGTCGTTAAAGGCGACTAAGGAGATTATGGGATGGAGTTGGCTGTCCCATCCCATATAGGGTAAGTGATCCAAAGCCATGCTGAAGTCGGATGTGTCAGGCTGAAATGTGCAGATATCGCAGCAATGCTCTAAACCATGACACAACGCATTACTTTCTCCGGACTACATCCTGATAATCAGCAGGAGTTTGAGAACAAACGCAGAAAAAAGAAGAATATTTAGATATTCTCACCCGTTCGTATTATTAGTGCGAACAACTGGTAAGTATATAAAGTTCTTGGGTGCACAAGGGATACTACAATTGTGAAAATGAGATAAATGCGTGGATGGCTTTCTCGTCATTCTCTTACCCAAGATAGTAGACAGTGAAGTTAATCAAATGATAGCTGATAACTCAGGAGATGACGATGTCATAGCGTTCACATCCGAATCTGTCCGGCGTGATGAGAAAGCTAGCTGGAGTTTTATAGCTAGTCTCAAGACGTAACATTATGCTAAAAGCAGCGGAGAACAGAGGACAACTAATTCTAGAATTAGGATGGAGGTCAAGGATGACGCTGCAATTCATCAATGTTTCTCTGATACTCATTATACTGAGCAGTTATAGTATATGATTCTCAGTCCAATCTTTCAAACTCTCAAAAAAAGATCGGTGTCGGTATAAGTGGAAGACATTGCTGTGTTAAAACAAACACTGAGAAGTCAGAATGGTTCCAAGTTGTTACGGGCGTTAAACAGGGATACATTATGTCCCCATTACTTTTCTGCGTCGCTATTGATTGTGTCATGAGAAAGAGCACTGAAAATGAGCTGACAGGAATAAAATGGATTAATAATACCGTTCTCGAAGATCTTGACTACGCAGATGACCTGGCCCTTTTGAGCACAAATCACGCAGATGCTCAATCTAAGCTTGACAATCTCCAACACAAATCAGATAAAGTTGAAAATAAACACATCAAAAACTCATATACTAGATTCAACGACAACATATAAATTCAAAATGTTCCATTATTAAAAGTGAACAATTTTACATATTTAGGCACCAATCTAGCATTGGATGGAGACTCATCAAAAGAAATTTTACACCGTATTGCCCTTGCAGCGGGTGCTTTCAATAAACTACGTAACATCTGGACGTCAAACACACTAAGAAACACCACAAAACTCAGGTTGTTTAACTCCAACATCATCCCTATTCTATCATATGGATGCGAAAGTTGGAAAGCCACAAAAGCCACAGATAAGAGACTAGACTCCTTTGAAAACAAATGCCTACGTACCATTGTGAATGTTAAGTGGAGTGACTTTAAATCTAACACTACTATAAGAGAGGAAAGCAAACAAACCTATATATCTTCCTACATTAGACAAAGGCGTTGGACTTACTTCGGCCAAGTTCTCAGAATGAACATCCTAAGAATTCCCCAGCAGTCACTATATTGGGTGCCAACTGGAGTAAGAAGAAGAGGGAGACCTAGAGAAACAATTGAAAGATCTGGAAACACAAAGACAGAAATGGAAAGCTATGGTTTCTGCCGTATCCGCGGCCTATGGCCCTGGAGGAACATAACATAACATATATAGGTTGTTCCAACATTCTGGGCATCACACGAATTTACTGCCCAAAATATGTTGGGGTTGCGGAAATGAGCGAGAAGATAGGTAGAGACAAATGTACGAGTACTTACAGTCCATGAATTAATAATAGATGATGGAGACAATTTGCAGTTTCTTGGCGAGCGCATGATGAATGCATGCACTTCTATAGAGTGTGCATGTTGGATACGATTGGGAGAATGTGGCATTCTGTATGGTACGTACATGACTGGCCATCTGAGAGACAGAATGAGGAATGTATTCAATCAGCGAATCATGGAATCATGCGAATCATGGAATCATGCGAATCATGGAATCATGCGAATCATGGAATCATGCGAATCATGGAATCATGCGAATCATGGAATCATGCGAATCATGGAATCATGCGAATTATGGAATCATGCGAATCATTATAACAAAATTCAAATATGTTTTAACTGTAAATTGTGCTGCATTTGTATTAATGTGAAGAAATGCTCCGTAAGTTGTGAAGTTCACTCTTTCCCCTGGCCAATTTGACACCAATGTCATGAAAAAAGTCCAGTTAACTGGAAAATAGTTCAAATGAGAATCCGTTGAGAGTCGCTTGTATACCCGATGTTCGAGAAAGTAACATCTTCCGCGTTCTCTTCCATCATCTCATCCACTATAGCATCGACAGCCAATGTATCACATCCGTTGTTGCCCATGACACTTTCACCACATCGACAGGTACGTCCATGTTATACTTGAGATGTTTTTCAAAAGAGTGACCGAACACACAACCAACAACTGATCGGAACTCTGAGTTTATACAATATCCGATGGCCCAACCAACAACTGATTGCAACACTGAGCTTATAAAAATCCCCGATGGCTCAAACAACAAATGACTTGTAAAACTAAACTTATACAATCTACGATGGCTTATAGATTGGTGAGATAAGTAAATCTATGATGGCTTATAGATTGGTGAGATAAGTAAATCTACGATGGCTTATAGATTGGTGAGATAAGTATTTAAGAGAATGCCTCTAATGACGCGATTGATGGCGATGCAATCTTACAAATGATATAATAACATATATTTCGAACAGATCTGGGATATTGTTGAATTTCTTAAATGACCGAAAGTACATATAAGTAATTAAAATAAATTACATTTACAACTAAACACGTTTCTTCTTTTGTTGGCTAGAAATATGTTTATATTTGAAGTTGACTCTATGTGGAAAGACGTGCCTGCATGTTTACAAAGGTCAAATATATTGTCATGTCAAGCTACGTGATTGTTGTAAATATCTCTAAGTATAACGTTATCTCCCAGAAACGCATGACACTGGATAATAGTTGTATATAATTTAGCTGTTATTGTACCAATTACAATAATAAATTATCGGGTTTTAATAATAATACATACAGTTCTTAAAATGTATTGCATGTTTAATAAACTACAGCAAGGTTTCTTTGAGAAACAAATATATTATTCCAATGTGTACTTATCATAGAAAGACATTTGTGATTTTTATAAACAGTAGTTAAAGATAACATGTTTACAGAGGGTTTTTGTGTTTTGGGTACTTTTGACGTTGTATCTACTACGTTACTCTATGACGTTAACTACTAGTTGTAACGTCGTATTTATTTCTTTTCATACATTATTTGAATATTTTATAGCGAATTATAGGTACCACATATATTGAGAAAACAAAATCTGAGATACACGGAAACTTACAGAATGTATGCGAACAATTTTTTCCCTTGATTCCTAAGGATACTGAAATACTTATACGGGATGTTCGTTGATGTTGCAATAGTCCTTGTTTCGTTTGGGCCGTTATCAGTGACTTGAGTACACAGGTTGAATGTCTTGACTAGATTACATCTTTATTTGGGGAGGTGGTTGGTCAAGTACGGAAAACCTGTTTACTTTTGTTGCAAAGCGATTTGGTACTGCAAAACGGACCTGGTTCAATTCCCGTCAGCTGTAAGAATTATGTCCTTGATAGAATACATTATATATAGTATATAGTATGTGCTTCAGTTATTCATTATTGAGGAGAAAGAGTCATATCATTGTAAACTAATTTACGCAAGGAACTAACTTCAGCAGTTTATATATATATAAGAAACCACAAACTAACTACAATTGAGACTTATAAACTGCTACATCTATTCTTCATTAATTTTGGACTAAGAAACATGAGTAATAAAAAATCAGCTATACGACAAAATATGTTTTTGAGATGTCAAAATATAGATAAGTAGTGAAAACTGCACGAAGAGAGAGAAAGCTAGCAAAACAGTTCTGGCAACAATGCACATGAGAAAAAAACTTGCAAAGGATATAGAATCAAAGAAAATCAAAAATATTTTGGAGATAATAAAAGAAATGACAACTTGTTGAAGAAATTACTTGAAAGTAACGCTGAATGTCGTCGAGCAAAATATAGACACACATGAAACTTGTGATTAAAAACATCTATTGGATTGTAGCACCAAGCTTAGAGACAGGGGTTGGTTGAGATTGTATCACCAAGCTTAGAGGCAGGGGTTAGTTGAGGTTGTATCACCAAGCATAGAGGCAGGAGGTTGGTTGAGGTTGTACCACCAAGCTTAGAAACAGGGATTGGTTGAGTTTGTACTCGAAGATTAGAGAAAGGGGTTGGTTGAGGTTGTACCACAAAGCTTAGAGACAGGGGTTAGTTTAGGTCGCACCACCAAGCTTAGAGACAGGGGTTGGTTGAGGTTGTATCACCAAGCTTAGAGACAGGGGTTGGTTGAGGTTGTATCACCAAGCTTAGAGACAGGGGTTGGCTGAGGTTGTACTCGAAGATTAGTGACAGGGGTTGGTTGAGGTTGTATCACCAAGCTTATAGACTGATTATTTCAGGATCTACTCGAAGATTAGAGACAGTGGTTTGTTGAGGTTGTACACGATGATTAGAGACGGGGGTTAGTTGAGGTTGAGGTCCGTTCCAGGCAACCTTCGATGCGTAATCGACACTTGATGATGATATCAAATACATATGTACCAAACAGAAATAAGTATTTATTACATTGTTGTAAACTCTCAATTCTCTAGGGTGGATAAAGTCGCACTGCACTGATGCCAAACAGACCGGTACCAAATACTCATAATTCACATGACGTAATGTAACCATCTATATAAATAAGTGTACAATGACTTTGTCGACACCCGCAACTGTGTATAATTATTTGTTGTATTCAATTGTTTATTTCTCTCAGTTAAAAGAATACATTTCATTACACTCAAATTAGAGCCGCTGGTTTCTTATGTAAAATAAAAAGTTTCTCTATTGAGTCAAACAGTAAGAAATAAAAATTATGTCAGTAATTCTAGAGAAATCAAATACTACATTCGATATCAAGGCTGTACCACAACAGCAGTGGATACATCCGAGGTTAGATGATAAAGTGATGCCGGTATTTCAATTGGTAATCTTTGCTTGTGTATGCCAAGCAATAGTTGTTTTCGGAATAGTCACCAACATCATCAATATCATCTGTTTCATCAAACAAGGTTTTACAGATGCAGTCAACGTCAGTCTATTGGGTAACATACAGAAATAGTTTACTTTGTATTCGTATTACTTGTAATTATCTACATTTGTATTTGTATTACTTGTAATTATCTACATCTATAGAAAACATAATACACATGTGTACCTAAGAATTGTAGATGTATGTAGATCATTGAGAATTATTAGTTTCGAAATTTAAACAAAAATACATGCATGATTGGCACATGTATGCATTGCCGGATTTACCTAGTTAAATAAGCTATAGCTTAGGGCACCCACTTTCTGGGGGCCCCCAAAATGTTTTTTATTACACTATATATATTATGAATTGTTAAAGGGACCCATATCTCAAATAGCCTAGGACCCCATATCTCTAAAAGCTTATGGCCATATCAAGTCTAAATCTGGTCATGTATGTATGTCTACATGTAAACAAATTCCTTGCGAAAGACGATACCTCAGATTACAATCCAATGAAAAAGAAAGCAAATTGAGCACAAGAAAAATCATGGACAGACATCATGGACTGGGAAGGTCAGGATTTTCCCACAATAATCCGCATGACTGAGGATAGAAATCACTAGAGGAGCCTGGCAGTATATGGCGTCTTCAGTAGATGAGGAAGTATATGAATACTAATTTCTTTTTAAAGTGAAAAGAGCACACATTTCTGTGTGTAATTTCTACGTTTTCGTGAGATTTTGATGACACTTTCTTTGGTATATCGCTAAGTGTGTGCGTGTGTGGGGATCCCCCTTCTTCTGTCTAAAGTCCTAAAATTAAATGTTATGTTCTGATTAAATAAGTGGAACGGACAAATCCCCCCTTATCTACTGACTCGATGTTGATACATCCAATGTGGTGCACTACGACTCTGACGGGTTATGGGTTTATTTAGAGATACCCGCCGACAACGGATGTATCGGGCCATTAGCGCAAATAAAACGGCAGCACAACGCATTTCTATTCTCTGGACTATATCCTGCTGGAAATCTAGTTGGACCATTGTCCTTCTACAAGAGAGACCCAATGGCACTTTGAGAATGAACGCCAAAGAAGAAGGTATATATATATATATATATTCAGAGACAGATGTCATGTTCTGGATTTACTGACTGAATATTATTTCAACAACATGCACGTTGCATCCCATGATGTGTTTGTTCAGATAAAAATATCAAAGATAATTGCTACTAAAACTAGAAACCACAATAGGTAATTCGTTATGAGCAGGTTTTATAGTACGTCCATCAGGCATGTGTCGGTTCCATCTTCCAAAGCAATCTTTCAAAAGTCGACACAGTGGTAGAAATACAACTTAGTCGAACTTTGTCGTAGTTCGAAGGTCTAATATCCATGTTGTACTGGCCATGCGCTGAAATCTTATTAGCAATACTTATAACTGCAACAATTGTTGAAGAGTAATATTATTACAAGCAAAAGAGTAGGGGTAGACCAAAAGAAACACTCAGAAGAACAATACTTAGAAAAAGTAAAACAAGCAATATCCATACTATTCAAGAACTCACAGAATAGCTTTGAAAGGACAGAATTGTAAAGATCTGACCTCTGCCCTATGCGCTAACTTCAGCGCAAAAGTAAAATGAATGAATGTATTAATTAATTAATTAATTAATACTATTACGTGATATGATTTAATTATAATTAACAACAATAGTGAAATATGCATATTTATAGTTAGTTATTTTTTCATTAGATCGTCATCATGGCACTACAGACAAGCCCATAGATGCTCTGATTTCATATTCAGTATGTCCTTCAGCATGTGGTAACTGATTATTTCGGTTCTGTTTTGGTTGACAACTCTTCTGTTGATCCATATATGATGATCGTTTCTTGCAAAACAACTCTTCAATCCCAGAACTTGGATTCTAGCAATAGATACGGAAGATATAAATACACTCCATATCTTCCAGCTGATTCAACTCCATGATAACATTCAAAATATTAGTAGCTTCCATTGAGTTGTCACTAGTCAATGTGGCCACGTTGGCAAGTCTCTCTAGTCAATGTGG
This sequence comes from Meghimatium bilineatum, assembly GCA_034231615.1. Lineage (NCBI taxonomy): Eukaryota > Metazoa > Mollusca > Gastropoda > Stylommatophora > Philomycidae > Meghimatium > Meghimatium bilineatum. The sequence goes on from CM067313.1 coordinate 14,831,743, forward strand.
CCACGCTGTCAAGTCTCTCTAAACAATGTGGCCACGCTGGCAAGACGTCTCTCTAGTCAATGTGGCCACGCTGGTTAGTATCTCTACATTTTCATTTCTCTGAATACTGATGAGCATATGTACACAAAGTAAGGTAATTCACCTCTGTTTTTTTGGGGGGTTGTAGTTACTGTGACGTACTAGTTCGACCCATTCGTCGTTCTGTCTCGTAGGCACCCAATCCAACTAGTGTCACCTGGAACGCTTAAACACAGCATCGCTATCATACGTACATAGCACATGTATCAGGTGATCGCTAAATAACATCAGAACTTCCTCCTTATCTATCAACAAATCATCGACATCATATGCTTTAGATACTAACATGTGTGTCACAAACTTCTGCATGTACTAGGCATTAAATTCATATTACACCCTGAAGATTGACGTTTGATATGCATGTAGTTTATCGTCCCATTATTTATCATTCCATCATTTTTATTCCATCATTTATCATTCCTTCATCTATAATTCCATCATGTATCATTCCATCATTGCATTCCATTATTTCTCATTCAATCATCTATCATTCCATTATTTTTCATTTCATTATTATTAATTCAATCATCTATCATTCCATTATTTTTAATTTCATTATTATTAATTCAATCATCTATCATTCCATTATTTTTAATTTCATTATTATTAATTCAATCATCTATCATTCCATTATTTTTCATTCCATCATTTATTCATCGGAGATCGTGGTTTCAATTTTTAAATATTTCATTACTGCGCCCGTATGGCAACCGGGACCTGGACATCTAATTTAGTGAGCAAAGAATAGGGCTACTGTATTCTCTTCAGTCATGTCGGAAGAGGTGAATAAGGAAATTTGGAAGATTGACAACATGTCACCTTTAGACAAATTAGAATTAGAGCAAATATTGTCACCTTTGCACATGGGTACAGAACTGTTTACTATCAGAAAACCTGGTTTCGGCATAGGAAACGTTTGACAGTCAAATAGGACTAGATTTTATTTGTCTTATTAGCGTAGATGTTGTTCACAAACATCGTGAACACCTCATCCAAATTTGAGGCTGAAATATATAATTTATAATCTACTGACTTATATAATTTAGTTTCATATCGTATACTTTTTATTTCCTTCTTCTTGAAAATGACTAATGTATATTCTTGACAGTGAACACTGTCTTCGTCATTGTTTCTTTATTTTGTTGTCATAATTGTAGCATCACATACAATAAGTTCTGCTTTCTGATGCCGTGATATACTCATTGTAGACATTGTGCTAATATATGGATTAGTTAAGCACATATCTGCTCACTGAAATGACAAACTTGGAATATGGAATCTGAGAAATTAGCTTCTTTGGACCTTCATTTAAATTTACGTTGTCCTGCAGGAGTTTTTGTAAGCAACGGAAAACGTGAGTTCCTGAGTCAAACTGAGAGCCGAGCTGTAAACAACATCGTCACAACTAACAAAAGTTTGAGAGCTAATGCAGAAGAAGAATAAGATCCCGGAGACATTTAACGGTTAAAAAGAAAAATCACGAGAAACAATAAATGCACACATTGAGAAGTGGATTGACTTCATTGTACTCCATTTTCCCGATATATATATATATATATATATATATATATATATATATATATATATATATATATATATATATATACTTCACCGTTTTGAACGAAGCAGAACGATTTCTACTAGTACCACATAACTCCTTAAGCTTCAAATAATAACCTCATATGGTGTCCGAAAACAGTCAAATTTATGTAAAATAGACGTTTTCGAACCTCGGCCTTTTAACCACATAGCTAACCACTACTCCCCGATCCCTGATATGATCCCTAAGAGCTAAAGGTATGTCTGCCTGTTATATAGGGTGTCAAATTAATAACTACGTTGTTGTGAAAATATTGATTTTCAAACTTTTGTATTCCCGAACAATGTTTACACTCATTAATAACTAACTAAACAACAGTAGTTAGTAAATTCATTATTTCTAATTAGTGAATTTTTTTTCGGTTCTTTAGGTTTGGCAATATCTGACCTATGCTGTCTTGTAACATTAATTTGGACAAACATCTGCTTCACACCAGCGTTCACTTCACTAGATCTACCTTTCGATCCAATAGAATTCCAGTACCTGATCAGTGGGACACCTCATATAACATTTACACGTGTCACTGCCTGGATCACAGCTTTAATTACACTGGAGAGATGTCTATGTATAACAGTGCCCTTGAAGGTTCGAACTCAATCCCATCAGGTCTTAGACAAAGCATAGTAGTTATTATTCATTATTTAAGAAATATTTCTTTCTTTCACAACCATCATCATCATTAAGTGCTGTATTCGCAACGAAGGTGGCTGTAACAGACCTCAAACATCTTGTCTTTGCTTTGGTGGTACACTCTGCTAAAATATAATAATTTAACTCCATTTCTTGGTGACCCCTCCCCTGCATATCACCTCTACATACTTCTTGCTGGCTTCCCCTCAACTCTACCGTCAAGTAAGGTCTTCAATATGGTGCAATGTCTTTTAATATATCAAAACTACGTTATTTGTTTGATTTGTATGATCTTTAATAGTTTTCCCCACTCTGCATTGTTGTTAGAACATTTGTGTTAGTTTCCTTCTCTTTTCAAGAAGGTATCCATATTTTTCTATAAATCCACGTCTCAAAAGCACCGATTCTGTCTTCTAGTTGATTGCTCATTATTCATAATTCCGGGCTATATAATGTGTTTGTTCATTTCGTTCCACTGGCGGGATATAGGGTAGGTGTTTTGATTCTCCATGTGTTGCGATCCGCTGCCTGTACTTTTATTTGTTGTGTAGACTTGCAACCTATTATTTCTCCTTCTTTAAATATGGTGCTTTTATGGTAATTCTGGGATTTTCTCTTTTTCTTTTCTCCTCATGTGTCTGCATAACGGCTTGCTGATTTAGTCTGTGTTCATCTAGTCTAAGAACGTGTCCCATGTATGTACATCAGCGTTTTCTTTATAACATTTGAATCATATTCTTTGTGTGTTTTATTTATTGGGTCACTATTTGTGAAGAAATCGCTCCATTTTATGATCAACAATTTACGTAGACTTTTGTTTTCAAATCTGTTTACCTTTTGGACCGTTGTCTCTTTTGATTTCCAGCTTTCAGTTCCATAATTAAATGTTGGAATAACGCAAGAGTTCAATATTTTTGGCCGTCTCTGACGGTCAAGGTACCGAGATCGATCCCCATCACTGCAGTTGTACATCCTGACCGTTCAGAAAGCAATGGCGAACTACTGAACGTATTTATATTGCATAGAAAATCACCACAGCCAAGAAATACTGGGTTGATAGCTACGTCCTGTAAAGGATAAGCTACCAATACCAATATATTTATATATATATATACATATATTTCCCATGCCATGCAGTTAGAACAAATGCAAACACAGGGCTACTACATTCATTAAAATGGATACCAGATGACAAAAGAATAATAGGTATATCAGGAGAAAGTATTCGCAGAATGATCATCAGAGAGGAGATGACTATGGGTAACCAACATGCAATAACTAAAACAGTAGCACCACATCGTTCAAGGTGGAGAGCAATGGATTCTACCTTACGTACAGTAGGAAGGAAAAGTGATTGATAGGTAAGTAACTAATGTAATCAGACAAGCAGGAAAGTAAGCAGATATGTGAGGTAGGCAAACATGAAGGTGGGTAGGTAGGTACGTAGGTAGGTAAATTGCTATTTAGATAGGTAGATCTTATGGCAAAATTGATACGTTAAACTTTAGTTTTCACACACTTTTTTGGCTTATTTCCAGGTGAAAAATATTGTGACATCAAAGAGAGTAGCAATCCTCATCACATGTGTATTCATCATTCTTTTGTCTAGTGTAGCACCAGTATACGTGATCAGCAAGTTGAAGGAAAAATATTTTCCACAACGAAACAAAACCATTCTCGGAGTCACATTTGCTGAGAACAGGGTATATGTTGAGAGAATCTGTTTTGCAATCAACAACGTTACAGTTCCATTCATTGCCTTTATCGTTATTATTGTCTGTACAACAATACTGGTAGTTAAACTACACAGAAATACACAATGGAGAAAGATATCCACGACTGCTGGAAAAGCTGACAACGCTTCAAATCGTAACATGAAAGTAGCCAAGATGGTTGTTATGATTTCTATACTATTCATTGTTTGTTTTATTCTTGTGAGTTCCATGTTTTTAGGAATGGCAATAGAACCACAGCTTTCATTGGATGGCCCATACAGAGACATTGGTATACTTTTAGGTGGGTTTGGTCTCGTATTCGAGTCTATCAACTCATCTACTAATATTTTTATTTACTATTCTATGAGTACTAAATATAGTGTAGCTTTTCGTCAGCTGTTCCGAGTTACTGTACCTACATATAAGTAATATATACACGAGTGTATGCATATATTACATTAAGTGACATATTCTTTACAGAACGTTGTCTTCTTCGTGAATATTCTGAACGCTTCTCTGTTCTTGGTAAGCAGGCCTGCATACATTCTTCGATGTTGCTGGTCCATCGTCTTCTTGGTCTTCCTTTTCTTCTTTTTTCCCGGCACATTTCCCTCTAGAATCAGCCTTTCGATGCCATCATATCGTGTTAAGTGTACAGAATACTGTAGCTTCCGTCGTATGATGGTATTTAGAAGCCACCCTTCGTTTAGTTTCAGTAATTTAAAAACTTCAATGTTCTTCTTTTCCTTTGTCCATGATATTCATTTGATCTTTCTGTAGCACTTCATTTCAAATGAATTTATTCTTTTGGATATTGTCTTCTTTAAAGTCCAAGTCTTGCATCCATATGTTGCCGCTGGGAAAACGAATGATTCCAAAAGGGTTACCTTATTGTCGTTATTACTGTTTATACTGTTGTATACTGTTTATATATATATATGATTATCCGAAAGTCAAAATTTATAATGATAAATAGAAATATAAAGAAATTCGAACAAAATTAATGTGCTATAAATATGTAAGGATATGATACAAAAAATGGAAATAATAATACTAAGATTTTAAAAAAGCTATGCATTGACGATACAGTATAAAATTGTGATCCGAATAGTTATTCTCATAGTATATTACATGTGCTAGTCTATCCTATTCTATTTATATGTGATATATACGTTATCACATACTACTATCTTTGAAATATATGTTGTATCTACTTGATCTCTAGTACACACCTTGATTGTACACTGAGAACGGAGCAATCGAGACAAGTCTTACTTGTCATATAGAACAGGCTTCATCAGCTAGGTGCTCGCGAGCCCCATGGTGTTCAAGTAATTGTGCTCGATTCATGTGAGCTAGCGAGCCCCATGGTGTTCAAGTAATTGTGCTCGATTCATGTGAGCTAGCGAGCCCCATGGTGTTCAAGTAATTGTGCTGGATTCATGTGAGCTAGCGAGCCCCATGGTGTTCAAGTAATTGTGCTGGATTCATGTGAGCTAGCGAGCCCCATGGTGTTCAAGTAATTGTGCTGGATTCATGTGAGCTAGCGAGCCCCATGGTGTTCAAGTAATTGTGCTGGATTCATGTGAGCTAGCGAGCCCCATGGTGTTCAAGTAATTGTGCTGGATTCATGTGAGCTAGCGAGCCCCATGGTGTTCAAGTAATTGTGCTGGATTCATGTGAGCTAGCGAGCCCCATGGTGTTCAAGTAATTGTGCTGGATTCATGTGAGCTAGCGAGCCCCATGGTGTTCAAGTAATTGTGCTGGATTCATGTGAGCTAAGAGCTAAAAAATGTTCACTACTGATTATGAGTTCCCTTTACAATTCACACTTTGTTGTATCTTCTTCTTTTTCTTCTGCGTTCGTTCTCAAACTTCTGCAGATTAGCAGGATGTAGTCTGGAGAACGGAATGCATTGTGTCATGGTTTACAGCATTGCTGCGATATTTGCGCCTTTCGGCCTGACACATCCGAATTCAGAATGACTTTGTTGTATAAACCGAAACAAATAGTATATCTATTGATGATTGTGATGGAAATGGATGAGAGAGAGAGGTATGCATGTTGCAATGCAGATAGCCAGTGCTCAAGTTCATTTGTTATCCTACCATTTTCTTTTGTACTTTGCGAGTAATTTTGTTGTCACAATTGTCCTGGTCCAGAGGACATAATTTATGGTTATATATTATTTCCTTTGTCTATATACGATTCCTTTCTAATAATCGACCTGACTAATTCAACCTCGTATATTTCATCTTCTTAAAATCCAAATGAAATGAGACATAATATTTTAGTTCAACCTCAGTAGAATTCATCATCATCAGGTGACATTTTTTTCTAGAATGTAGTCTTCTCTATGGATCTCTTGAATTCTCCGCGGTCTGGAGCAAGTTGTCCTGTCTCTTTTAGTAACAGTCCCAGACATTCTTGAATTCTCCGCGGTCTGGAGCAAGTTGTCCCGCCTCTTTTAGTAACAGTCCCAGACATTCTTGAATTCTCCGCGGTCTGGAGCAAGTTGCCCCGCATCTTATAGTAACAGTCCCAGGCATTCTTGAATTCTCCGCGGTCTGGAGCAAGTTGCCATGCCTCTTTTAGTAACAGTCCTAGGCATTCTTTAATTTGGTTTCTCAAACAGTGTCTCTGCGGCCTTTGCTCCTGTTGCGTTCTATCATCCCCTCCAATAACGTTCTATCCATGAAGCCGTGTCTCTTAATGTAACAAAAAAAAACACCATATTTTCTTTAATATGGTGTTCAGAAGCCGGCCTTCCCTGACGTTAATTGTTAATAATACCTCCCTGGTTTGTTTTCTCTGCTGTCTAAATACAATTCACGAGTCCAATATATGCAAACATGTATCCAGTGAACACCACAGAGAGTAAAACATACAAAACAAGTCATCAGACATATATCCAACATATCCATTACACATGGATTAGTAAGCAGCAATATTCTGAAACTAAATACTCCAGATAAATATCCTTTATTGCACTTATAGTACTGAGCCTGGCGTATTCGAAATTGTGATATTGAAATGTATCGATAAAAGATAATCCAGATTTATGTAGGTCTATTCCTGACACTTTATGATTGACTTCTGAAAGTGAGTAGAATTCTATATTTCACAAAATCACTGTTTAAACTAGTTTCACTGTTAGATTGGATAATTGGCGGCGCCATCGGTTTTTAACCCGTCCTTCAATAAAAGATCTCTTGAATTTCTTGAACATAATCTTCGTGATAAAATACAATTTGCTTCTCTTCATAGTAATTTTTCCTTGCTTTCGAGGTAAACCTTTAACGTAAGTCAAAACTTGCATTCACATACACACACATACACACACACACATATATATATATATATATATATATATACCAAAAAGCGGAAATCTGTAATTATCTTCCAGCTATAGAACAATCGCACTAATAAGAAAAGCCAGCAAAATATTAATATATAGTATATTGAAGAGAAAAGAAAAAGCTATGGAAGAAAAGAGCCGAACAGAACAAGCCAAATCAGCATTCCAAAAAATGAGAACCATTTTGTGCAATGGAGGTCTATCAATGCAGACCCGAATTAGGGTGCTGAGATGTTATATCAAACTGATTCTTTTTTATGGGTATGAAGCATGGACTGTAAACAGGAAAATTCAAAGTGAATTGGAGGCTACAGAAATGTGGTTTCTGAGAAGAATGATGAAAATACCATGGACAGCCAAGAAAACCAATGCAGAGGTTCTCATTGATGCTGGCGTAAAAAGATCAATCATATCAAACATTAGAGGCAGACAGTTAAGGTTTCTAGGGCATATGCCGAGAAGAACACAGCTTGAACACTTAATAACCACTGGAAAGATCAAAGGGAGAAGAGATAGAGGTCGAAAAAGAGAAAAGTTACTAGATGGGCTTGTATCGTGGCACGGTAGAAGCTCACCAACCGAGCTTATTGATAACACAAGAGACAGAGAGTCGTGGAGAAACATGATCCCCTACGCCAGTCGGCATGGCACTTGATTGATTGATTGATGGAAGAAGAGAAGAGTCATGAAACCCAGGAAGGGTTTATAGCTAGAAAAGGAACTAGAAATCACATATTTAATTTGAATATAGTCATATAGCCGACAGAAGTATTGTGCGCAAACATATTTCAAGGAGCAAGAAACAAAGAACAACTACAAAATCACGTTAGCTCACTATCTGCAATATGTAGAAAATACAACATGAAGATCAATACACAAAAGACGGAAACTTTGAAAATATGCAGAACACCGAGTCTACTAAACATACAGATAGACAATATAGGAGTAAAACAAGTAACATAGTTCAAATATCTCGGTAGTAATTTTACAGAAAATGGAAGCCTTGATAGAGAAATAGAGATGAGATGTCAAAAGGCAAATGCAGTAACATACCAACTGTCACCACTTCTTCTTCACCCCAAGATCGAGATGGAAGTTAAGAGACAAATGATCTACAGTATATTCCTACCAACAGTAACGCAAAATGAGGTAAACAGGTTACTAAAACACTTACCTGGCCTATTAATAAAAATATATTTAAAAAAGTATATATAAAAAACATACAATAAAACTAAACAGGACAATTCTCCACGTATCGGCTCAAATTGAACCTTTTTCAAGAGACAAACAACAGAAAACGACAAAATAAAAAACAAAATAGATGTCTATATTTCATCAAGTCCCGTCTCCATAGCGCAGGGTTGGCAACGCATCTAGTAAAAGTGAAAATGCGTGCATTCACTACAAACAAACCGAAAGTGGGAAATTAGAGACACTATAGATGAGTGCAAGAATAATAAAAGAAAAAGACAACCCACTCACCCCACCACCACACAACCTCATCATTACTCATCTATCATTGTCATATGCCATTCTTGTTGGCGTAGGTGACCATGGTTCTCTGTTCACAGTATTGTTGTCAGGATCGTTGTTTCCAGGCCTTGCTAGGTTGTCACATTAATATTTTCTCACGTCCCCATCTGTCTCTGTTCCCTTCTGTATTGCCTGTTGTGACTATGTTCTTACGGCCTTCCTGTCTGATAGGGTGACAAAAGGGGTATTTTTCTTGTCTTTTTCTGTTATTATTCTTGCACTCATCTATAGTGTCTCTAATTTCCCACTTTCGGTTTGTTTGTAGTGAATGCACGCATTTTCACTTTTACTAGATGCGTTGCCAACCCTGCGCTATGGAGACGGGACTTGATGAAATATAGACATCTATTTTGTTTTTTATTTTGTCGTTTTCTGTTGTTTGTCTCTTGAAAAAGGTTCAATTTGAGCCGATACGTGGAGAATTGTCCTGTTTAGTTTTATTGTATGTTTTTTATATATACTTTTTTAAATATATTTTTATTAATAGGCCAGGTAAGTGTTTTAGTAACCTGTTTACCTCATTTTGCGTTACTATTTGTTCATTAGGTTACTGCGGCACCATCCACTTTGTCGGACACCATCTGACCATTTGGTTATTTATATTCCTACCAACATTGTGTTATCAGTACCAAACCTGGTCTCTCTCAACTTCACATTACAGAAAGATAGTGATATGTGAGATGAAATGCTTGAGGAAAGCTGCCAGGGTAACGAGGCTTGATAGATTGCGAAATGAATATATCAGGGAAAGAATAAGTATAATATCTTGTACATATTACATAGAGAGAGATCAGATCAAGTGGTTTGGCCACATTATGAGAATACATCATGAAAAGTTGCCCGTACAAGCATATAACCAAATGAGATCAGGGTACAAAGCCAGAGGAAGACCACGGAGAAGATGGATAGATAACGTCAGGGACGTCCTATACAGACACGGTCATAGCACAGCCGAGGTCACACATCTGGCGATAGAACGCAAGCTCGAGCTCCAACCACCCCTACGCTTAACGGCAAGAGTGGATCACAAACCACCTGGGGAAAGACAAAAGACAATAGTCATCGCAAATGCAGACAATTCAGCATCGACCTGCAAGCTGAGTCTGAACTGAGTCTGACGTAATTGTTATTTTGAAATTTGTAGATGGAAGATATTCCAGATTCTTATAGACGTATCTCTGGAACTTAATTAGCAACTTCTGAATGCGAGTGAAATTCAATATATCACAAAATAATTGTTGAAATTAGTTCAACTGTTAGATTCGAAAATGTTCGGGATCGTCTGTTAGTGACCCTCCTCTAGAAAAATCTCTTGAATTTCATGAACATACTAAGAAATATATTTGTCTTTAATGTACAATATAATTTATTTTTCTTCATAGCAAATTCTTTGTTTTGATAACCGAATCTTCAATACAATTGAAATCCTACATATGTCATATATCTATATTCATTATTCACTAATGAATAATACATATATCTATTGCTTACCATGTGATAAACATAAATAAAAACGAAGTTATGTTTCTCTTCAGAATAATAAATGTTTGTCTTATGAATAACTTGACGTAATTGTATGAATTTTATTTCAACATACTACGTTTGGCAACTAAATTTACTAGTTCGTCAGTCATGTCAATCTTTTCTAACATTGCTTAATAATTACTATCCGTAAGAACTTTTCTCTTTCCATTCTTTCTACTGTTCTTTTATGTATGCTTCTTTCTTGCCATTTTTTCTGATTTTCTATTCCCTGTAAGTCACATCACTACCCAATAAGTGCATTTTCTTAAAGTACTTTTTTATGCGTTATGTTGGTTATCAAATATCCCCAAATATCCACAAACTCTAACAAATTTTTGTTTTCACTTTCATAATCCCGTTCATCCTATAGTATATAATGATGTTCGCACATTCAGTATTACATGTGGCCAGTATTCGTCCTCTGTATAGTGTGAGAATTCCTGATGTAAAACCTCCGTTTCATAAATGTATTTTGATGCAGAACGCGTTCACCTCTACAACAAAAGTAAGAATATGATATCAACCGTACAATGTAGACTATGAATCTACGAGTGATGATTGTCTGAGAACCACTACACATTAGTAAGAATCCACATAATAGTATATTCACTGCGGTATCCTGAAACAGTATGCCAGTATCAAACTAGAATATAGAAGTCTGGTTAATGTAGGAAATGACGTAAACTAAAAGACAATAGAATAAAAATAAGTGTATATTTATGATATGATTGATAACAAAAGACAGCAAATAAATAACACATTTATCATATGATTGATAATATTTGATTACAAATAAATATCACATTTAGATTGTAAACATTTTTGAATTACTTAATAACCTAAGTAAACACAACCACTAGATATTATGTTAAAGATTTGGCTGTAAGTTTGCACATGTCAATTATATTCTAATGTCATATGACTGTCACATGATTGCATTAAATATTTTCTAATTATCAAATGACACAACAGTATACTTACATGTTACCATTTCAATGATGACCGTAAATTGCCATGTTGGTTTCTTTTAATGTCTCGATAAGCCGAGAGTTTATTGTATGGTTAACCCCGCCGTAAGGTTTCTTTGTAAAAGAATACCTGACTTTAATGTGTACTTAATCGATATGTCCTTTGTGAAGTTTATCAATATAAAAATGGTCAGTGTTCTTTTCATATGACATAATTATCAATGAAAACTGTTTCTATTTCAAAGATAATGGTGAGGTTATATTACATTATTCCATAAAGTTCTTGAAAATAATTTTCATAGAAATATAGACACAAAATCAATCAATCAATAAACCCATAACCCTTCAGGGTCGTAGGGGTACCATATTGGATGCTTCAGCACACAGAGTCCTCCAGCGAATTCTATCCTCAGCGATGCGGATGATTGTGGAAAAATCTAGCCCTGTCCATTCCTTGATGTTGTCTGTCCATGTCTTTATTTGTCCTCCTCTGCTTCTTCCACCCTCGACAGTTCCCTGCAGTATTGTTTTTGACAAGGAATAGTGCCTGCATACATGCCCGAACCATGCTAGTTTTCGTCGTTTCACTATTGAAAGCAATGGCTCCTGGACACCTGCACACATCTCTACTTTATTTCTTACGTACACATTGGTCTTATGTTCCCTATAGGAAATTCGTAGAATTCTTCTGTAGCATTTATACTCGAAAGCCTGTAATCTTCTCTCCATGTCCGCAGTGAGTGTTCAACTCTCACAACCATACAACACAACAGAAAGCTCCAGCGACCTATAGAGTTTGATTTTCACTCCATCACTGATGTTGCTTTTCCAAATCACAGTTAGCCTTGACAAGGACGCTAAAGCCATCTCCAGCCTTATTTTTAGTTCTGCTTTGCATTTACCATCGCTGCATATACTGGATCCGAGGTATTTGAAGGTATTCACCTCTTCAAGCTTGTGTCCATTCATCATGATATTAGTCTGGTTTTCTGTGTCTCTGCTGTTTACCAAGATTTTGCTCTTATCTGAATTGATTTCCATTCCGTACTTGCTGGTAACTTTTTCTAACTTTGTTGTTAATTCTTGCAATGATTGTTCTGACCCAGCTATAAGATCAATGTCATCAGCGAGACGCAAGTTGCACATAGGGTGACCTCCGATCGATATAGACGTGTTGTAATCATGCAATGTCTCTTGTATGATGTGCTCTAAGTATATGTTAAAAAGTACTGGGGACATTATGCATCCCTGTCAAACTCCCACAGTTGTTTTGAAGAACTCTCCAATTGTATTGTGTGACAAGACAGCACTATTTGCATTTTCGTACAGAGCTTCAATAATAGCTATAATTGTGGTGTCAAAATTAAATTTCCTCAGTATGTGCCACAGACCATCATGCCAAACACGATCAAAGGCCTTTGTAAAGTCAATGAAGTTGTGGTATAGATCACGATGGTGCTGAATATGTTTTTCGATTAGTGTTCGGATGTTAAATATTTGTTCAACAGTGCTTCTGTTTGCTCTGAAGCCAGCTTGTTCTTCTGCAATTATTTCTTCCGACTTGTGTTTTATTCTTTTACGTAGTATTTTGAGCATCACTTTACTGGGGTGTGTTATAAGGCTAATTGTTCTGTAATTTGTACACACTTTCAAAGTTCCTTTCTTGGGAATTGGTATTATTAGTGATTTTGTCCAATCAGTGGGCCATTGTTTTGTGTTACATATATTTTGGTCATAATATTTACCAAATTAATTCCCCCGTATTTCAACAATTCTGCTGGAATGTTGTCTACACCAGGTGACTTCCCTCCTTTCAATGTTTGTATGGCCTCTTTTATTTCATCTACTAGAATTTCTGCATTTCCTATTTCTCTGTTGTTTAGTTAAGAATTCTGTAATATTTTGTAGTCAGGATTACACTTGCAATTATACAGCTCCTTGCAATACTTTGTCCATCTTTTCACTATATGTGTTGTTTCATTGAGTATCTTTCCGTGTTTGTCTTGTATTGTAGATATCTTTGGTCTATTTGGCTGTGTTATCTTTCTTAGAGTGTCGTATGCTACCTTACTGTTTCCGCGTTTAATACCTTCATTGATGGTTTCGCATTTTAACAAGAGACAAAATAACAAGCGATAAATACGAAGCTCTACAGAAGCTTGCACATATCAGGCGGACTGTACTTGTGTACGTGATAGTTTAGTATTTCTGTGATTAAAAGCGTCCTTGGCTTGGTGTTAATTAAAGACATAATTAATTAGCACTAAACATGAGCAATATTTACTAGCTTCTATAGCAGTGACTATATATATATATATATATATATATATATATATATATATATATATATATATATATATATATATATATATATATATATATATATATATACTGTTCAATGAAAAAGAAACGCAACATTATTGCAGTACTAATGAATATGCAAATTTCAAAAGTGTATCAAAATTGTATTTTACGGATGTAATGTTTCTTTCTTGGCATGAGGAACCTGATGTTCATTACATTTAGTTTGGACTTTTGTTATTTTGCGAATGATTCCTCCATTTCAATAATGTATATGGCCTCCCTGACCTCTATCAGGGAACAACTTCTCCGTGGCATGGATCTGATTAGCTGTTGGGTCTGTTGTTGTGGGATGGCTGCCCACTCTTCTCTGAGTGCAAGAGACAGCTGTCGTAGATTGGCTGGCATAGTTATCTGTGGAGTTCATCCCATAAGTGTTGTATGGGGTTTCATGTCTAATGACATGGCTGACCATATAATGTTCTTGACGTTGTGGTCAGCGAGGAACTGGGTGGTGAGTTATGCCACAGGAGGTCGAGCGTTATCCTGCTTAAAAATTGACCCTCGTGCAGCCAAAATCTGAAAGACGCGAGAACGAACAATTTCAACAACGTATCGTTCGGCAATCAGGCATCTGTCAATTTGCACCAAGTAACTTCTTCCCATGAAGTTGATAACCCCCCCCCCCCCACATCAGTACACCTCAACCACCATGTTGTGGAGCCACTTGACGCTGTTCTGTGCGTAGGGTTCATGCACTTGACGCTGTTCTGTGCGTAGGGTTCATGAACTCGTTCATCCTATGTGATGATGACCACACATGCAGTATTACATGCATTACATGCGGTACTCGGCGTCTGTAAAGTGTCAGATTCCGTGCTGTAAAATGTCCGTTTCAAAAATGTATTGTGATGAAGAACGCACTCACCTCCACTGCGAACGTAAGAATATGAAATCAAACATACAATGTAGACGAATGAGGAGTGTGTGAGAACCAGTGAAGAATGGGAATAGTCAACATGACACTCATTGAGATCTTCTGGAAGATCTGCCTGTATCAAGCTAGAAACATCTAAGTCTAATTCATGTATGAAGTGACGTAAAAAAACAATAAAAATAACAAAATGTGTGTATATTTATATGATTGATAACATTTGGCAGTAAATAAATAACACATATATGATATGATTTATAATATTTGTTTGTAAATAAATAGCATACTTACATTCTAAAATTAATAAACAAAATAAACACAACCACTAGACATTATATTAAAGATTTGCTTGTAAGTTTGCACATGTCATCTATATTATAATGTCATATCATATTATTGTAGTAAATGCTTTCTAATTATAATATCTCCCACACCCCAGTATAATTAACTGTACCATACCAATGATGATCATACATTTCATTGTTGGTTTCTTTTTCAACGCCGCAATTAGCCACGACTTTGTTATTATATAAACTGCAGTAAATATTATAAACTTCAGTACGGTATCTTTGGGAAAGACTGCATAAATTTAATGTGCACTTAATCGATATGTCATTTCCGAGGTTTATCAATAGCAGTGTTCTTTCATAATAGAAGTTAATTAACTATGCTTAGTGTTTCTGTTTTAAATATAATGGATATACTATATTTTATTATTCCATAAATACTAGAAAATTATTTTTAAGGAAATACATAGACAAAATAACAAGCGATAAAACTAAAGGTCTACAGAAACTTGTACAAATCAGGCGGACTATATTTGTGTACTTGATAGTTTAGTAATTCTGTGATTAAAATCTTCCTCAGTGTTAATTAAGGACGTAATTAATTAGTACCAAACAAGAGTACTATTTGCTAACTTTTACAGCAGTAGCTGTATATATATATATATATATCGCACGAAGTGTTCCGCTTCCAATGAGTTCGTTCCGCGTAATTAGACGTATTGTGCCTATACCCATCGGGTACTGAACCTTTTCTATCCACGAGAATGATTCCGGTGTAGGAAAGCATAGAGTTGGGCTCTGGTCCGTTCGCCCTCTTAGACGATGTGTCATTTACCGACACAGTGAACAGTCTCGTCCAAGTCTGAGTCTTTACACATTTTGAGGAACACCCCGATAAAAGACGTGTTCTTGAGCTGGCCATCTTTATCATGAGTACTGCCATCTCATTGTATTTAATATGTTATCTTTTCGACTCTCACAATTCGTCTTGGCATCTACCCATTTCATTACTGTTGCATTGACCAGATCGAATACTGGACTTTCCTGCGTTGCTGTGTGTCGATTTTGATGCTATATGTCTTGGACCAACGGTGTCCGAGATATTGCTTGTCTCTTTGCAGTCAATCCTCATTCCATCTGCAGCCCCACATTCCCGGACACGACCACAGAAGTACAGTGAAATATTTCATTTTGATTTTCAGTGGTACTATAGTTTACTAATGTTTCGTCCCAAAGCTATTCTGGTGTTTTCATAGACTATCTTGGTATTGTCCACTTCAATAGCATTCTCTATTGTAGATCACAATTTGTAGTAGTACTATATATATATATATTAGTGGTACTTTCTGGAGTATGTGTTTATGCCGTTTGCCTTGTGCTCAAGAGATCCTAGTACAATGGAGAACAATGCCATTTAGCATATATAATATAGACAGGTGGCTATACAAAGTACATACTATTATAAGAAGACGATGGACTGACGACATTAAAGATAACATGAATACATCGCTAGAAAATGCAAGACATCGCCCAAGACAGAGAGAGGTTCAGAGAATTCATTGGGAAGACAACGTTCTGGAAGGAATACGTAACATGACACTATTACTGTGTACTTATGTATAGCAATATTTTTTTAAAATTCTCATTATTTCTTTCAGATAACGGAACTCTTCTCATTAAACTGAAAACATCCACTAAGGTACCAATTTTTACTGGAATAAATCTAGCAGTAAGATATAAAAGGAATGTCAATTATCGCAAACATAAATATTACATCCAATGTTATACCAGAACAGCAGGTGATAAATCTGGAGTTAATTAATAAAATACTACCTATATTTATGTTAATTATTTTTACCTGTGTGTGTCAAGGAATAGTTATTTTCGGCATCGTCACCAACATTATCAACATGATCTGTTTCGTCAAACAAGGTTTTGCAGATCCAGTCAACGTCAGTCTAATGGGTAAATTATAGACATGTTATTTTTGTGTGTCAGTGTGTGTGTGTCCTTTTCAAGGATTCAATGAATATGTAATTATTATAAAATCACTATGAATATATGAATACATTGAGTGTGTACTGATAGAAACATTTTGAAAGATTGTTGTTAAACTTACCGAACATTCTTTTGAATTGGTGACGATGACAGCAGCTGATCAGAAACAAACTCTCATGTTCCAATATGAGGGACCATCAATATTAAAAGCAGAAGAAGCCGCAATACAGCATATGAAGAAACATAAACTCCAAGGCGAGATAGCTACACAACTGAAGAAACTGACGTGAAATAGGTGTAGAAGTGATAACAAATTGCTGAATGACATCTACAACAATGGTTTTATACCTAAAGATCTCTCTAAAATCTATCTTCATAGCTCTATCACAACAATCTGGTGTCATATATTGTTAAGAACATTGTACACTTTGTTTAATGAGCCATGTGACAAACATTATGATGCTAATTGTAATGACAATAATAAGAAATAAAATGAAACCATAAATTTCTGATGAGCAATGTTGATTTGTAGGATTTGTAGATGGCAGAGACACATACAACGCTATATACACCTTGAGAAAATTAATAGAACGAATGATGGAAGTTAACAGAGATCAGTTTTTGTGCTGTATTGACTTTACTAATGCATTTGATAAGATGAAACATGAAGAAATAATTAGAAATTTGAAGAATTTATAAACTGATGATTAAATTATATCTGAGAATAATAATATATAGTGACAACAAAGAGTAGCCATAAGAATCGATAGCCAAACACGATTTCAACACATCAAACAAGTAGTTAGACATGGTTGTGTGCTTTCACACGATCTGTTCAGTGAAATATTAATTAAATCCATGCAGGAATATCAGTGGGAGGGCATAATATAAACCACATACGATACGTTGATGATACAGTTTTGATAGCCGAAAATGAAACACAGTTGCAAGAAATGATTAATATCATTGCATAAGAAAGTCAAAACAAACGGCTTAGTCTAAATAGCCGAATAGCACATGTAATGTTAATCAAAGAATAAATATCTTCCAGAATGCAACATCAACGTAGATTCGAATCAATCTGAATCAAGTCATCATATTAGAATATTTATCTGGATGCATTAATTACAGCAGATGGAAGATGTATTAAAGAAGTCAAATGTAGAATTGCACAGGCAAAGGCAATATTTAACAAAATGAAGACCAATGTATGTAATATATCTTTATCAATTTGAGGTGAGAGAGTTCTGAGTATAGGAAATATAGAAAACATTATTATGTTGGAAGTGTATATTGGACAGTCAGCAGAACAGTGGAAAATTATACTGAGGAAGCAGAGATGTGATTTTATAGAGAAATGTAGAGAACACAATGGCTAGATAAAAAGTGTAATGAAAATATTTTGAAAGACGTTAATTCAAACAGCAAGCTTCTTATCTTCATCAGAAAGAGACAGTCCACAGGTTTTAGACACATCATGAAAAGATAAAAGATGGAATACAATGTAGCAACAGAAAAGTGGAAGAGCAAGAGGAGTATGGGAATATCAAGATAGAAAATGCTTGACAACCTAGTACTGTGGCATAGGAGAACGTCAGTATAAATATTTTTGACAGCACACGAAATAGAAGGTTGTGGAAAGACATGATAAACAGCGCCACATGACACGGACCATAAGAACTTGAATCTCTAATATGGCACCTGACCGCCCTAATGCGTTATGGTTATTACGACTATTTCTTTTCATGACAATAACGATAACATTTAGAAATGTATTGTTTTTGTAATTTTCAAGTTTGGCAATATCTGACTTATGTTGTCTTGTAACGTTAATTTGGACAAATATCTGCTTCACACCGCCGTTCAGTTCACTAGATCTACCTTTTGATGCAATGGAAATTCAGTATATCACAACTGGGACACCTCACGTAACATTTACACGTGTCACTGCCTGGATCACAGCTTTAATTACACTGGAGAGATGTCTGTGCATAACTATGCCATTAAAAGTGAGATTCTAACGCAATGATGTTTTATATCAATGTGTGTAATTTTTGTTAAATAGTTTTAGTTGTATGTGTTTTTAATAAAGACCAAAAAAAACACGTATTTATGTCTTTGGTTTCATTTTGTGTTATTATTCTTTTGTTTAATTATATCAAGTGACATTCTTTCCAGATTGTTGTCTTCATTGTGGATACTCTGAACGTCTCTCTGTTCTGGCAAGCAAGCCTGTATTGGTCAAAGTCGTGCATACATTCTTCGATATGCTGTTCCATCGTCTTCTTGCTCTTCCTTTTCTTCTCCCTCCCTGACACTTTGCCCTCTAGAATCAGCCTTTCGATATCATCAAGTTGCTTTAAGTGTCAAAAATACTGTAGCTTCTTTCTTATGATGGTATTTAGAAGCCAGCCTTCGTTTAGTTTCAGTAATTTCAAAATTTCAATGTGCTTCTGTTTCTCTGGCCATGATATTCGTAGGATCTTTATTGATATCGTATTATTTGTTTAATTAAATATCGACAATCTGTCATTTCTAGAACACACATCCTATTCCCAGTTAAACAGTAAAGCGATGCTTAATATGTTTTCCTTAATGCACAAAAGACAGAAATAATGCATGTCAATAGAAATGTATTCTTACATACAACAATTATTGGGAATGAGTAACAAGAAAATCTCCTACACTTTCAATATCTCGGGTCGACAATCAACACCACAGGAGATTTTTCATAAGAGACTAACAATGAGCCTTCAAAAAACATCACAGATTAAAAATCTGCCACAAGGTTTAGATAGAAAATAAATTTTCAACTATTCACAATCTATATGTTTTCAGTGGGAACATATAGTTGGAAGCGGTAGACAACAACTTCGGCGATGGAAAAGCAAATAGAATTTAAAATTAAATACTATAGAAATACCCTAAAAATTCTCGTCTACACTCATTTTTAGTATTCTACTAAACATCCACTATTCACTTCTGTACATTAGAATTGGTTATAAGAACTTTTAAGAACACTATCCAAACACTAAAGAAAACATTTTGTAAGAATATGATGTAACACTAATACTTGGCTAATGCAGTACTAATATAAATGTAACACTTCTTCTTCTTCTTCTTCTGTGTACATTCTCAAACTTCCGCTGGATTTCTCTTGTAACGGGACAATGGTCCTACAAGATTTCCAGTTGGATATAGTCCAGAGAATGGAAATGCGCTGTGTTGCTGTTTTATTTGCGCCAATGGCCAACACATCCGTCTTCGGCGGAAATGTAACACTAATACTTGGCTAATGCAGCACTAATATAAATATGCATGCAATAAAAATATTCATAAGCAATCAGAAAAAAAATGATATACATACTGAAAAACAAATCACTAAAAGAAACATCAGTCAATGAATCACATAGTATAATCGAAGATTGGAAAAAACGCAGAAATCAAGAAATATGTCGACAAAAAAGAAATGCTGAAACGAACAATAAGATGGATAATTTAATATTTTACAGAGATTGAGAAAAATGTCCAAACCAGAGACGCCTAGCAAGATCAAATATGAGCACAGTTTGATGCCTAATAAGACTGTAAGAATAGTAATGCTAATTAAAATTAATAAGTCTATTATAATACAGTGATTTGTTTTAACCTATATATCTTCCTTCATTAGACAAAGCCGTTGGACTTACATCGGCCATGTTCTCAGAATGAACAGCCTAAGAATTTCCCCAGCAGTCACTATATTGGGTGCCACCGGGAGTAAGAAGAAGAGGGAGACCTAGAGAAACTCTACGAAGAACCATTAATAGAGAAGGCATGTCAATGAACCTAAACAACACGCAACAAATGAAAGACCTGGCAGCACAAAGACAGAAATGGAAAGCTATGATTTCTGCCCTATGCGCTGCCTATGGCCCTGGAGGAACATGACATAACAAAACAATACAATTTTACAAATGAGTATATGCTTTTTACACTACCCTGAAATATGTTCTTATTTTATACTCACTACACAACATTTCACATGTATTTAGCACCAACGAAATCTTATTTCAGCCTCACTACACAACAATTCACATGTATTTAACACCAACTAAATCTTATTTCAGCCTTACTACACAACAGTTCAAATGCATTTAACACCAACTAAATCTTATTTCAGCCTTACTACACAACAGTTCAAATGCATTTAACACCAACTAAATCTTATTTCAGCCTTACTACACAACAGTTCAAATGCATTTAACACCAACTAAATCTTATTTCAGCCTCACTACACAATAATTCAAATGCATTTAACACCAACTAAATCTTATTTCAGCCTCACTACACAACAAATCAAATGCATTTAACACCAACTAACTCTTATTTCATCCTCACTACACAACAATTCAAATGCATTTAACACCAACTAAATCTTATTTCATCCTCACTAAACAATTCACATGTATTTAACACAAACTAAATCTTATTTCATCCTCACTACACAACAATTCACATGTATTTAACACCAACTAAATCTTATTTCATCCTCACTACACAATAATTTACATGTATTTATCACCAACTAAATCTTATTTCATCCTCACTACACAACAATTCACATGTATTTAACACCAACTAAATCTTATTTCATCCTCACTACACAATAATTTACATGTATTTAACACCAACTAAATCTTATTTCATCCTCACTACACAATAATTTACATGTATTTAACACTAACTAAATCTTATTTCATCCTCACTACACAATAATTTACATGTATTTAACACCAACTAAATCTTATTTCATTTTCACTGCACAATAATTTACATGTATTTAACACCAACTAAATCTTATTTCATCCTCACTGCACAATAATTTATGTGTATTTAATACCAAATAAATAGGTTCTGGAATGTTTCAGTAACATTCTCGTAACTCATTTGCAGGTTAAAAGTATCGTGACATCAAAGAGAATTGCAGTCATCATAGTGTGTATATTCGTCATCCTATTATCTAGTGTGATTCCAGTCTACTTGATCTGCAAACTGGACTTGAAATTTTTCCCACAAAGAAACAAAACCATTCTTGGTATTTTGTTCGCCGACAACAGAGAACATGTGGAGAGAATCAGTTTTACAGTCAACAATGTTACAGTTCCGTTTATTGCCTTTATCGTTATTATTGTCTGTACAACAATACTGGTAGTTAAACTACACAGAAATACACAATGAAGAAAGATATCCACGACTGCTGGACAAACTGATAATGCTTCAAATCGTAACATGAAAGTAGCCAAGATGGTGGTTATGATTTCTATACTCTTCATTGTTTGTTTTGTATTTATGAGCTTGATGTTTCTAGGAATGGCAATAGAACCAAAATTTTCAGTGGATGGCCCATACAAAGACATTGCAGTACTATTGGCTGGGTTTGGTCTCGCATTCGAGTCTATCAACTCATCTACCAATATTTTTATTTATTATTACATGAGTACTAAATATAGTGTAGTCTTTCGTAAGTTATTTCGAATTACTGAACCTTCATATAAATAAATAGTCTAAATATATTGTGTGACTCAGAAAGAAATTGTAACGCACAAAGCATGAACAAAATTTAACACCAACCAATAGAAATTATTTCAATTGAATAAGCTAAAATATACACTTCTAATAAATGTGACTAATGTGATGGTGACGACGATGAAGTGATCCCTTTAACTGTCAGCAGGTAGCTATTGACACATGATGAAACGATCCCTTTACTTGTCAGCAGGTAGCTCTTGACAGCATTAGAATCGTGCAATAACACCCAGAATCTATAACACCCGGGATCGTGCACTACTGTCTCAAAGGTTTGACCGTGACCTTCGGTAGATATAGAATACCTAACTGTTAAACGTCAATATTGCCACGGTATTTATTGGTTACTAGTAATATACCTGGAATAGCTTTGTCTATTTGTGGCTGACGATTTTAAGTTTATAAATATTGGCCAGCTTAAAACATGGAAATAATCAAGAAAAGTAATGAATGAAAGCCTTAATTATGTTAGAAAGCATGTAGTAATCTGTACGTAGCCACGGTGTTGCTATGTAAAGGTGTTTTACAGATGCATATTTAATCCCCGAAACGAGGCATTCCAGTGCGTCAGTATCCCAGTATTATCACGTCTTGCTAGAAATATATACTATACATGCCTATATAAATATATATATATATATAGATACACTACCTAACATTGTTTACGTTGTCTACTTGTTATTCCTTCTCATGTTCACTTAGTATATGTTTATTATCATGGCACTTATATTATTATGAACAATGTTTACATCTAAACAATAATTACATACAAGCTAAACATGAGATTTATAAAATGTTACATTTATTCTATATTAAGTTATGGCCCAGAAACATGGAAATAAATAAACAATTAGAAGACAGAATTGATGCCTTTGAGATGTGGATATACAGAAGAATGGGGAAAGCATCATGGGAAGAGCATAAAACAAACAAAGAGATTCTAACAACACTGAAATGAAGAATTATTAAAGGAAATAAAGCAAATAAAATATGTTAAAAGACATACCTTATTGAAGACCGCACTGTAGGGTAAATTCGAAGGGAGGCGAGCAAGAGGTAGACACAGAGATACAAGCGGGATAGTAATATCACAAGATGGACACGTTAGTCTAGCAGAGTGCACCACCAACACAAGAGACAGGGTATGTTTGAGGTCTGTTGCAGCCAACCTTCGCTGCGGAGACGGCACTCATCATGGTGATTATAATGCGCTTCATCTACCTCTCATTAACTATCTATGTAAATCACTATGCCATCTTCTAAGCGTTTTCATTCGCCAATTCATCATACATTCTCTAACTGCCCTCACTTGATGTCTCTCGCATCGCCATTACTTTTGCTTTGAACATATTTAAGAAGACCCGCTTCGCATGTTTTTGTTTTGTTTTGTTTTTTTTCTGCGTTGTCTCATGTGTAATGTTTCTCCCCGTGGATATGCATCATATTTTCTCCCACAATTCAACAGCTACAATCGTTTTTACCTTTCCCGCTTTGCACGTATGGATCATCAATACGGTTTGTCTGACATGCCTGCAGTATTGGAATTCCATTGCCATCTGCTCCGTGAGTATGCCAAAATTATCATGTTAAATTATAGGAAATAGTCAACAATTATCTATTTCCCGAGAACAATTAGTCATTTCGGGAGGAGAAATAAACAATTAAATAATTCAGGAAAAGAAAAAGAACAACCATTTAATTCGTGTAAGAAAATAAACGACTACACAATCATGACAAGAAAACGAACAATTAGAGAAATGAACAATCAATGACGTGGTGATAAAACAAAGAACATTTTAGGGTTACAATAAGTAGTTAAGAAGAAGTAAATTGCATAATATATATATAAATGTTTTTCCTCCACAAAGTAACGTAAAATTAGATACAGATGTTTACCTATGATATATATACCCTGCATAACTTGAAATAATAGGCATACGGACGCACGATTTTCCTGCACAGGGTAGAGTAGAATTAGATACGGATGTTTATATATGATTTATGACAAAGCATAACGAAAACATAGGCATATGTACGCACGATTTTCCTTTGTTTATATATGATTGCACTCAGCTTAACTTAATAATGGATACAAAAGTTCACATGTTAGTTTGACCACAGCATAAGAGATATAAATTAAGGATAAAACAAATTCGTAAAGTGAAATACTAGAGAGAGTATAATTGGAAGCTCGGGACATTAGTTGTAGAGGAAAAGATTTCCTCGTAAAAATGAAAAATGAAAAATAGAATAAAAAGCAAAAGAGAGCTTATCTCCAGAGTTCAAAACGGCAGGACCAGAAGCAGTCGATATGCGTAAATTGGTGGGGGAGGGGGAGGTTTACGGTGGCAAGATATAGCTACCACGATACCACACTTCTCGGGGGAACAAGCGCACTTCAAGGAATGGATGGTTGAGATAGAAACATGCGCCTTGATAACGAAGACCAGTGATGGGATTAAGAAAATATTTACTCTACAAGCCAGCAATGGACTTGTCGCAGAAACAATAAAGTTAAGACTGGAGAGAAAACCAACAGTCTTGGACGGATTTCCAGGCAGAACTGGAAAGAAGGTACCCAATCCTTAGCGGAGCCTCGTACACTCTAGTAATGCTGCCCAAAATTAGGCAAAATCTAGAAGAATCGGTAGAAGCTTTCGGCGACAGATTCATGCCACTGGCCGAAGAAGCTTTTCCCCAGGAAATCACGGAATGAGGTGAGGGAAGGCAAAGATATCCAATTTCCAGATGAATGTTTAACTGAATGTGACAGAATGTTGCTCTGGAAGATATCCAATTTCCTGACAAATGTTTAACGGAATGTGACAGAATGTTGCACTGGAAGATATCCAATTTCCAGACAAATGTTTAACTGAATGTGACAGAATGTTGCATCGGAAGATATCCAATTTCCAGATGAATGTTTAACTGAATGTGGATGTGCACTACAATGTGCACTGCCACGATCTTAAATATCTCGAGAAGAATATTTGTTATGACTACTTGAAATATCGGGGGATGATGTAGATGCATAGGTTGATTACCTTCCCAAAACTCCAGGAATGGGTACACAACGGACTTCATCGTAGCAGAGTGAAGTAAGGTGGTCTACAGCATGCCCAACCTCTATATTCGTCTCTTATTATTTCCATGGCAGGCTATAACGATACTATTCTTTACCCCCTTCTCGGGTTCCAGTACTACACAGGAGCTCTTGTGAAAATATTTTTTTTAAAACTGTTAAACTTAATTATGTTATCAATAAACCACTATCATGTTGTAATGGTATATACCCAGTGTATCCACTTCTATAAAAGTTACGCTTTACACATTATTAACTGTCTTTTGAGTACTTCATGCGGATGTATCTTGCATAATAATGATGTGAGCCGGTTACAAGTGTATTTTATAGGAGATTCCTGGAGAATATCGCTTGTAGCTACGTGCTATGGGTGATACTCTTCGCAATGCCGTTTCAATGAGAGTTGCTGTGTACAAATGTGGAAACCTGAATAAGTTGAAATCAATCCTTTACGTCTCTCAAACCTTATTGAATACTATTATTACTTTAGTAATGCTTTGTCTCATGTAATATATCATATAAACCAAGTGGTCTTTAAAAATAATCATAAATATTTTGTTTCTGGATTTCCAATATGGGACAACTAGAGTAATATATCAGAATGACAGGTTATTAGCATATTAATTGCACAATTGACATATTTTATGAGTTATTTGCAGGTAAAATGTATTGTGACATCAAAGAGGGTTGATATCGTCATACTCTGCACTTCTATCTAGTGTATCTCCAGTCAACATGGTCGACTAAATGGGTATGAAATATTTCTCACAAATAAACAAAATCATTCATCCTCTTCTATTGACAGAAAACAGAGAGCATGTTGATACAATCAGTTTCGCAGTCAACAATGCAGCAGTTCCATTTGTTGCCTTTATTATTATTGTTATTGTTGTCTGTACAAAAATACTGGTAGTTAAACTACACAGAAATACACAATGGAGAAAGACATCATCGACTGCTGGACAAGCTGACAATACATCAAATCGTAATATGAAAGTAGCCAAGATGGATGTTATGATTTCTGTACTTTTTATTGTTTGTTTTGTACTAGTTAGTTGTATGTTTATCTCCAAGGCAACAGAACCACAACTTTCCGTGAACGGTGTACACAAAAACGTAAGGATATTAATGGCTGTGCTTCGTTTTCTTCTCTAGTCTATCAAGTCGTCTACTAATATTTTTATTTACTATTACATGAGAACCAAATACAGTGCAACTTTTCCTCTAGTATTCACCATTAAGAAACTTACATTCAAGTAAAATGTTTATGTCCACAATCGACAGTAAGATATAAAGATGGATAGAGAGATATGTTTATTACAATTCAAGAAATTCACTTTGGTACTATGATCGCAGTCTAGCCCCCATTGCGCCAATAAGTGATTATATGTGTGATTATTTCCCTTGCCTATATTTGTCAGTTTATGTTTATCATTTATTAATTTTAATAAAATTATATTTAGGGTTAGGATTAGTTGTGTAAAATATAATTAAACCTAATCCTAAAAAATGAATATTTCAATTAATTATTGATTATTTATTGATATAATATCAATCAGCTTGTCAACTAACCATACAATACGTAGATCGACATTAAGGGAAAGCAAGAACGACAACGGCTGTTGGACTGTGATCATTGTACCTTAACTTTTTAAAGTGCCACAGTATAGAGCTACACAAGACATCCTAAAACTGTGTGATGTGAGAGATTGTGTCACACACATAAATTATATATTCTTCTGCTGAAACATAATCATATATGATTAAAAACGAGCGCCCGTGTGCTATTGGAACCAGAAAATAAAGCACATCTTTATAACACTGCCGCGTATATGGTTAGAGGAGACTGCGGAGATTGGAGGTGGATATTTATTTCATCACCTTCTCTTCTTCTTCTGCGTTCGTTCTCAAACTCCTGCAGATTAGCAGGATGTATTCCGGAGAACGGAATGCGTTGTGTCATGGTTTACAGCATTGCTGCGATATCTACGCCTTCAGGCGTGACACATCCGACTTCAGCATGACTTTGGGTCACTGACCCTATATGAGATAGGACAGCCAACTCTATCCCATAACCTCCTTAGTCGCCTTTTACAACATGCATGGAAGGTAAACAGTGTTGCTATTCGTTGCTGCCCTTTCGGGACTCGGCAAGACAACGGCGTCATCACTTTATGATCACCGCTGTCATGAAGTGTGCTGCAGACTGATGTCTGTACTTCTAGCAGATAACATTTCTATCTGTATCATGTCTCGCGATTGCAAGAAAATCACATCAAGAGTCGCTTTTCAGAGTCGTGAACTTGTAGTATTGTGCCGTACAGCCACATTGATAAGAAAGAGTTATCTAAGACATATTAAAACTCAGACCGTAACTGTCTGATTTCCATTATAGGCCTACTCACTATTTCACATTGAATACTCATTCATTCTATTAATTTAACAATATTTCATCTTAATCTAGTGTTTATATGTAGGCAGTATTATGTTTGCTACATTACAGTGTCAAGACTTCATGGTTTGTGTTGACTTCGACCATTCTACATTAATATGTGGCTTAGAAACATGGATAATGTACAAAGAACTAAAATAAAGAATTAACGCCTTTGAGATGTTGATATATAGGAAAATTGCGAGAATTTTATGGAAAGATAAGAAAACAAAAAAAGATCTGACATGCACTGCGTATGAATAAAAACACTATTAAAGGGAATAGAAATCAAGCAAATTAAATAATTTGGGCATATTTAAAAATCTTGCAAATTGTTGAAGACATTACTTGAAGGTAGAGTCAAGGGGCAGAGGGCAAGCAATAAGTTGAGATACAAGTCAGAGAGAAATATCATGAGATGGACAGGATACATTCTAGCATATTGTACTACCAAGGCAAGAGGTAGATGATGTTGGACATCCGCTGCAGCCACACTTCGATGTGGAGACAGCGCCTAATAATGATGCTGATGTCGATGTTTGTGTGTCCACGTACAAATAATTTACGCTTTTATGCAGTGTGTGTGGTGTTATGTCTTCGTTCCGATGTACATCGTCTTAATTATAGTGACTAGATAATACACATGTTCAAAAAATTTAGTCAAAATGACATATATTTTAGTTGTGTACATTGTTTGTGTTAGTCACAACTCTGACTCAAATTGTTGGACGAAACAATATCAGTTGAATGCACCCGGATTGTTGTCCCCTTTCTGATGTGTCAGTCTGTACTTTGAGTTGAAATCTAATACTTATAGATTCTCTTATCTATGCGTCACGTTAACACAATATCTATGGGGCGTTAGCAGACAAGCCAATCTTGCAATTATTCATTGTATAGTTGATAGTTGATTATATAGAAGCAATATACTCTCGGTTCACACTTGAAGTGTCGTGAATCTAATGTGTTAGTTAGTTAGTTAGTTAGTCGTCGGATCATCATCACTGAAAACTGGACACATCCATAGTTGCTCCGATCTCTCCTTGAGTGTATCCGCCATCACACTTCTGCTGACAGTACCGGTCCTATGCTGGTTGACCATCATTCTTCTGCGCCCTCCAAAATGTTCACCTCTAGCAACACAGCATCTCAATCCCTGATCTTTAATCCTAGCCATTGAAAAGGAATCATCATCCACATTAGTCTCACTCTCGCGTGTTATATCTCTTAAGGAGTTCAAAACGTCAGCGCGATCCATTGCCCCATCGCCCTTTGCCACAATCGCAGACGATGCCAGTTGATCCGCTCTTTCATTGCCTCGAACGCCCACATGTCCCGGCACGAAAATAAATGTAACCGCTTTCAAGCTCGCATTTCTCAAGGCCTCAATCCACTGTTCGCGAACGAGACCCACTTGTACCTTCTTAATCATACTCATAGAGTCACTCAAGATGCAGACCTGCGTTACTTTCTGTGTGCGTAGCCACTCAAATGCCTTGGTCACCGCCATAGTCTCCATGGTCATACTACTCGTAGTGACCGCAAAGGCACCACTTTCCTCCTTGATCGTTTTACCTGCGCACTGAGCTGTATAATGTGTTATAAATATGTAAGTGTGGTTTGAAATCAGTGGCGTTGATGAAATAATCTCGTTAGCTGTGAACAGGTAATCTTGATAGCCCATAATCTTTCTAACGAAATCACGGATCCTACTGCAGGATTTATGTATAAGCTTTTCTATTTATAGCTTAGGGCCCCCACTTTCCTTAGCAATTGTCATATATACTTAAACAAATTACAGCATTATTTGTCCCAATATCGCACGTTCGGAAAGGATAGGACCATATCAAGTCTAAATCCGGTCCTGAAGGAATAGATGCTCAAAGGTGTGGTTGTGTTGGTGGATGCACGTTTAGTTCTCGAATGGAAGCATTCCAGTGTCAGATTATCCCAGGATCATTACGGCATGCCATTAGTGTCACATTATCCTAGGATTATCACGGCCTGCCAGGAGCATATAATATACCTAATGGCCAACTATTTCATCATCCTTCTGTCTGGTATGTTGACCCCAATCTGATGTGTTAGAACATCTAGCATTCCCGAAGAACTTGGGATCAGACACAAGAGGACAATGTCAATGTCTGCGGGCCTGCATCTCTTTGCCATCCATGGGGACATTTTGACAGAGGACAAACGTAAGAAATCTAGTCAAGACATGCAATGGTAATGATGATTTTTTCACAGAGGACAGGTTGTCTGCCGATTCCACAACTTTCCTTAGTCACCTCCTATGACATGGCTAGAAAGAAGACAGTGGTGCGATTCTTTGCGCCCCGAACCAGAGGTTCATTCCTCAGTTGCCACACGGATGACGGAGATCAGTGAAAAATCATCATCATATTCTATAACTCGTTAAATCTTTGTGCTACCGCGTCGAAAATATAATACAAAACAAAACCCATCATTCTCCTCTATTATAAGTCCGTATTATAAGCGTTTCGAAGACTATATTATAAGGAAAAAAGCATATATTATTACAGTAGCAGATGGATTAGTGAATTGTAATGTTTTGAAATTTCATAATAATAATAATAATAATAAGATATATAACCCATCAAGGTCCTAGGGATGTCACAGCCATCCCTTGATGTTATCAATCCATTATTTTCTCTGTACTCCTTTTCTACTTCCACCCACGTTGGATGATAAACCTACAATATAAAAGTTATTAAATCTGCTACTCAAATCATGTGAAATAAAATGTTGTCCGAGAAGGAATGAAAACCTCCTAGATAGAATCGTGTGTGTTTAAATAGCGCGGAAAATGAACAATAAAAAGCGATATTCCTCGGGAAGAATGGACGACCATGAGCCTGAAATAAATACAAGTTCATGTTCATATATATTTTGATTCTCGGAAATTCAAAAAAACCTATTAAATTTAAACATCTGTCCATAAATTGCACCGAAACATGTGAGAAAACAACATAATGTTTCAAATTTTTTAGAAGAAAACAAATTCGTATTCGCTCAATTTAATGTATAAAATTATATATAAATTTAATTCAATGTATAAAAAACAACATTGTTGATATTAACTTTTACAAAATCTCCATCCCTTGTCAACAACTGTGGAAACTTTTTCATCCCCCCCCCCCTAATTGTTGAGGTAATTCATCGACGGCACCTTATGGTGACTTTTCATTTTTTTCAATCATAACCGTTAATCAAATCTGGTAATATCCGAATGTTTTACATAAAAAATAACGGAGAGCGCAATTCAGGTAGTTTTATCATCACAGGTTATAACCGTTAACTACAGGAATTACGAGCAACTGCAATCTCTTATCCTGTGAAATTGGGGGGAGAAGGTTCATTAAAGCTTTATTTCATGTCAAGAAGACCCCCAACTCTAATCAATGTGCAATACTTTGAGAAGTATTCTATTCCGAGAATGTCAAACGGTGCAGATGAAACATTGTTGTTCTTTCATACGAAGTAAGACTCACTACATATTAATGTCACCTTCTTGTGGTGTTTTATTTTACGTTTGTTGGTCTAGTGCAGGGCTATTCAAATGGCGGCCCGCGGGCCAAATTCGGACCGCGGAGGCCTTGTAAGTGGCCCGCGGATCATTGCTAAAACAGTGAAATAGTTATAAAAAACTAAATTTATATAACTATATTCGGACCTCTGGCCCGTGATGATCCCCATTTTCTACATTGTGGCCCACGAGTAAATATAATTGAATAGCCCTGGTCTAGTGGGTAGCTGGTTACACTTTATTCGCATGCCACATCATTTAAAAGAAAAACAACTGAACGTTAAATAAATATGCACAAGAAAATTAAACAACACACACATAACACAGTGACAAACTCGTAACAGCTTGTTTGTCGGAAGAAAGTTCAATATATCAGAATGATCATTATTCATTATTCTGAAGAGCCATATTCTCAACAGCCAAACGTGTAATCATTGCAATCTATGTAATCATCATAGCTTAAAAAAACATCGGTAACATATCGTATTTAGAATATAGCTGCCAACCCAACATTAGTGGTTATTATTTTCTTGGCAGAATTTATATCTTAGTAGTTTGCCACTGCTTTCTCAACATTCCCTATGTACAGCTGCGTGAGGTGAAATTTGAACCCGGAACGTTGGGTGCCATTTTCGTACCTCAGAGCTTAACGTCGCCCTACATGACGAATTATAAATTGATAAACTAAATGAAGGCCTACCACTGCACATTCATTAGACTTATTCATTAAACCCTTTATTCCTCATGGTCGTGCGGGTGCTACTTTGGAAGAGTCAACACAAGAGTCTAGTCATGCTTTCTTTCTTCTCGCTTTATACAACTTTGTGCTGTGCATCGTCAGGTTTAGAAGAGTTTTCTGGAGATGGCTTTTATGTGTGCTTCATATATGTTTGTTTTCGTTGACTGCTTTATTTCCGTAATCCATCGTTTGCATGATCTGTCTCTGCCTTTGTAACTCTTGTGCGTGTATAGTAATGCTTTTTAAGGACACTTTCTGATGGCAGTCTGGAAGCATGTGAAAACCACTTAATATGATGTTTGCTGATGTAATCTTGGATTGGCATTGTGTTTGTTAGTCTTCCAGTGTTTTCGTTTCTGAATTTATCTCTTATTGTTACTCCGACTATTCTACGTCGACAAGCACTTCAGTTGTAGCAAGTGGTAAACACCAATGAAAAAAATATATAATTCAAACAAAATGATACAGATAAGTTATTTCCATAAAGAAAAAGTAAATGACAGTGCTGTTATAGACTATCATGTGTATTTCTACAGTCAACATAAACACAAAGAAACAATACATTTACACAAACTACAGATACATTATTGTATTTTCAAGCCCTATATTCTCTTCCTACTGCACTTTAATTATAGAAATAGTCAATAGTGGCATGACACGTCACAATAAATGTCTACAGTTAACTGTGACTATATTAGTATTAGTAATAGACTGACATATTTGTGTAAATATATCTAATATTCTATGTTTAATATGTGTTTAGTAGACTACAACACGATTTCTTGTCAATAATACATTACTTCAATTATTTGATATACAACATGTCATTCTTGGTGTTCATAATATTATATATTATAAACACACCATTGAAACTGTGTTCTTATTTTGTGCATGTACTACATAATTTATGATTTTCGTTGTTTTAATTGTTCAATTATGGTAATATTGTGTTTTAATATATAATTTTAGTGAATTTATGGAGAATTATAGAATGAAATGGCATGAGAAAAAAATATAAAAATCCAGATTGGTACTTACAAAAATAGAAACCACGTTATTTTGCGTATGTTTGACATCTTATGATTTCTTTGCCTTGAATATATGCCAAAGTTAACGCAATTAGCAGTAAAATGTATAGAAATAGTACTTACGTAGAACACACGTTTTAGAAGTTTCACTTGATGACAAATTACAGACTATTACTAAGGGGCTATTGGGTGTAAACTCGAAAAAATACAGATAACAATACACAAGATATTTGTACAATACACAAGCTATGTGTATTTTTTCGTATTTTACCCTATAGTCCCTTAGTGGCCACTTGTCAGTTGTCATCAAGTGTAACTTCAAAAACATGTGTTCTACGTAATTACTATTGTTGTTGCTTTTACAGCAGTATTACTTTTTACAATGTATTGGCTACATTGACTAACCTAAACGGCTTTAAGAAATTGTATATAGGATAAATATAATACAAATATAATTTCTCTTACTATTTATTATTTGTACTTCATATGTTCCCACTTGTTATATTTTGCTCAGTTTGTTGAATTAGCTAAACTGCTTTTAACTATACAGAGTTATAACGTTTCAGATAATATCAATAAGAAAGCAACCATGGATACTATTATAGAGAAAAACAATATGACATCTGACGTCAGCGATGCACTCTACACAACACCGATGACACCGACGTTAAGTGACGATGTGCTACGTATATTTCAGTGTGTTATCTATACGTGTGTGTGTCAAGCAATAGTTATTTTCGGTATCGGTACTAATATCATCAACATTATTTGTTTTATCAAGCAAGGTTTTACAGATCCAGTCAACGTTAGTCTAATGGGTAAAATACATTCTTGTTATTTTGTTGTATTATGGTTTAAATCAAGATGGTGATATAACTCTGAGGAGGTAGGAGTTTGTCACGCCTGCTTCCTATTCCAGGCAGTGCAGATTTTCAACTCCAAATTAACGCTTACCTGACATTTTTTTTTAACGGTAGATTTCCAAGAGGAACTGGGAGGTTACCCAGGGCTTTAACCAAGTCCCATATAATTGCTTCACTAAACTCAGTGTTCATGCCGAGACGGTGCTACCATTGTCAGACCTGGACCCTGACAGAGAAACTAGGACATAAAAACTAGCAACTAGCAGTATACGAAATGAAGTGCCTGAGAACAGCACTGGGGGTAACAAAACGAGATAGAATAAACAATGGCACTATAAGAAATCTTATGAAAAAAATATCATGCAAATAATACATAGACACACAAAATGGTTCGGCCACATGATCAGAATGGCACTAGATCGCATTCCATCGATAGCCTTCAATAAAAGATCATCTGAAATGAGAAACTGGGGAAGACCCAGTCGTACATGGATAGATGGCATCAGAGAAATACTAAAACACCAAGGCTAGACTATGTCAGACGCGGCACAGTTAGCAAAAGGCAGAAGACGTCGATTCCCCATGACTCCTAGCAGTACCAACGGATAAGATCAGACAAGACTAAATATAGAAGTAGACTGCAATACATGAGAGTCCACACTCAAGTTCAACATTGATAAAAAAAAAAAACCCACCAATATCGACGCGCATGTTTAACTATGGAGTTAAATAACTTTCGATCCTCATGAGGTGTTACTACGCTCGTCTGTTTACTTTCATCGTCCTTAATAAATGAATTTCTGTATATACGCTTTTGACAATAATTTACATACGTTATGTCCATTTCAATTATTATCATGGGATATGTCCCTTGAGCAATATGTTTTTCCCAAGACGTAATCAGTGTGTATCAGCTAAGAGAATTATCTATCAATTTTCAACTTTCCTCTAAGTATCTTCTGTTTCTTGTCAAACAGATAAACACAGTCTGTCTGCAAATTACATTCATCGTAATTTCATGTAGCTCTTTAAACTTCTTTGAACCAGCCGAGACTTAATTTAATAAGATCAGTATGTTGGCCTAGAACTTGAGCGAACTCTTTTCCCCTTTCATTCAATAAGGATAAGTCACGAAATAGGAGTATTCCTGCTCCTAACTTGCTGGAACTATGTTGATATTAAAGCGTAATCAATATCTTCGTATTTGGGCTTTTTAAGTTTCATGTTCTGTCTGATACTTGTAAATGCCGACATGATGTCTGCCTTCAGAATTGTTTGTAGTATCAGTGTGCTTGATGAAATATCGTGTTCTGCATATTTCTGGTCTTGATTTCAATAATATATCCTCTTTCTCGTCTCTATGAACATTTGTTTAGGTTCGAAAGTTGAATACAGTGGTAAAAGGCGTAACAAGACATTTTCCCAACAGGCAGAGAAAAGCTTTGCCTACACACCCCCTTCATCCATTTTGAAAGAGAATAATTCTGCAAAATGACCATTGGTAATAGTACGAGTAGGTTTCATGTGAACATGCCTCGTTAGACATGTGGTCTAAATTAGAAATCATCCTTCTAACTTAACACATTTGACATTTTCCGTGGTTTTCATTGGTTGTTTGACACAATGTGACCTATTAGAGGAAAAGTAGGGTGCACAGGGTACCGCACTGCTCTCGGCGGACTCAGGGTTATAATATAACCATGATCCCAAAAGGACTTTCTTGTGGTGCACCCAGGAAACAGAATTACAGCTGCTTGTGCTGATTCTGGCTAAACTTTTAGAGAACGTGGAGGTAGCAGATGGAAAGAGATTTGACTACAAAAGAGACAGTTAATATCTCTGACACAACTGCGGCCACGCATGTAGTAGCACTGTCGACAGACAGTGACGTTAGTCAGTCCGGCCCGAGCATTGCAGGTGTGACCAATGAAAACGACACGAAAAGGTAAATTTATGGCGAAATACGAAACGACAACATACTGAGTACAATAAAAGGGCAGCATCGCGCCAGAGGGCAGCGCCAAGTGCAAATAGAAAGGGAAAACGTTCCTAGGAAATCGGATCTGCAAGCTCTGTTAGCTTGAGACACGCTTCTAGTTAACGGTACTCCTTATGGACAGAGACCCAGACCCAATCGTGGGCACCCGGCAAAGAAAGCAGCCCTGGCCCAACTCTACTGTCAAGCTTTTCTACACCGGAAAAATGTTCGCAGAGAGAAAGGGTTTAGTACACAAGGAGCTCAGGCACAAATGGGACACCGTCGTTCAGTTCGAGAACACGCCTTGTTTCCAAACGAGTGATGAGATTCGGACAAGGGGTTCACGATGTAGGTGAACGACACATCGGCTAAGAAGGCGAAAGAGTTCGGGTCCAACTCTTCCGTCGAGTTCTTTCTTAACCGGAACCGTCCTTAACTTTTCTCGCGATTGAGAAAAGCGTTCAGAACTCGATAGGCACAGGCTGTCTTACACTAGGCAAGTTCACTGACCGTGAAACACCTCGTGCAAGATAGACGTGAGCGACTAATCGTCTCGGCGAAGTCATTACACACCCGCGAGCCCGTCGACAGACAGGCAGGCTGTCACAGGTTAAGGAAGCCCACTACCCGAATTAATTGCATGACGAAAACGGATGTGCTGGGCCTCAGATATTAGGGCCACAAAGTGAGACTACCGAGGCGCAAATAACACAATTCAACTGTGGAACTAGCAGTACAACGTACTTCACACTCCCAGATGGAAATCACACGATTTATTCGTTGTTGTTATAAGAGAGCCAACGCAGAAGAAGAAGACAGAAAAGTCAAATGCCTCACTTTAAAATGATGGACCAGATAAGATCGCCAGACTGTATATCCAGTTCAAGACTCTGAGCACACCTGTACTGAATATGCTTTGTTCAAGAACATTCCCAGTAAACAATGTGTTATGCTATTTCTTGTTGAATGCCTCAAGGGAACCTGGTGTTAGAGAATTTTGTGAAACTTATACACATGCGTCAAAAGATCAGAGACTACATTTTTTTCCAGAAAGGAATTGTAAATAGTGCGCTATAAATGCATATATTGTTAAATGCATGTGATATATTATTTTGTTCTCTAATGAGACAAAGAAATAAAATAATTGGATATATACTGTAAAGTGTCGATAAATAGGGAAATTAGTTACAATCGGATTTGTTGTACTAATGGGATTCCATTTTTATCGAAAAAAGGACATGGCATTTAGTACAGGGTATCTAAAAAGTCACTGTGCACTCATGTGCCTTGGTGTTGCCACTACATCACATGAATTGTGAGTATTTAATGCAGATCTGTGTGATATCGGTGCACAATGACTTTGTAGACACCCTATAAGAAATAAGTAAATCATTAGCTGTTACTAACTAAAGTCCGACTCTGTGGTAGAACAGAGCACATCTGTAATGGCCAAGGTACCAGTTTGAATCTCGGTTCAGGCAATTCTGTGTCTGGACTATTCAGAAAACAATGGTAAACTATTGAATGAATTTATATTGCCTAGAAAACCAATACAGCCAAATAATGCTGGGTTTCTAGCTACACCTTAAAAGGATAAGCTACAAATTTGTGACTAATGAGGGTTTGAGGTAGAGTTTACTGTCCCATTCCATAGATGGTCAAAGTGATACAGAAACCATCTGGTCAGATGTGTCAAGACAACAGATGCAGATATTGCAGCTAAGCTGTAAACTATGTCACAACATACTCCTTTCTCAAGACTATAGACTGCTAGTCTGAATATTTCATTCACTGATAAAGGAGAAGAAGATATATCAATAAGAATAAATGTAAAGAATTCAGGCATTGGTGTTATACGAAGTTTGCCAGTTGGGGATTCCGTTTGTACAAACAATAAATTTTTAGACAATATAATAGACACGGATCTGCAGTAGTGGATCCTTACATTCTTTTATAGGACATCCTTTAACTAGATTGATAAAAAGGGTCTAGGCAACAATTAAAAAACAAAACACCTTACAAAGATCTGCCTAACATATGAATGTGACCTACCTGAGTCGACAGTGCACACATTCCTATGAAACTGTTTACCACCACCTATTTTTTGAATGACCAGCACTGGATGATGTTAGAAACATGAGTCTCCCTCCAGATAAATGGAACACATTATATGGAACAAAACAACAGATCACAAACACATCTTCGTAACACATATATACATCACATAATGACGTTGGGTTAAAGGTAATGAGCCCTTGGATCAGCAACCAACTGACCGGAGTAGAATGTAGCATATAATTTAATTTCATGAACAGGTATTTCATAATAACAAACACTTATTTATTCTTGTTTAGGTCTGGCAATATCTGACCTATGTTGTCTGGTAACGTTAATTTGGACAAACATTTGCATGACGCCAGCATTCAGTTCAATAGGCCTACCTTTTGATCCAATGGAATTCCAGTATCTGATCAGTGGCACACCCCACGTAACATTTACACGTGTTACTGCCTGGATCACAGCTTTAATCACACTGGAGAGATGTCTATGCATAACTGTGCCCTTGAAGGTTAGAACTAGAGCCCAAGTTTTGCTTTGATATATCAAAATATTCTCATATAAAAGCATAATTTCCATTAACATGTGTAATAATTATTCATATTTTTCCCTTTCCGCGCATGATATTTCAAAATCTATTGATATATATCTGTTCTCTATCTTCAAGAATTATGAGAAATAAAGCTTTTGTTTCTTTTCAAGGCAATGTTTTTGGGGAGGGAAGATCTTCAGATCTCTATTTCCTTAATAGAAAACTTGAGTTGGTTAGTGGCTAGGTGATCAAAGTTTCACTTTCATGAGACACATCCCTCTCACAATCATTGAGTTGGTTGGTGGCTAGGTGAACAAAGTTTCACTTTCATGAGACACACCCCTCTCACAATCATTGAGTTGGTTGGTAGCTAGGTGATCAAAGTTTCACTTTCATGAGACACATCCCTCTCACAATCATTGAGTTGGTTGGTGGCTAGGTGAACAAAGTTTCACTTTCATGAGACACATCCCTCTCACAATCATTGAGTTGGTTGGTAGCTAGGTGATCAAAGTTTCACTTTCATGAGACACATCCCTCTCACAATCATTGAGTTGGTTGGTGGCTAGGTGAACAAAGTTTCACTTTCATGAGACACATCCCTCTCACAATCATTGAGTTGGTTGGTAGCTAGGTGATCAAAGTTTCACTTTCATGAGACACATCCCTCTCACAATCATTGAGTTGGTTGGTGGCTAGGTGAACAAAGTTTCACTTTCATGAGACACACCCCTCTCACAATCATTGAGTTGGTTGGTAGCTAGGTGAACAAAGTTTCACTTTCATGAGACACATCCCTCTCACAATCATTGAGTTGGTTGGTAGCTAGGTGAACAAAGTTTCACTTTCATGAGACACACCCCTCTCACAATCATTGAGTTGGTTGGTGGCTAGGTGAACAAAGTTTCACTTTCATGAGACACACCCCTCTCACAATCATTGAGTTGGTTGGTAGCTAGGTGAACAAAGTTTCACTTTCATGAGACACATCCCTCTCACAATCATTGAGTTGGTTGGTAGCTAGGTGAACAAAGTTTCACTTTCATGAGACACACCCCTCTCACAATCATTGAGTTGGTTGGTAGCTAGGTGAACAAAATTTCACTTTCATGAGACACACCCCTCTCACAATCATTGAGTTGGTTGGTAGCTAGGTGAACAAAATTTCACTTTCATGAGACACATC
The DNA here is from genome assembly GCA_034231615.1 of Meghimatium bilineatum. NCBI lineage: Eukaryota > Metazoa > Mollusca > Gastropoda > Stylommatophora > Philomycidae > Meghimatium > Meghimatium bilineatum. The sequence goes on from CM067313.1 coordinate 14,871,682, forward strand.
CCTCTCACAATCATTGAGTTGGTTGGTGGCTAGATGAACAAAGTTTCACTTTCATGAGACACATCCCTCTCACAATCATTGAGTTGGTTGGTGGCTAGGTGAACAAAGTTTCACTTTCATGAGACACATCCCTCTCACAATCATTGAGTTGGTTGGTAGCTAGGTGATCAAAGTTTCACTTTCATGAGACACATCCCTCTCACAATCATTGAGTTGGTTGGTGGCTAGGTGAACAAAGTTTCACTTTCATGAGACACACCCCTCTCACAATCATTGAGTTGGTTGGTAGCTAGGTGAACAAAGTTTCACTTTCATGAGACACATCCCTCTCACAATCATTGAGTTGGTTGGTAGCTAGGTGAACAAAGTTTCACTTTCATGAGACACATCCCTCTCACAATCATTGAGTTGGTTGGTAGCTAGGTGAACAAAGTTTCACTTTCATGAGACACATCCCTCTCACAATCATTGAGTTGGTTGGTAGCTAGGTGAACAAAGTTTCACTTTCATGAGACACATCCCTCTCACAAACATTGATGTGACTCCAGATTTGTTAGTCAGTTACTGATCCAGTTGTTCATGACCATGGACCAAATGCCACAGTGTAATGTAGGGTCTATGCATATCATTATGTTCCATACATGATGTTCTGTTTATCTAGCCTTGGAGAGAGAATTTATCTAAACTCATTAAATGATTCAAATTTAAACAGGTGGTGGTCAATAGTTTTGTAAGGATAGCTGCTATAGCCAACACTCTGGAATGTGCAGTGGTTGTAGTCTGTTCCGCTTATTGTTAAGTTACGAGCGTATATATGGTGGGTGCAAAATCTGAAGATGCCACTCTGGTCCTTCCCTCCCAGTCAATTGTTGTCTTTGGGATAGTCATATATGTAGATTACTCTCTCTCTCTCTCTCTTTCTCTCTCAGTGTTTCCCACTGCCCAGTGAGAAACAAAATGATTTCATAAGATGTAAGCAGCTGGTTGGCATAGTGATATATTTTAATTAGTTCAGGTTTATGATGTTCACTACCCTGTGGAGCATGAAGAGCAAACACTGAGTCAGTAAAGATCACAATATTTTATACTTTTGATGGAAAGGCATCAAATATGGTCTTCATGTGGTACATGACAACTCTAGTTTTATTATTTCAGCTACACACTGAAAGCATATCTCTTCACAAACATACGTAATTCCGCCTGATGATTTGTCTGGACATTCCAAATAGACACAATAACATGCTTTTGATAAGAAAACATGGTGGATTTGAAAGCAGACCTATCAATACAGGCAAGAATCCATTGTTATGTGTAGGTATATATTGTATTCTGTGTTTCTTTCATTAGACTAACTGGTGCAGAGTGTTCCATTGCATTATTTCTTAATTGTGTCTTGATTTATGGAAAACTAAAACGTGTGGTGGTCAGTATTTTACTGCTCTTCGTCTTTTGTCTGGAAGATGATAGCTATCTCTGATTTAATGGACATTACTGAATTGTACTTTAATCTTTGTTTTAGTCGTAATATTCTACATACTGTTTATTTCAGTGGTCTTTGCTACTTCAATTGCTCTTTTCGTAAGTTTCCATTACAGCCATATCTCTCTATACCTCAACGGATTCTACATTTGCATGTAATTCACATGCAACCTTTGGCATAAATCTCACTGCTACACTAATAAGGCATAGAACATTGTTCTGCACTCTGTCCAGTGATTCAACATTCAAGTTGGAGAATGCTGTCAGGAGTACACTGTTGCATTCTAAAAAACAACATACATAACCAGAAATGGGGCTCTAAATGTATCCTTGTCTGGTTTCTAAGACGTGAAATTAAGCTTTTGTAGGTAGCTTTGTAATAACATTTTCTACATTTCTTGAGGGTAAGCTGCTGATTTAGCATGACTTCAAGATATGTAGGATATTCTTCTCTTGGCATATTTTCTATGTATCTAACCTTAGTTATATTTTCCTTGACAACTTTATAACCCTTGGCAAAAATGAAAATTGAAACATGTACTCACTGTTCAAAACTGAAATCCAACAGGTAAAGCGTCCAACGGGGTAATTAAGTTTTGCTAATAACATGAAACACACGTAGGCACACACACACATCGAATGAAAGGTCTTTAGCAAGGATTACATACACGTATACATAAAAAACGACAAATAGGGATGACACAACTGGCGTTCACATGTCTTGCGAGATCGCTGGAAGAATAGTAATTAGGTGGGAGGTGACACAAACAAGAAATGTACAGAAATAGGAAATACAAAAAAAAACCCAAATATATGTGAAAACACTGAAATATATAGACCAGATGGCATGCAGACTGCACTCATGGCTTGAGGGGAGATTCTGGATAGTGGAATAGTACTCTGATGTTGTTTAACGACTAATCATTCGTGATTGATGAAGTATTTATGTATGAAGTATCTAGTCAGTGTGCTACAAACAGGACTAGGCAACTATGGGGCATAGTGAAAGATTATGAATTTTCATAAGCACACAAAATTGATGTTTCTGCGTGTCTAACATGTTTTTAGTGATTTGTAAAACTTCACTACCCAATGTGTTCCCTTTCTACAAATTGGATCATAGTTTTACAGCAGTCCCACATGTTATCAGCATAGTAAAATGTGTGTTTAACCATTCAGCAACGAGAACCAATAACATACATACTCTTTGACATCTGATGGATGGACAGAGCAGCAATGATTACATATGATGAAGTGATATAGTGCTGGTTGAGAGAGCCATTGTTTGCTGGCAAAAAACAATAATCAGCAATTGATATTATTATTTATACATGGCTAAAATTATTCACAGAATGTTCTATTGAAACAGTAAATTTCCACTGAAGATGGATGTTCTGGGCCATCAGTGCAAATAAAACGGCGACAATGCATTTCTTTTCTCTGTACTACAACCATCTGGAAATCTAGAAGGGATCCAGAGGAAGTTTTAGAATTCACGCTAAGAAGAAGAAAAATCAATAAATGGTGATAATTATCTATAGTTTAATGAACAAAGAGGTTCCAAAAACATTGTTAATGAAGAAACAACAAATAAAGGAAATAAAGGTCAAACAAATAAAGTATTTTGGACATTAAAAGGCATGACACTTTGTTGAAGACTTTACTTTGAGTAAAGTCAATATCAGGCGAGCAAGACGAGGGCAGATATATCAGTGGGAAACATCACGAGATAGACAGGTTACAGTCTAGCAGAGGGCACCACCTAGGCATGAGAAGGGAAGTTGGAGATCTGTTGCAGCCATTCTTCGATGTGGATACAGCACGTAATAGTGATGATGTTGTATTGATAATATTTAGAAGTTTTGCATTAAAAAATAACTTGTTAAATTATTTTTTGATAACTTATTTCCAGGTAAAAAGTATTGTAACATCAAAGAGAGTTGCAGCCATCATAGTCTGTGTATACATTATCCTACTAGCTAGTGTATCTCCAGTGTATGTGTTCAGTAAGCTGGGCATGAAATTTTTCCCACACAGAAACAAAACCATTCTGGGTCTTCTATTTACAGAGAACAGGGAATACGTTGATAGAATCAATTGTACAGTCAACTACGCTGCAGTTCCCTTTATTGCCTTTATTATTATTATTGTCTGTACAACAATACTGGTAGTTAAACTACGCAGCAATACAGAATGGAGACAGAGATCCTCGACTGCTGGACAAGTTGACAATGTTTCTAGACGTAACATGAAAGTAGCCAAGATGGTTGTTATGATTTCGATTCTCTTTATTGTTTGTTTCGTTCTGGTGAGTTCCATGTTTCTAGGAATTGCAATAGAACCCAAACTTTCAGTGGATGGAGCAGATAAAAACACTAGTGTTGTGTTGGCTGGGTTCGGTCTTCTTTTGGAATCCATCAACTCATCAAGCAATATCTTTATTTACTATTATATGAGCAGTAAATACAACACAACATTTCGTCAGCTATTCCGTGTAAATCAAAGTGCAAGTAAAATGTAAATGATGATGATGGAATAATCATATTAGCTGTGAGCAGGTAAATTATGACAGCCCGTAGCCTTTCTGACAAAACCACAGGTACTCCTCAGTTTAGTAACTGTGGTTACACTGGTTGCTGATCCAGCGGTCCATGGGCTCATGGCCTTTGACGCAATTCCATTAAATTACATTATATTGTTGGGAAGACTGTGGATTTTCGACCAACCCGGGTCAGAGCCAGAGAATAACTATCACACCTACAGGAAGGTAGGTTTCAACCTATGCACTGCGCCTAGCCACTGTAGCCAAGATAGGATTCACTGTGCCCATTCCCCGCCACCAATTGACTACTGGTTATGCCGAACGTCTCTATTGCTCCAGGCATACAACCAAATGTTCAAGTCAAAAGGATTGTCACGTCCTGAGTCATTGTGCCTCTATGATGGGTCTCAGCAATATTAAAAAACAGTGCTGTCAGTTTCCTCCTCCCCAGTGCTGCACAGTACATCTCTGGCTCCCTCCCAACCACAAAGGGTGCACACATACATTCAAGTAAACATGAAACACATTTCGACAATAAAATAAAAGCATAAGAAGCATAATTGTATAGATGACGTGTCATGAAGCTTCTATAAGAAGATAACCTCAGTATAACGGCATGTCACCTACTAAAAGTTTCTGTTGCATGGGTGGTTTATCTAGTGGGCCATTGGTGAGAACCACATACTCAACAACATGCGTTAGGGTGACACTCAAATGTGCATGTTTGTTGTCTTAATGACATGGTTGTGTTAATGGAGGTTTATGGATGCATGTTTAGTTCTCAAAGGGGGCACTTCAGTGTAACAATATCCCAGGATCACCACATCAGAAGCACAGCATACATGAGCCAACTATTTCGTCATTCTTTGTCAGATCTGATGACTTAACTACAGTGATGGCACATCTAGTATTCTCTACTAACTAAGAGTCTGAGGGAGAGATTTACCCATTTTTTCTCTTGCACCCTAGTGCTAAATGTCATGTTCTGATTTCCGAGGGTGGAGGGAGATCATTTAACAATTGCTTTAGAACTGTATACTAGTCTCATAGAACTGTATACTAATCTCATAGAACTGTATACTAGTCTCATAGAACTGTATACTAGTCTCATAGAACTGTATACTAGTCTCATAGAACTGTATACTAGTCTCATAGAACTGTATACTAGTCTCATAGAACTGTATACTAATCTCATAGAACTGTATACTAGTCTCATAGAACTGTATACTAGTCTCATAGAACTGTATACTAATCTCATAGAACTGTATACTAATCTCATAGAACTGTATACTAGTCTCATAGAACTGTATACTAGTCTCATAGAACTGTATACTAATCTCATAGAACTGTATACTAGTCTCATAGAACTGTATACTAATCTCATAGAACTGTATACTAGTCTCATAGAACTGTATACTAGTCTCATAGAACTGTATACTAATCTCATAGAACTGTATACTAGTCTCATAGAACTGTATACTAATCTCATAGAACTGTATACTAGTCTCATAGAACTGTATACTAGTCTCATAGAACTGTATACTAGTCTCATAGAACTGTATACTAGTCTCAAAGAACTGTATACTAGTCTCCGCCGAAGACGGATGTGTCGGGCCATTGGCGCAAATAAAACGGCGACACAACGCATTTCAATTCTCTGGACTACATCCTGCTGGAAATATAGTAGGACCATTGTCCTGTTACAAGAAATATCCAGCGGGAGATTGAGAATGAACGCTGAAGAAGAAGAAGTATACTAGTCTCATAGAACTGTATTCTAGTCTCATAGAACTGTATTCTAGTCTCATAGAACTGTATACTAATCTCATAGAACTGTATACTAGTCTCATAGAACTGTATACTAATCTCATAGAACTGTATACTAGTCTCATAGAACTGTATACTAATCTCATAGAACTGTATACTAGTCTCATAGAACTGTATTCTAGTCTCATAGAACTGTATACTAATCTCATAGAACTGTATACTAATCTCATAGAACTGTATACTAATCTCATAGAACTGTATACTAATCTCATAGAACTGTATACTAATCTCATAGAACTGTATACTAATCTCAAATTTATAAAACTTACACAACATCTGTAGATAGACCATCAATAACAATATATTATGTAGAAGTTTTATTATTTTTTACTGGCAAATTAATACATAGGCCTATATATGTTACACAAATACACATATATGTTGAAATATTGTAAGAAGTACTTAAAGGGCTTTATTACACTAAGGTTTTATCAAACGCACTATGCCCCTATCAAGAAATTGCCCCTACCTATATCACCATCTGACGAGAGCATAGCTTGTAGCAGGTAACTTGGTAGTTTTAAGTGATAATTCATAGGGATCTCAGAAATAATGAACATGAAAACATGATTGTTATGACTCAGTATTGTGCCCATATCCTCTTGAACACAAGACAAATGATTTAACTACATTGTCATGAGATTCCCCCCCCCCCCCCAATCATATATTGTAAAGTTACTAGTCATTTGCAAGTTAAAATATACAGAATAAAGTCTTTCATCACTTTCTGGTTTGCTTATTGAATGTTTCATAAAACACACTAATTGGAGAATTATATAACACTCATCAAAGACTGCAATTATTTATCATTATATATTTATGATGTGATGAACATTTAAACTACTAGTGCCTGCAGGGGAAAGGCTTACCTATATCAGTAAAATTAGTACTAATAAGTTTCCTATCAATGTCAGAGTTACATAATAAACAATTATGCAAATACAGGAAATGAACTCTATAATGTTGGACTGGATACAAATGGCTAATACGACCTGGCAAAAAGATGGACGCGATAAAAGGTGCGGCGTTGCTGGCACACTATACTCACAAATTGGTTAGAGAAATGTGTAAGGCATATCAAGAATTCATGAAAAAGATTCCAGAAATGTATAAGAACTTGAGCATGGAAGAACATATGATAATTACAGTTGTAGTAATTAGAGAGGAAAAGTACAAAAAACACATCACCTGGACCAGATGGAATTATATATGATGGCATTAGTCGGAGAACGGATGAGGAGTTTGGAGAGTTGGTGGACATGTTCAATAATAGCCTTTTAAAGGGCACAGTAAAAAAACTGGTTGAATGACTATTTAGTCCCACTACTCAAACCTGGCAAGGATCACACCAGGATACAAGGATACAGAATAATAAAAATGATGAATATGATAGGCAAGTTTTTGGAAAAAATTGTTGCATGGAAGGTTTTGAGTCATCTTGAGAGAAACAAGTGTTTACCAACATTATTATTATTATTACCAACGAAAATCATGAACTTTACCGACCTGACAGAATCAATTAAACTAGATGATAATATACTAGACAACGTTTCAAATTTCATATATCTGGGAAGCAAGATACCAGAAGACGGTGATACCAACTCAGAAATCAAGACTCGAATCGTCTCGCCTCTAACGACTTTAACAAACTCTAAAACATCTGGAGATCGAAGATCGCAAGTAAACACATCAAACTGCGACTTTTTAATGCAGGTGTGATTCCATTATTGACATATGGATGTGAAAGTTGAAAGACCTACCGCAATAATGGATAAGAAGTTAGTTGTCTTCGAGAATAAATGCCTCAGAAAAATCACAAATACTAATTGAAAAGACTTCAAATCAAATGACATACTAAGAGAAGAGACAAAACAAGAATTTGTGACCAATATCATCAGAAAACGCCGCTGGACATACATCGGCCACATACTTAGAATGAAGGAAGATAGAATTCCACGACAAGCCTTCATGTAGACACCAGACGCGGAAAGAAAACAGGGAAGACCAAAATCAACCCTCAGATAATTAATGAATAAACTAAAATCAACAGGCATAAATACGCATACAAGACCTTCAATCCTTGGCATCTGACCGACAGGCATGGAGAACTATGACATCCTCCCTATGTGCCAAATTTGGCAAAATAACAACTGACTGACTGATACAGTGCAACCTTTCGTCTAGTGTTCACCATTGCGAAACCTACATTTAAGTAAAATGTTGATGTCCACAATCGACAGTAAGAGATAGAGATGGATAGAGAGATATGTTTATTACAATTCAAGAAATTCCCTTTGGTATTATGATCGCAGTCTAGCCCCCATTGAGCCAATTTGTGATTATATGTGTGATTATTTCCCTTGCCTATGTTTATAAGTTCATGTTTATCATTTCCACAGCCCATAGAAAGCCTCCCCGTACTTGTTCACAGGAAAACATGCAAACATGCAGTAACGAAAATGTTTAGTATTTATTAATTTCAATATAATTATATTTAGGTTTAGAATTAGTTATGTACATAACTAACCCTAACCCCAAAAAATTAATATCTCAATTAATTATATATTGATTATTTATTGATATAATAGAAATCAGCTTGTCAATCAATGACAGAATACGTAGTTAAAAAGCAGTAAGGGGAAGCAAGAATGAAAATGGTTGTTGGACTACGATCATAGTACCTTAACTTTTAAAGGGGCCAAAGTATAAAGCTCCACAAGACATCATAAAACTGTGATTTGAGAAATTGTGAAGACACAAAATTATACATTCTTCTGCTGAAATACAATCATATATGACTAAACATGAGCGTCTGTGTTATGGGAATGAAAAAATAAAGCAAATAGTTATAACAATGATATGTATGTCGTTACGGGAGAATGCGTTCATTAGAGGTGGATTTTTATTTCATCACTTCATGATCACGGCTGTCATGAAGTGTGCTGAAGACTGGTGTCTGGACTGCTAGCATGGTCACCGCTGTCATGAAGTGGGCTGAAGACTGGTGTCTGGACTGCTAGCATGGTCACCGCTGCTATGAAGTGTGCTGAAGACTGGTGTCTGGACTGCTAGCATGGTCACCGCTGTCATGAAGTGTGCTGAAGACTGGTGTCTGGACTGCTAGCATGGTCACCGCTGTCATGAAGTGTGCTGAAGACTATGTCTGGACTGCTAGCATGGTCACCGCTGTCATGAAGTGTGCTGAAGACTGGTGTCTGGACTGCTAGCATGGTCACCGCTGTCATGAGGTGTGCTGAAGACTGGTGTCTGGACTGCTAGCATGGTCACCGCTGTCATGAAGTGTGCTGAAGACTGGTGTCTGGACTGCTAGCATGGTCACCGCTGTCATGAAGTGTGCTGAAGACTATGTCTGGACTGCTAGCATGGTCACCGCTGTCATGAAGTGTGCTGAAGACTGGTGTCTGGACTGCTAGCATGGTCACCGCTGTCATGAAGTGTGCTGAAGACTATGTCTGGACTGCTAGCATGGTCACCGCTGTCATGAAGTGTGCTGAAGACTGGTGTCTGGACTGCTAGCATGGTCACCGCTGTCATGAGGTGTGCTGAAGACTGGTGTCTGGACTGCTAGCATGGTCACCACTGTCATGAGGTGTGCTGAAGACTGGTGTCTGGACTGCTAGCATGGTCACCGCTGTCATGAAGTGTGCTGAAGACTGGTGTCTGGACTGCTAGCATGGTCACCGCTGTCATGAAGTGTGCTGAAGACTGGTGTCTGGACTGCTAGCATGGTCACCGCTGTCATGAAGTGTGCTGAAGACTATGTCTGGACTGCTAGCATGGTCACCGATGTCATGAAGTGTGCTGAAGACTGGTGTCTGGACTGCTAGCAAGGTCACCGCTGTCATGAAGTGTGCTGAAGACTGGTGTCTGGACTGCTAGCATGGTCACCGCTGTCATGAAGTGTGCTGAAGACTGGTGTCTGGACTGCTAGCAAGGTCACCGCTGTCATGAAGTGTGCTGAAGACTGGTGTCTGGACTGCTAGCATGGTCACCGCTGTCATGAGGTGTGCTGAAGACTGGTGTCTGGACTGCTAGCATGGTCACCGCTGTCATGAAGTGTGCTGAAGACTATGTCTGGACTGCTAGCATGGTCACCGCTGTCATGAAGTGTGCTGAAGACTGGTGTCTGGACTGCTAGCATGGTCACCGCTGTCATGAAGTGTGCTGAAGACTGGTGTCTGGACTGCTAGCATGGTCACCGCTGTCATGAAGTGTGCTGAAGACTATGTCTGGACTGCTAGCATGGTCACCGCTGTCATGAAGTGTGCTGAAGACTGGTGTCTGGACTGCTAGCATGATCACCGCTGTCATGAAGTGTGCTGAAGACTGGTGTCTGGACTGCTAGCATGGTCACCACTGTCATGAAGTGTGCTGAAGACTATGTCTGGACTGCTAGCATGGTCACCGCTGTCATGAAGTGTGCTGAAGACTGGTGTCTGGACTGCTAGCATGGTCACCGCTGTCATGAAGTGTGCTGAAGACTCGTGTCTGGACGGCTAGCATGGTCACCGCTGTCATGAAGTGTGCTGAAGACTGGTGTCTGGACTGCTAGCATGATCACTGCTGTCATGAAGTGTGCTGAAGACTGGTGTCTGGACTGCTAGCATGGTCACCGCTGTCATGAAGTGTGCTGAAGACAGGTGAAAATACACAATATTCCTGATGTCTGGACTGCTAGCATGATCACTGCTGTCATGAAGTGTGCTGAAGACTGGTGTCTGGACTGCTAGCATGGTCACCACTGTCATGAAGTGTGCTGAAGACTATGTCTGGACTGCTAGCATGGTCACCGCTGTCATGAAGTGTGCTGATGACTCGTGTCTGGACTGCTAGCATGGTCACCGCTGTCATGAAGTGTGCTGAAGACTCGTGTCTGGACGGCTAGCATGGTCACCACTGTCATGAAGTGTGCTGAAGACTATGTCTGGACTGCTAGCATGATCACTGCTGTCATGAAGTGTGCTGAAGACTGGTGTCTGGACTGCTAGCATGGTCACCGCTGTCATGAAGTGTGCTGAAGACAGGTGAAAATACACAATATTCCTGATGTCTGGACTGCTAGCATGATCACCGCTGTCATGAAGTGTGATGAAGACTATGTCTGGACTGCTAGCATGATCACCGCCTGTCAATAAGTATGCCGAAGACTGGTTTCTGGGACGCATGTGGTTGCGTCTGTGGGTCTCACCAGTGGCCCAATACCACACATGCAACAGGAAACCTTATTGGATGACATACCGTTATATTGAAGTTATCTTCTTAGAGAAGCTTCATGGCACGTCATCTATACAATTATGATTTTATTTTGTTGTTGAAATGTGTTTCATGTTTACCTGAATATTTTTGTATGCACCCTCTGTGGTTGGGAGGGAGCCAGAGATGTACTGTGCAGCACTGAGGAGGAGGAAACTGACATCACTGTTTTTTCATATGGCTGGAACCTATCAGAGGCACAGTGACTCAGGACGTGACAATCCTTTTTACTTGAACATTTGGTTGCATGCCTGGATCAATAGAGAAGTTCGGCATAACCAGTAGTCAATTGGTGGCGGGGAATGAGCACAGTGAACCCTTTCTTGGCTACAGTGGCTAGGAGCACTGCATAGGTTGAAACCTACCTTCCTGTAGGTGTGATAGTTATTCTCTGGCTCTGTCGCGGGGTGGGCCGAAAATTAACAGAAATCCCAGCATTATAATGTCATTTAATGGCAGTAGGTCAAAGGGCATGAGCCCATGGATCGCTGGATCAGCAACCAACCAACCAACCACCTGGTTTCTGGACTGATAGCAGATAACATTTATATATGTATCATATCTCGCGATTGCAAGACAATCAAAACAAGTCATTTTTCAGAGTCGTGAACTATCTAACTCGTAGCATTGTGCCCCATATTGATTTTTCTTTTTTAAAAACCTCTTTTTTAAGACGTATTAAAACTCAGACCATAACATTGGCCACTGTTTGATTCCTATTATAGGCCTATTCACTATTTGACGCTACATACCTATTCACTATTTGACTCTACATACCTATTCACTATTTGACTCTACATACCTATTCACTATTTGACTCTACATACATATTCACTATTTGACGCTACATACCTATTCACTATTTGACTCTACATACCTATTCACTATTTGACTCTACATACCTATTCACTATTTGACGCTACATACCTATTCACTATTTGACGCTACATACCTATCCTCGACATTTCTTATTCATCCTATTGATTTGCCTATTTTTCATCTTAATCTAGTGTAGCATTATTATGTTTGCTACATTACAGTATCAAGACTTCATGGTATTTGCTTTATTTCGACTATTCTACATTAATATGTGGCTCAGAAACATGGACAATGAACAAAGAACTAGAATAAAGAATTGATGTCTTTGAGATGTTGATATATAAGAAAATATGTAGAACTTTATGGAAAGAAAATACAACAAAAAAGTTCTGACATGCACTGTATATGAATAAAAAAAAAGTATTAATGGAAATAAAAATCAAGCAAATTAAATAATGTGGCCATATTTTAAAATCTTGCAAATTGTTGAAGACATTACTTGAAGGTAGAGTCGATGGGCAGAGGGCACGCAATAAGTTGAGATACACGTCAGAGAGAAATATCATGAGATGGACAGGATACATTCTAGCATATTGTACTACCAAGGCAAGAGGTAGATGATGTTGGACATCCGCTGCAGCCAAACTTCGATGTGAAGACAGTGCCTACTGATGATGCTGATGTCGATGTGTGTGTGTCCACGTACAAATAATATACGCTTTTGTACATTGTGTGTGGTGTTATGTCTTCGTTCCGATGTACATCGTCTTAATTATAGTGACTAGATAATACACATGTTCAAAAGATTTAGTCAAAATAACATATATTTTGTTGTTGTGTAAATTGGTTGTGTTAGTAAAAACTGTGACTCAAATTGTTGGACGAAACAATATCAATTTAATGCACCCGGATCTTTTGTCTCCTTTCTGATGTGTGCCCTTGTCAGTCTGTACTTTGAGTTTAAATCTAATACTTATAGATTCTCTTATCTATGCGTCAAGTTAACAGAATATCTATGGGGCGTTAGCAGACAAGCCAATCTTGCAATTATTCATTGTATAGTTGATAGTTGATTATATAGAATCAATATACTCTAGGTTCATACTTGGAGTTGCGTGAATCTAATGTGTTATAAATATGTAAGTCTTGCTTAAAATCAGTGATGCTGATTAAATAAACGCGTTAGTTGTGAACGCGTTAGTTAATGATAACCCATAATCTTTCTAACGAAATCACGGGTCCTACTGCAGGATTTATGTATAAGCTATAGAAGCTATAGCTTAGGGACCCCACTTTCCTGAGCAATTGTCATATATACTTAAACATATTGCAACATTATTTGCCCCAATGCCGCACGTTCGGAAAGCCTAGGACCTTATCAAGGATAAATCCGGTTTTGATGGAATACCGTCTCAAAGGTTTGGTTGTGTTGGTGGATGCACGTTTAGTCCTCGAAGGGAAGCGAATCATTCCAGTGTGACATTATCCCAGGATTATCTTGTCCTGCCAGGAGCATTACATGGCATCCCAGTTGTATCACGGCCTGTCATCAGCATTATATGACATTCTCCCAAGATTATCACGGCCTGTCTCCAGTGTGACATTATCCCAGGACAGGATTAACACGGCCTGCCACCAGTGTGACATTAGGACATTATCCTGGGATTATAACGGCCTGCCAAGAGCATAGCATATACCTAAGGGCCAACTATTTCATCGTCCTTCTGTCAGATATGAACTCCCCAATATGATGTGTTAGAACATCTAGCATTCCTAAGACCTATGAATCTGACACAAGAGGACAATGTCAATGTTTACTGGCCTGCATTTCTTTGTCATCAATGGGGACATTTTGACAGAGGATAAACGTAAGAAATCGTGTCAAGACAGGCAATCTTTATTTATTATTTGTTTTCACAGGTGACAGGTTATCGGCCGATTCCACAACTTTCCTTAGTTCACCTCCTATGACATTGCTAGAAAGAAGACAGTTGCCATACTCTTTGTACTCCGAAATAGAACTCCCCAGTTGTCACACGGGCGACGGAGATCAGTAGAAAATCAACATCATAGTCTATAACTCGTTTTTGTTATACCACTTGAAAATCTCAATACAAAATAATCCACCATTCTCTATTCTTAGTTCGTATTAAAAGCGTTTCGAAGACTATTTCTGACAAATGCTTAATGTTAATGAAAACACAGGATGTTACCGGGAAAACAAATCATATATTCTAACGGTAGCAGATGTATCAGTGAAACATAACGTTATGAGAGTTGGATGATAATAATAATAATAATAAGATCCATAACCCGTCAGGGTCGTAGGGGGTGTCGCAGAAATTCCTTGATGTTAACAATCCAGGATTTTCTCAGATGTCCTCTTCTACCCCACACTCATTGGATGATAAACCGGTAATTTAAAACTTACGTAAGCTGCTACTCAAATCATGTGAAATAAAAAGGCTGTTCTGAAGGAATGAAAACCTCCTAGACAGAATCGTGTGTGTTTAAATAGCGTGGTATAGGAACAATCAACGTTAACATCGTCCTCGGGTGGAATAGACGACCATGACTCCGAAGCAAATACAAGTTCATATTTATATGTATTTTGATTCTCGGGAATTCAACAAAAATATCTTTTAAATTTAAATATATGTTGATAAATTACAGCAAATCATGCGAGAAAACAATCAAATGTTTCCCGGTTTTTAGAAAGAAAAATATTCCTATTTGATAAATTTAAGTGTTATATATAAACAACATTGTTGACATCAACTTTTACCGAATCTCCCTCCCTTTCAACAACTGAAAAAAACTTTTTAGTCCCCACCCCTAATTGTTGAGGTAATTTATGGACGGCACCTTATGGTGGATTTTCAATCATGAACGTTAATGCAAATCTGGTAATAGAATATTTTCCAAATTGTTTACATAAAAAAATAACGGAGAGCGCAATTCAGTTAGTCATATCATCACGGCCTACAACTGTTAACTCCGGGAATTACGAGCAATAGCGAACTCTTATCTTGTGAAATTCGATGGAGGATGGTCACCAGAGTTTTATTTCTTGTCTAGTAGACACCCAACTCTCATCCATATGCAATACTTTGACAAGTATTCTACTCCGAGCATGTCAAACGGTACAGATGAAATCGTGCTGTTCTTCCACAAGCAGAAAGACTCGTTACATAATCATGTCACCTTCTTATGGTGTGCTTTTTACATGTTTGTTGGTCTAGAGGGTAGCTGGTTGAACTTTAGATCGTTCGTATGCTGCATAATATAAAAGAAATAACTTAACGTTAAACAAAATATGCACAAGCAGATTAAACAACACGTAAATAAGACAGTGACAAACTCACAGCATCTTGTTTGCCGGAAGAAAATATCAGACTGATAATTGCACATTATTCTAAAGAGCAACTACACACTCCACATTTCCCTGTCAACATCCATACTTTGGAACGCACGCCAGTTCCGTTATACTATACTAGGACACGTAATTATAATCATTGCACTTGTAATCATTGTAATCCATGTAATAATCATAGCTTAACAGCATCAGTAGTATATCCTTTTCAGACTATAGCTGTCAATCCATCATTGGTGGTTATGATTTTCTTTTCAGAATTTACGGTGTAGTAGTTTGTCATTGCTTTCTCAACAATCCTGATGCACAGGAGCGCGAGTTGGAATTTTAACACTGAACGTTGGCTGTCACTCCCATAACTCAGAGCTCAACATCGCCCTACCTGACGACTTATACATTGATAAACTAAATGACTGCCTACCACTGAACATTCATTAGGCCTATTCATTCAACCCATTATCCCTCATGGTCGTGCGGGTGCTACTTTGGAAGAGTCAACACAAGAGTCTAGTCATGCTTTCTTTGTTTTCGCTTTATACCACTTTGTGCTGTGCATCGTCAGGTTTAGAAGAATTTTCTGGAGATGGCTTTTATGTGTGCTTCATATATGTTTGTTTTTGTTGACTGCTTTATTTCCGTAATCCATCGTCTGCATGATCTGTCTCTGCCTTTGTAACCCTTATGTTTGTATGCAATTTTAGGAACACATTCTGATGGCAGTCTGGCTGCATGTAAAAACCACTTAATATGATGTTTTCTGATGTAATCTTGGATTGGCATTGTGTTTGTTAGTCTTCCGGTGTTTTCGTTTCAAATTTTATCTCTTATTGTTACTCCGAGGATTCTACGTCGACAAGTCACTTCTGTTGTAGCAAGTGGTAAACGCCAATGAAAAGAAAAAATATACAATTCAAACAAAATGATAAAGATACATTATTTCCATTAAAAAAATGTAAATGACAGTGCTGTTATAGACTATCATGTGTATTTCTACAGTCAACTTAAACACAAAGAAACAATACATCTAAACAAACTACAGCTACAATATTGTATTTTCAAGCCATATATTCTCTTCCTACTGCACTTTAATTATAGAAATAGTCAATAGTGTCATGACACGTCACAATAAATGTCTACAGTTAACTGTGACTATATTAGTATTAGTAATAGACTGACATATTTGTGTAAATATATCTAATACTCGATGTTTAATATGTGTTTAGTAAACTGCAACAAGGTTTTCTTGTTAAGAATGCTTTGTTTCAATTACTGGATATACAACATGTCATTCTTGGTGTTTATATTATTATACATTATAAACAAACTAGTGAAACTGTGTTCTTATTGTTTCCACATACTACATAATTTATCATTTTGGCTGTTTTGATTGTTCAATTATGGTAATATTGTGTTTCAATATATAATTATAGTGATTTAAGGAGAAATGAAATGGCATGAGAAAACAGTGTAAAGTCTAGATTGGTGCTTACAAAAATAGACAACACGTAATTTTTTGAATGTTTGACAGCTTATGATTTCTTTGCCGTGAATATATGCCAAAGTTAATGCAGCTGGCAGTAAAATGTATAGAAATAGTACTCACGTAGAACACACGTTTTAGAAGTTTCACTTGATGAATACTGACAATCACTAAGGGGCTATTGGATTTAAACACACACAAATACAGATAACAATACACAAGACATTTGTACAATACACAAGTTATTTATATTTTCCCGTATTTTCACCCCATAGCTCCTTAGTGATTGTCAGTTGTCAGCAAGTAAAACTTCAAAAACATGTGTTCTACGTATTTACTATTGTTGTTCCGTTTATAGCAGTATTACCTTTTACAATGTATGGGCTACATTGACTAACCTAAGCGGCTTTAAGAAATTGTACATATGGAAATATGAAGCAAGCATAATTTCTCTAGCTATTTATTATTTGTACTTTATATGTTCCCACTTGTTATATTTTCTTCATTTTGTTGAATTAGCTAAACTGATTTCAACTATACAGAGTTATAACGTTTCAGATAATATCAATAAGAAAGCAACCATGGATACTATTATAGAGAAAAACAATATGACATCTGACGTCAGTGATGCACTCTACACAACACCGATGACACCGACGTTAAGTGACGAAGTGCTACGTATATTTCAGTGTGTTATCTATACGTGTGTGTGTCAAGCAATAGTTATTTTCGGTATCGGTACTAATATCATCAACATTATTTGTTTTATCAAGCAAGGTTTTACAGATCCAGTCAACGTTAGTCTAATGGGTAAAATACATTCGTGTTATTTTGTTGTATTATGGTTTCATTCAAGATGGTGATATAACTCTGAGGAGGTAGGAGTTAATCACCCCTGCTTCATATTCCAAAAATTGGAGATTTTCAACTCCAAATTAACGCTTACCTGATATTATTTTTTTAACGGTAGGTTTCCCAGAGGAACTGAGAGGTTACCCAGAGCTTTTACCAAGTCCCATATAATTGCTTCAGTAAACTCAGTGTCCATGCTGACACTGTACTCCTAATGTCAGTCCTGGACTCTAACAGAAAAACTAGAACATAAACTAGCAACTAGCACTATGTGAAATGAAGTGCCTGAGAACAGCACTGGGGTAACAGAATGAGATAGAATAAACAATGACACTATAAGAAATCTGATGCCGTGGAATACCGTACACAGACACTAAACAAATCTCAAATGGTTCGGCCACATGATCAGAATGGCACGTGATCGCATTCCATCGATATCCGTCAATGAAAGATGATCTGAAATGAGAAACAGGGAAAGACCCAGTCATATATGGATATATGACATCAGAGAAACACAAGGCTAGACTATGTCAGGGGTGAACAGTTAGCAAAAGGCAGAAGACATCGGCTCCCCATGACGCCTAGCAGCACCCATGAATAAGATAAGACAGACCAAATATGGATGTAGACTGCAATACAGGAGAGGCCACCCTCAAGTTCAATGTTGAAAAAAACAACCGTTGTGACAATAATATAACAATACTGGATAGTGCAGAGGGCGGGACTACTTAAAAATCACCACTGATAAAGAGCACCCTCTACACCCAGAAATAATAAACGTGAAAGGCAATCAACTAAAGAGAGGAAAGTCGTGGATGGGGCGCGCAGAGGACGTTAAACAGAGAGTGTGCAGATTGGAGGATCTACTGCCTGGTGCCGAATGGAGTCTGGCGCCATCGGATTATCCAACAGCCTTCAAAGAATTAATAACACTCAATAGAGAGTGCTGGGAATGGTGCTAGTGGTGCTTTTGCTCTGACGACAAGCAGCATGACAATGTAGATTCTGGCAGTAACCAGAGCTTTGAAATGGGTGTGCTCACAGACTGTCTGCGAGCATGCCTGTATCCTCAGTGACTCCATGAACATGACTGTGAAAGTTCAAGCGGGGTACGTTCGAGAACAGTGGTTGAATGCAGTTAATAATTCCTGTGTCCGTACAGTGACTTTTATTTTTGTGCTGGAACACGCGGGAGTCCGGGGTAATGAAAGAGCAGATAGGTTGGCCGCCCACGATGCTACTACGGCTGTTTATGGAGCGATGGATCGGGCAGACATTTTGAATGCCCTACAGGAAAACGCACGAACAAATAACTGTACAAGTGACGATGACTCTTGTTCCATGATTAGAATATAGGAGCTTGGTTTGAAATGTGGTGTCGCTAGAAAGGAGAGTTTTCGCGGGCGAGAAAGAATGATGGTCAATCAACGACGTACTGGGACCGTCAGTCAACGTGTAATGGCGGATACACTCAAGGAAAGATCTGAGCACCTACGGACTTACGGTATATACATATATATACATATACATATATATATATATACACACGGATATATTTGAGCGACAAATATATGAGCAAGCAGAAGTCAATACATACATTTATGAAAGATACCCACAGAGATATGCACAAACATCATACCTCTTACACCAATCTCTAGACAACACAAAAGGAAGGCACATCAAGAAAGGAATGTCATGGCTAGCAGAAGATACCCTATTCAGAGTTTGTGAGCTGGAGAAAGTGGGAAGAGGCTGTGAATGGGTGACAGTTGGCAAATAGAGAAAGTTATTGACAATAGTTGCCGAGACAGGGCTGCCAACAGAACAGAGGGAATGATCCAAACTGCAGCACTTGAAGCCACTCGATACGATAATTTACACAGACGGCTCAGTAACACAAAAAATAAACAGGCGTGATTGGGGTTACGTGGCCTACCAAAATGTCAAGAAATTAACTGAGAAGTCAGCTGCATACCCCACTACAACATCGAGTATGAAAATGGAAATAGAAGCGGTGACAGCAACACTTCTCAATTAGTTTGCGACGCAACCACCAACAGACTCAGTGATTCTTTCGGACTATCAAAGTATGCTGTTCAAGATAGAAAAATGTATGATCAGAACTGAATGGGTCACTCTTCTCAACAACGAGACGAGCATTACATGAATCTACTGTCCAGGTAATGCTGAGGTCAGGGGAAACGAAAAATCCGATGTGGTGGCTGGTAAATCCTTGGTGAACTGCACCGAGATAAGAGAACGTAAGAGAAATTTCTTCCCTTTTTTCAATAAACATAGTCCTGAAATAGGAGTATTCCTGTTCCTAACTTGATGGAACTATGCTGATTTTAAAGCCCAATCAATGTCATCGTATTTGGGCTTCCTAATTTGCATTCTCTTCTGCTGATACTTGTAAATGCTGATATGATGTTGTCTGCCTTCAGAATTGTTTGTATTGTCAGTGTGCTTGATACAATATCGTGTTCTGCATATTTCTGGTCTTGATTTCAATTTTGTATACTCTTTCTCGTCTCTATTAACATTTGTTTAGGTTCCAGAGATTCTTCTTCTTCAGTGTTCATTCTCAAAATCCCGCGGGATTTCTCTTGTAACAGGACAATGGTCCTACAAGATTTCCAGTTGAATATAGTCCAGAGAATGGAAATGCGTTGTGTTGCAGTTTTATTCGCACCAATGGCCCAACACATCCGTCTTCGGCGGAAGTTCCAGAGATAAGTACTTATGTCTTACGACTGTGGTAAACGGCATAGCAAGACATTTTCTCAAAAGGCAGAGAAAAACGAGTAATTTTACTTCAGCATTTCATATGAATGGAATGCGCGGTCCCCTGCCTACACCTCGCCTCCCCCCCCCCCAATCAATTTTCAAAGAAAATAATTGTGCAAATGATCATTGATAGTAGCACGGCTAGGATTCATGTGAACACGTCTTGTTAGACATGCGGTCTAAATTAGAAATCATCCAAGTCGATAGATAAGACTTTTTCTGTGACTTTCATTGACTGTTTGACACAAACTGAAATAATCAAGTGTCTCACTTTAAAAAGATAGACCTGATAAGACAGCAAGACTGTATTGCATGCATATTGCATGCTGTTCTTAGGAACAGGTGTACTGAATACGCTTTGTTCCATATCATTGCCAGTAAACACTGTGTTATGCTGTTTCTGGGTAAATGTCTCAAGGGAACCTGGTGTAGGCGTATTTTGTGAAACGTTTCAAACACACACACACTGGTCAAAAGATCAGAGACTATCTTTTTTGAAGAAACAAATTGTATGGGGATATGTTCTTAAATGTATGTGTTAAATTAATTATTTTTTTTCCAATAATACAAAGAATTAAAACAATCAGGTATTTTGTAGTGTCATTAAACGTGAAAATTTGTTTAAATTGGATTTGTTGTACTAATGGAATTCCAGTGTGTAAAGGTGGTTTATGATTCAAGCAAGAGCAAAAGCCTTCTTTGGGATGAGGAATTCTCTCCTTCGAAAATTAGAGCATGGTATTTAGCACAGAGTGTCTACAAAGTCACTGCAGTGATGGTGGTGACACTGCATGATATGAATTGTGAGTATTTACTGCAGGTCTGTGTGATGTCAGTGCACAATGACTTAGTAGATACCCTATAAGAAACAGGTAAATCATTAGCTTTTACTTCTTCTTCTTTCGTTCACTTGAAACATGTCTATATCTGTAATTCTGTCTCCTTAATAAAACTCAGTCTTTTGTAGTTCATACAGTGGCCCATAGAGCTTTGATTCCAGTGTTGTTTTCTCTGGCCAATATGTCTGCCTCAGCGTTTCATACTCAGGACAATCTTTAAGTATATGCTTGGCACTCTGTGCTGCCTGCCCACATGGCCGTGTTGCCAATCTTGAACTTTGTGTACATGTAATGTGGAGTCGGTTGTGTCCTGTTCGGAGGCGTAGAATTACAACTTGTTCTGATCTATTCATAATGTGATAGTCATCTTGTGTTACTGTTTGTGGCTTTCTTATTGACTTGATCATCTGTTTTTCTCTAATGGTAGGTGATTAGTACATCTGGTTGGTCTTCGGCAGCACCTTCCGTAGTCAGTTGGTCTGCCTTTTCATTTCCTGATATTCCACAGTGAGAGGGTATCCACTGCATGGTTACCCTATACTGGTAAGACAGTTCATTAAGTAGTTTTTGAAAGTCTGTTAGTTTGCCAGACTGGACAGCTTGAAGCACTGATCTTGCATCTGTCAGGAATACCACAGGCTGTAGGCCAGAGTTGGAGTTCAGCAGTTTTTCAGTTGCTACCCTAATTGCTTGAATTTCTGCATCATAATTATTGCAGAATTTCCATGTTTGTGTTTTGATTGTATCTCTAGACTTGTGTGGATATTATATATATATATACACCTGCACCTCCATTCTTCACTGCATTCTGTGCTAACCCATCTGTATATACTCTGACGCATAGGTCTTGTGGATATTCCTCGTCCAGGAAACTGAGGGTGACTGTCCTTGGCTGCACACTGTTCTGTTCGTCCTAGCTTAGTATTCCTTTCACGTGGGTCTCAATGTATATTGGCATTCCATGCCTTTCACTCCAAAGGGGTTTGTTCTGGTACAGACCTTAAGGGGCTGTCAACTTCAGATAGGTCTGTAAGTTGTCTATGGAGTCGTTTAGCTTGGTGGATAAAGCTGCTTCTTTTCAGTCGCCAAATTGCTAGATTTTGGAATAGTTCCTTCATTGGATGACTTGGCATACACTTAAACTTTCTGCTTGTATTAGCACCTTTGTGTCTCTGCATTCGCCAAGAGTTTGCATTCTTCCCATTTTCTGCATCTCTACGATGGACTGGCTTTTACTAACTAAAGTTCGACACTGTGGTGGCACAGAGCACATCTGTAATTGTCAAGGTACCAGTTTGAAGCTTGGTTCAGGCAATTGTGTATCTGAACTATTCAGAATACAATGGTAAACTCTTGAATGCATTTATATAGCCTAGAAAACCAATGCAGCCAAATAATACTGAATGTCAAGCAGAGCATATATGGGAATGCCCCTAGTGCTGTGATGCTTGTTCCTAATCAAGAATGTCAAAGTGGCCCAGAAACCATCTGGTCAGATATGTCGAGACAACAGATGCAGATATCGCAGCTAAGATGTGAACTATGTCAAAACACACTCCATTCTCAAGACTATACACTGCTAGTCTGAATATTTCATTCACTGATGGAGAAGAGAAGATATATAAATAAATGTAAAAAATTCAGGCATTGCTGTTACACAAAGTTTGCCAGTTATGGGAGTCTGTTTGTATAAACAATAAACTTTTAGATAATATAACAGACAAGGACCTGCAGAAGTGAATCCTTGGCATTCTTTTATAGGGCATCCTTTAACTAGATTGACAAAAAGGGTCTAGATACCAGTTTTAAAAAAAAAACACCTTACAAAAGATCTGCCTAACATATTAATCGTCGACTACCTGAGTCGACAGTGCATACATTCCTATGAAGCTGTTTACCACCACCTTTTTTGAATGACCAGCACTGGATGATGTTAGAAAAATGTGTCTCCCTCCAGATAAATGGAACACATTATATGGAACAAAACAACAGATCACAAACACATATATACATCACATAATGACGTTGGGTCAAAGGTAATGAACCCATGGATCAGCAACCAACTGACCGGAGTAGAATGTAGCATATAATATAATTTCATGAACAAGTATTTCATAATAACAAACACTTATTTATTCTTGTTTAGGTCTGGCAATATCTGACCTATGTTGTCTGGTAACATTAATTTGGACAAACATCTGCTTCACGCCAGCATTCAGTACAATAGGTCTACCTTTTGATCCAATAGAATTCCAGTATCTGATCAGTGGCACACCCCACGTAACATTTACACGTGTTACTGCCTGGATCACAGCTCTAATCACACTGGAGAGATGTCTATGTATAACTGTGCCCTTGAAGGTTAGAACTAGAGCCCAAGTTTTGCTTAGATATATCAAAATATGCTCGTATAAAAGCATAATTTCCATTAGTTTGTATAATAATTAATCATATTTTTCCCTTTCCTCACGTTATTTACATAATCTATTGATATATATTTGGGTCAAAGGGCATGAGCCCATGGACCGCTGGATCAGCAACCAACCAACCATTGATATATGTCTGCTCTCTATTTCCAAGAATTATGAAAGATAATGCTCGTTTTCTTTTGGGCGATGTTTTTAGGGAGGGAAAATCTTCAGATCTCTATCTCCTACCTAGAAAACTCCAACTTGAGTTGAGTGGTAGCTAGGTGAACAAAGTTTCACTTTCATGAGACACATCCCTCTCATAATCATTGAGCTGCTTAGTGGCTAGGTGAACAAAGTTTCACTTTCATGAGACACATCCCTCTCCCAATCATTGAGTTGGTTAGTGGCTAGGTGAACAAAGTTTCACTTTCATGAGACATATCCCTCTCACAATCATTGAGCTGCTTAGTGGCTAGGTGAACAAAGTTTCACTTTCATGAGACACATCCCTCTCACAATCATTGCGTTGAGTGGTAGCTAGGTGAACAAAGTTTCACTTTCATGAGACACATCCCTCTCACAATCATTGAGTTGATTGGTGGTTAGGTGAACAAAGTTTCACTTTCATGAGACACATCCCTCTCACAAACATTGATGTGACTCCAGATTTGTTAGTCAGTTACTGATCCAGTTGTTCATGACCATGGACCAAATGCCACAGTGTGATGTAGGGTCTATGCATATCATTATGTTCCATACATGATGTTCTGTTTATCTAGTCTCGGAGAGAGAAGAATTTCTCTAAACTCGTTGTGCTGCAAATTTAAAAAGGTGGTGGTCAATAGTTTTGTAAGGATTGCTGCTATAAGCAATCTGGAACACTCTGGAATGTGCTGTGGTTGTAGTCTGTTCAGCCGGCATGGCACCTGATGATGATGATGACATTTCTTGATGGTAAGCAGCTGAATTAGTATGACTCCAAGATATGTAGGATATTCTTCTCTTGGCAGTTTCTATGTATCTAACATTAGACTTATATTTTCCTTGACACCTTTATAACCCTTGGCAAGGATGGTATAGAACTGAAAACATGTACTCACTGTTCAAAACTTAAATCCAACAGGTAAAGCGTGAAAAGGAGTAATGAAGTTTTGCTAATAACATGAAACACACATAGGCACACACACAAATCGGCTGAAAGGTCTTTATCAAGGATTACATACAAGTATACATCAAAAACAACAAATAGGGAAGACACAACTGGCGTTCACATGTCTAGTGAGGTGAGTAGAATGATAGATATTAGGTCAGAGTTGACACAAACAGAAAATGTACAGAAATATGAAATACAAAAAGAAACCCTAATATATGTGAAAACACTGAAATATATAGACCATATGACATGCAGACTGCACTCATGGCTCGAGGGGAGATTCTGGATAGTGGAACAGTACTCTGTTATTGTTAAGCAAATGATCATTTGTGATTGATGAAGTAATTATGTATGAAGTATCTAGTCAGTGTGCTACAAGCAGGACTAGGCAACTATGGAGCATAATGTAAGATTATGAATCTTCAAAAGGACACAAAATTGACGTATCTGAGTGTCTTAGATGCTTTTAGTGATTTGTAAAAATGTATTTAACCAGTCAGCAACGAGAACCAATAGCATACATACTCTTTGACATCTGATGGATGGACAGAGCAGCAATGATTACATATGATAAAGTGATATAGTGCTGGTTGAGAGAGCCATTGTTTGCTGCCTAAATACAATAATGAACATTTTGATATTATTATTTATACATGGCTACAAGTATTCACAAAATGTTATATTGAATCAGTAAATCTTTGCTGAAAACCTATGTGTCGGGCCATCAGTGCAAAAAAAAGGGGCGACAATGCATTTCTATTCTCAGGACTACATCCTGCTAGAAATCTAGAAGGGATCCAGTGGGAGTTTTAGAATGCACGCTGAAGAAGAAGATTCAGTAAATCCACTGAAGATGGATGTGTTGGACATTGGTGAAAATAAAACGGTAACATAATGCATTTCCATTCTCTGGACTACATCCTGCTGGAAATCTAGTAGGGCCATTATCCTGCTTCAAGTGAGATCCAGTGGGAGTTTGAGAAAGTACACTGCAGAAGAAAAATCAGTAAATGGTGATAATTATCTATAGTTTAATGAACAAAGAGGTTCTAACAACATTTTGTATGAAGAAACAACAATTAAAAGAAATAAAGATCAAACAAATAAAGTATTTTGGACATTAAAAGGCATGACACTTTGTTGAAGACTTTACTTGAGGGTAAAGTCAATAGCAGGCGAGCAAGACGTGGGCAGATATATGAGTGGAAAACATCACGAGATGGACATGTTACAGTCTAGCAGAGTGCACAACAAAGACACAAGAAGGGATGTTGGAGGTCTGTTGCAGCCAACCTTCGATGTGGATACAGCATGTAATGGTGATGATGTTGTATTGATAATATTTAGAAGTTTTGTATTAAAAAATAACTTGTTGAATTATTTTTTGATAACTTATTTCCAGGTAAAAAGTATTGTAACATCAAAGAGAGTTGCAGTCATCATAGTATGTGTATACATTATCCTACTAGCTAGTGTATCTCCAGTCTATGTGGTCAGTAAGCTGGGCATGAAATTTTTCCCACACAGAAACAAAACCATTCTGGGTCTTCTATTTACAGAGAACAGGGAATACATTGATAGAATCAGTTTTACAGTCAACTATGCTGCAGTTCCCTTTATTGCCTTTATTATTATTATTGTCTGTACAACAATATTGGTAGTTAAACTACGCAGCAATACAGAATGGAGACAGAGATCCTCAACTGCTGGACAAGTTGACAATGCTTCTAATCGTAATATGAAAGTAGCCAAGATGGTTGTTATGATTTCTATACTATTCATTGTTTGTTTTGTTCTGGTGAGTTCCATGTTTCTAGGAATTGCAATAGAACCCAAACTTTCAGTGGATGGGGTACATAGAAACACTAGTGTTGTGTTGGCTGGGTTCGGTCTTGTTTTGGAATCCATCAATTCATCAAGCAATATATTTATTTACTATTATATGAGCAGTAAATACAACACAACATTTCATCAGTTATTCCATGTCAATCTACGTGTAAGTAAAATGTAAGTAATGATGATGATGGAATAATCCTTTTAGCTGTGAGCCTGTAAATTATAACAGCCCGTAGCCTATCCAACAAGTAGGAACAAGTAGCACAGGTACTTCTCAGTTGAGTAACTGAGGTGACACTCAAATGTGCATGTTTGTTGTTCAAAAGACGTGGTTATATTAGTGGAGGTTTATGGATGCATGTTTAGTTCTCAAAGGAGGCACTTTGGTGTAACAATATCCCAGGATCACCACATCTCGCCAGAAGCACAGCATACATGAGCCAACTATTTTGTCATTCTTTTGTCAGATCTGATGACTCAACTACAGTGATAGCACATCTAGCTTTCTCTATTACCTAGGAGTCAAAAGGAGAGATTTATCAATTTTTTTGGTTTGCACCCTAGTGCTAAATGTCATGTTCTGATTTCCGAGGGTAGTTTAACAATTGATATAAGCTGTATACTAGTCTCAAATTTATAAAAATTACAAAACATCTGTAGAACATCAATAAAAATACACTATATAAGTTTTATTATTTTTACTAGCAAATTAATACATATATATGTTACATCAATACATTTATATGTTGACATATTATAAAATATGCAAATAAAACAAGGAGTCAGACAGGGATGCGTGCTTTCACCAGACCTGTTCTCTCTATACAGTGAAAACATATTGCGTGCAATAGTAGATATCCCAGGAATAGCAGTGGGAGGACATAACATAAATAATTTGAGATATGCGGATGACACTGTTCTGATTGCAAAAAGTGAGGAAGACCTTCAAAACTTAATTAAAGTAGTAGTCACAGAAAGCAAAGAGAAAGGCCTCTTCCTAAATATCAAGAAAACAGAAGTAATGGTTATTTCAAAAAGAAAATAACACACCTTGCAAGATCATAGTGAATGATATAGTATTAAAACAGGTCCACCAATTCAAATATCTAGGTACAATTATTACAGCAGATGGAAGAAGTTCAACAGAAATAAGATGGAGAATAGGACAGGCAAAAACAACATTCAGAAAAATGAAAAATATACTGTGTAATATGACCTTGTCATTAGAGGTGAGAAAGAGAGTTCTGCAGTACTATATAACCCCTATACTAACATATGTGTGCGAGTCTTGGACAATCAACAAACTGGAAAGTGGGAGATTGGAGGCAACAGAGATGTGGTGCTACAGAAGAATGCTGAGAATACCATGGACTGCCAGAAAAACTAATGTAGAGGTGTTAAAAGAGTTAAATGCGAAACGGACCTTAATCAACAATATAAGAAAAAGGCAATCTTCTTTTTTTGGCCACTTCATGAGACAGGCAGGTTTAGAGAACATAATCACAACAGGCAAGATTGAAGGCACCAGAGACAGAGCGCGACAACGTGAGAAAATATTAGACAGTTTGACAACCTGGCATGGCAAAGAAACAACAACGACTTTGATACATAATACTGTGGACAGAGAGCTGTGGAGAGCCATGACCGCCTACGCCACCCGGCATGGCACCTGATGATGATTGTAAAATATACTTAAAGGGCATAGAGTACTGACTTCAGTACACTAAGGTTTTACCAAATGCACTATGCCTTTCTCAAGAAATTGGTACACCACCTGATGAGAGCATACCTTGTAGCAGGTAACTTAGTAGTTTCAAGTGATAATCCACAGGGATCTCAGAAATAATGCACATGAAAACACAATTGTTATGACTGAGTACTGAGCCCATATCCTATTGAACACAGGACAAATGATTTAAACACATTGTCATGGGATTTCCCCAGTCATATACTGTAAAGTTACAAGACATTTGCAAGTTCAAATATACAGAAGAAAATCTTTCATCACTTCCTGGTTTGTTTGCTTATTGAATGCTTCATAAAACACTAATTGAAGAATTATATAACATCCATCTAAGATTGTAATCATCTATCATTATATATTTATGATTTGATGAGAGATTTAAACTACTAGTGCCTGCTGAGGACATGCACTCACTATATCAGTACTAATACTTTTACTATCATTGTCAGAATTTCATAATAAAAATTAAGCAAATACAGGAAATGAACTCTAAAATGTTGGACAAATGGCTAAAAATTGTATTTTAAAAAAAATGTTTTTAAAAGTGGGTAAAGTGACACCAAAATTGACTTTCCTTAAAAAGTGATTCCATTAGAAACCATTCAACACTTTTCTGACCAGCAAACCAGAGTGTACTTATCCACCATTAGCAAGGGTGCACATAAAATTATATATATTGATATTGCCATCTTTGAAGGTCTGTAAAAACTGTATTTCACACAAGAGAGCCTTGAAACTTTCTATGTGTTGTAATGATTGTTTGCACTTTCTGAAAGAATTTGAAAGCCCCAGAGATATTTCAGGTGTAAAATGCTACTTATTATACTGCTGGCCTAGGTTTACATTACTTTCTATATATCATACAATATCACTTTCAAAATCTCCGATATTTTCATAATAAATACTTATGAACGTCTATATCTATATTCACATGTGCCGCTATTTTGTAACAGCTTACGTTCCCAGACAAGCTATTTTTAGTAAAGTATCGCAACGGGTATTGCAGTATTTCTGATCTATCATAGCAGTTTGGATGATCATCAAAATTGGTCTGTAAAATGTTATGGCAAAAGTGCAGAATATAGGCCCCTAGATGTTAAAATCAATATGGAAAAAAAATATGTGATAAATATGCATTTTATAAAAATCTTTCAATAAGACATCATCTAATGACATCAGTGACAGTTGCCAGTATTGTATATCTATCTATGTTCCTTCATTGCTGCACGGTGCATAGGGCAGAAACAAGTGCTCTCCAGTTCAAGTGATGTGATGCTACTGTCTGTAATTCTTGCATGTTGTTGAGACCCATAGTCTTCGATGGTTGTTCTGTGAAGAGTCTCTCTTGGTATTCCTATTTTTCTTTTTCCATCTAGTATCCATTTTAATGCTTGCAGTGGCAGTCTTTTTCATACATTTTAAGTACATGTCCGATATAAGTCTATCGTTTTCTTCTTATTGTTGTAGAAACATATTGCTATTTTGTGTCTTCTCTTACTTGCATGTTTGACTTGAATTCTTCCCAACCATTTTTTTAGAGTCTTCTAAGACATTTATTTTCAAATTAATTCAATTACTTCTCCAGCCTCTTTATCATTTTCCAACTTTCGAAACTATATGTCAACACGGATATCACATAGGACTTGAACAGTCATATTATGTTAGTATTTGTAAATTTTCAAATTGGATCTTATCAGGGCACAAATAGCTATTGATAAGAAAGTTCTCTGATCAACATGAAGCTGATGATATTGTATTTCCCATACATGTCTATGTTGAGTAAAGGAACTTTACTTACTGAAGAGAAATATAATATTCAAGATGGAAATGTAGGCTGACAGACATCTATCATATAGTACGATAGGTGTACCAGGAAAGAACTTATATTGTGTGCATAATTAAAAATCCAGTGCTTCTTTACTGGTGATATTTCACTGCTTCTTTTTGTTTGTTCTCAAACTTCTGTTTAGAGAACGGAATGTGTTGTGATGCAGTTTACAGCTCAGCTACAATATCTATGCCTTCTGACTTAATACATCTAATTGGGCATGATATTTCATTAGAAAGATAATAGAAAATTGTCTCAAAGAATAGTAAAATATGAAATAGAAAAATGTTTTATTTTGATATTATACAGAAAATCCTGCATTTCAATATTAGTTGATCATTATATTACCCAATGCTAGTATTGGGTAATAAAGCCTCAATGTCATTTCCACAATCTTCATCTGTTTTATTATCTGAATCAGACATCAGTTTTAGTCTTTCCAATATCAATGTAGCCACAGCATTCATGTCAGGCTGAAATAAATGATAGAACTGAAATAAACACATTAAAGCATGCCAATATCGTTCAATGAAATAATGTCTCTATTGTTTTTTTCTCTGGTTTCTGCATGATTAATGATGATCAGTTTTTGGGTTATGGCATGTTTCATTGTTTGTTATGCAGTATGATGCAGTAATATTATGAAATAATGAAACAGTGGAAAATGGAATATGAAAGCAATATATACTGTAATTATGTGAAATATCTAAGTCATGTTAAAGCTTTAGTATGTCAGAGGCAGAGTCTAATAACACTGTCTTATGTTCCCTAACATACAAATATTTTGTGCACACACCCCTCCCCCCAATGTTTACAGCGCTCATACTTTTTAATTTATTGTCAGATCATACGTTTTTCAGTAGTTTTTTATGCCATCGCTAAATGCAATTGTTTATTCGTAAGGGATGTCACTCTGTCGGTTCATTTGCTGCTAGTGAAAATGGTTGCTATATCAATGTTGAACACAAATTATATAGATGTAATACATTTGAGACACAGATGCATAGAGTTTAGAAGGGAAGGGGGGATAGAGTTAGCATTAGTTATAAAAATACCCCTAACCACTGCCCGCCCCCTAAACTCTAGCATTACTCTTTCCCTTTTGATGCACACGTTGCATAGAATTTGTGCTAAAACAAGCCATTGTGTATTTCTTGATACACTATCTGAAATGATGTAATTTGCTCATAATGAATTTGTGCATACAATGTTTTTCACTTACAATTCATATACTGAAAAATATGAGGTACTGTACGCTTTGCAAATAAGAACCTTTTGTTTTCAATCAAAATAGCTAAATGTTTCTTTAGCTTAGAAATTTCATATTCAATTCACTGCTCTACTCAATGGGTCATTAATTGAACAATGTAAAGATAAGCAAAGCATCTAGGCAGCTAATGCTTTTACTGATGTCCAACTAGACTTTCTTCATTCAATCAAGTGCCTTGCTGGGTGATGTAGACTAACATGTTTCTCCACAACTTATCTCTTGAGTTAATAAGATCAATTTGTGACATACTCTTGTGACACAATGACAATCCACCCAGAAACTTCTCTCCTTGTCTTCCTCTGTCTTTATCTTTCCAGTGGTTACTAAATGTTAAAGTTTTGAACACACTAAACAAAAATATTATAGGGCTAGCGAATCATGGGCTGGAATCCATTAACTATTGGTTTCATGTTGTGTTGAAATATTTTTTCACAGTTCTTATATTTTTTCTGTAAGACTTAGTAGTGAGATAACAGGAACCAGCAACATACAGAACTAATGAACATTGACAAACTCAAGAAAATTATGTCTTAAATACATAACAAAATCCAATTAAAAAGATCCCATCTGTATTACATTTTGACATATAATACTCTCCAATCAGTTAAATTCAACTAAGTTATATAACTTATATATAAGGCTAATAACTTGTGTCCCTGAATGTAGATATAGGCCGACGTTATTTGTAAGAAAAGAGCTTTCAATCTACCTGTAAAATATGCAATCCTTTCAGTGTTAGAACAGCCAGAGTGAGCATTCCATCTCCCATAATATCATCACAGCTGAGAGCCATGACTGGGTCAGAAAACCTCTTTGTCCAAGTCAGCCTAGTTTTGAAATAGATGAAAAAGACAAAATGTTGTCCCTCAGTATTTGCAATTGGGTTCAACATCAACGTCTATACATCTCAACGTACAACACTAATTCAAAAGTAATATGAACAAAGATAGGTAGAGAAATACAACTAATAGAAATAATGGAATCCCTCATGTGTTGCCGGTGCCTGAAAGAGGAGCAAAGAATAGCAACACTGTTTACCTTCCATGCATGTCGTAAAAGGCAACTAAGGAGGTTATGGGATGGAGTTGGCTGTCCCATCCTATATAGGTTCAGTGACCCAAAGCCATGCTGAAGTCGGATGTGTCAGGCCGAAAGGCGCAGATATCGCAGAAATGCTGTAAACCATGACACAACACACTCTGTTCTCCGGATTACATCCTGCTAATCTGCAGGAGTTTGAGAACGAACACAGAAGAAGAAGAAATAACGGAACAACACACATATATATATATATATATATATATATATATCAGAAATATGTTATCACAGATGTTATCAGAAAACGCTGTTGGTCCTAAATCGGGCATGTCCTATGCGCAGACACCAACAGAATACACCACCAATCTCTTGAATGGATACCTACAGGCAAAAGAGCAAGAGGTAAACCAAAAGAAACACTCAGAAGAACAATACTTAGAGAAAGTAAAACAACCAATATTCATACTATTCAAGAACTGCACAGAATAGCTTTGAACAGACAAAATTGGAGAGATCTGACCTCTGCCCTATGCGCTAACTTCAGCGAAAAAGGAAAATGAATGAATGAAATGAATATATATGATATATAAATATATACTATATATAAATGTATTTATATATACTAAATGAAGGCCAGCTTACAGACAGAGGAGAAGGTTACACATTGTTTGGAGTGATTGCAAAAGCTCAGAGAAATAGGAATCAGGAGTTGGATTTGCAGTTAGAGCCGACCTTGTATAAAGGGTTCCAAGTCTTCCCCAGGCACTGTCTCATGATACTACGCATACAAGCAGGAAAGAAGAGTTTACAACAATAATTAGCGCCTATACTCCAACAATGACAAATCAAGAATAAAAAGACAAATTCTATGATGAACTTGATGCAGTGATATATATCATCTACGCCAAAATGAAATTTATTGTTCTTGGTGATTTGATTCTCTTGATTCTTGATTAGAAACTGGCTTCACAGCACGTAGGACATTCCCATAAGTGCTCCGCCCTCCGCTCCAGCAGCCATCCTAGTGTATGTAGACTCATAGTTCCGGTCAGGTGTTGATTGTGTGATCTTTGGGACTTTCCAAAAAATTTACTTTTCCTCCGCTCACCTCTGAATACTCCCATTTCTAACATTCTCTGTATGTGTACATTCTCAACCTCATTGACATCATCTGCATCTTGAAATTATTGTATTATTAATGCCTTCATTAAGTCTGCTTTATCTCTTCTCAGCAATGTGCCGCATTACCTGCCAATAAGTTGGCTCTCTCGTTTCCTCTGACCCCAGAATGACCAGGGCAGTATATCCATGTAATGCTCTGGACAACTGAGTTATTCAATAAGTCCAACCATTATTTTCTTAGCATGAACTTTTCTATCTTGTGCAACATGCTTTGAGAGTATGTGAGTATTACTGAGTGTGTTGATGTATCAGTTATCAACCAATCATGCTCGATGTGACAGTAGAATATGCTGAAGATTTCTCAACCAACTTCACATCGTTTCTGTAGGAAACAAAACCCCAACCGCTTTTATTTGTGTTTCTGCTAACAGAGCCATTTGTGTATATAATTATGTCTTGTGGTTTCGAGTGTAGTTGGGCGAGTTCGTGAACTGTATCCTGAGCCCTGACTGCCGTCCATTTTTGACACGATTTATCTAGTTGTATTATTACTTTAGTCAGTGATTTCTTCTCAGTTTCTACCTCCACCCATTCACTGTCCTTTCCTATTTCTTCCAATTCACATACTCTTCACAGTGTGTCTTCAGCCTCTGCCATCCATGATCTGCCCCGCTTGATTCGTTTTCCCTTTGACTCATCTAGACGATGGTGTAATGGGTGGTGGTTGTATTCTGTCACTTTAAGGTACGACTTAACTTGTGCTACCTAATGTTGCACTCTAATGCTGGGGAGATCAAGCAGAAATCTCATAGAAGAGATGGGTGTATCTCTTATTGGGAGATAAACTATTACAGATAGCACCACTACTTGCAGAAGCAGAAAAAGTACCCATTGCTGCATGTCAAAGGTCGCCGTAACCTTGATAACACTGATCCCTCTTTTGGCCTTCTGAATCATATTTGTGATGTGCTTGTTGAATGAGAGACTTCTATCAAAGATTATCCCATGTTCTGGGTGATTTCAACTCACCCAATACCTTCATTGAGTTGGAAATGACAATCAGTTCTGGAATTGAGTTCTAGGAAAGCATGGGATGGCTAAATGCATCAGCAATGGGCTACGCCTCTTCAGACTATGTTCCACTGATGATCTCACTATCACCAACTCAGTCTTTTGAATGCCTACATGCAAGAAGACATCATGGATGCATCTATGCTCTAAATAGTGGCACCTGAAAGATTATGTCATCACCAGGAGGAGGGGAGGAGGGACATGAGAGACCTAGGTATAACTAAAGTGATGTGTGGTGCAGAATGCTGGACTGGCCACAGACTAATAGTGCCCAAATTCAACTTTTACATCATGTGACAGAGGCATCCACAAGGTTATACCATAATGAAACATTTGTATACAGGAAAATAAAAAAACCTCAGCACAGCAACGAGCATCTCCTTGTTTGTTTACATGACAATTCAACTTGCTTACAAGACACTATCAGTATGTACTGAGGTGGTCTATAACACCACTGTATTCCTCAGCTACTGAACCTTTTTGCTCTAGATAAAGAAATTAGTTCTGGATAAAGAAATAGCAGATCAACAATGTGACATTTTCAATGAACAAAGTCAACAGCTACCAGATAAATGCACTATAACTGATCTAATAGTATTCACTATGACATATTCTTCCCAGAACGTTGTCTTCATCATAGATACTCTGAACACCTCTCTGTCATGAGCAAGCAGGCCTGCATTGCCAGAGACATGTGCATACCACCGATGCGCATGGGCCTTTACTGCCAGATCAAAAAGAAAAACAGTACACGAAGCCAGTGGTGCCTTTACCGCAACAACAAGCACTCTAACAATGGAAGTATTCGCAGTAATGCAGGCACTTAACTGGCTGGAATCGCAAGCCTATTCCCATGCGTGCATACTAAGTGACTCTCTGAATATGATTCAGAAAGTCAAAACAGGTGATGTACGTAGGGAATGGGTGGAATCATTAGAGATAGCAGAAATGCGGGCATCACTATGAAGACTCACGCTTATATTTGTCCCCAGACACACGGGCGTGGAGGGAAACGAACAGGCCGACCAATTAGATAACCTCGCCACCACAACAGACGGTCAACCTATGGACCGAGCAGACATACTCGTTGCTCTTCGTGAATCCTCACGATCAGAGGATTTTGAGATGAATGAGCATGACTCAATATCGAGAATGCACACATTGGGAGTGAGGATGGGCGTGGCCTGTAGAGAAACCCTGACAAAGATTTCAAAAAGAGCAGTGAACCAACATAGAACCGGAACCATCAGTCGTTATACCCTGAGAGATTTACTGAAGCGGAGATCTGAGCACCTATGGACTTGTCCGGTGTGTAAAGGGGATAATCAACATACCTAACACTTAATACCTAATGTGCATACATTTTTTGATATCGCTAGTCCATTGTCTTCTTATTCTTCTCTGGCCTGGCACTCTGACCTCCAGAATCAGCCTTTCGATACAATACTGTAGCTTCCTTCTTATGGTGGTATTTAGAAGCGGCCCTTCATTTAGTTTCAGTAATTTAAAAACTTCATTGTTCTTCTTTTTTCCTGTCCATGATATTCATAGGATCTTTCCCTATTAGTTCATTTCAAGTGAATGTTTTCTTTTGGATATTGTTTTGTTTAAAGTCCAAGTCTCGCATCCATATGTTGCCACATGGAAAACACATTATCTTAAAAGGGTTACTTTAGTGCTGTTATTACTACTTTGCAACAGCTTTCATATTTATGTTAATTTGAGTGCTGCAATTGTGAGTCTTCTCCTAATCCTGGCTGAACAATCTTCAGAACTGTTTATATTTGCTCCCAGATACTCGAATATGTTTACGCAATCTAGTTCCATATTGTCCATGTTGAGTCTCCACTACAAATAGATAATATAACAAAAACTACACTATGTACC
Organism: Meghimatium bilineatum; assembly: GCA_034231615.1. Taxonomy (NCBI): domain Eukaryota; kingdom Metazoa; phylum Mollusca; class Gastropoda; order Stylommatophora; family Philomycidae; genus Meghimatium; species Meghimatium bilineatum. The sequence goes on from CM067313.1 coordinate 14,908,314, forward strand.
TGTAGCAAGGATAGTCAGTTGGATCCATCAGAGTTCCAGAAGAAAAACTCAGTTTTGAAGACATCTCAGGCTCTGGTGTGTTAAAGTAAACTGATCTAGGAGATTGTGTAGTTAGATTTTCTTGTGACCTGATGAAAATAAAGATTGCATCAAAAGTGTTAGTAAGTTAACCCTTTACCTGCTACATTTTCAGTAACTGATTACATCTGTGCTAAATTCTTTCCCCAATGACTTTCTCCCTGTGCTGAATTCTTTTCTTTTCCTACAGAAATAAAGAGCTTCTATGGTACTGTCTTTTTATTGACAAAAGAAAATATGTTTCTCGTCCATCACAACTCTCTACTGTTGAGCTGCTGCACTTCTTCTCTTTTCACAATGTGCGGCACCTTTATTTTTACTGTAGATCACAAGTAGCTATATTTTGTGCAAGTTCTTCCCATGTATCTTAGTCTAATTCAAAAGTTTTCAGTTAAATTTGTAGTGCGTCTTTCAGCCACCTTGACATCATATGCTCTTCTGCACCTCACCAAAGAGTTTTTGACAGGCAGTTTCATCTTTGGCAGGCATACCTGCCAAGCAAATCTGACCTGACCAGCAAATCTGTGTCTACATCAGAATAGTTTCAATGCTAGGGATGTCAGATCTGTCAAAGACAGGGAGATGCCGAATATTGTCTTGCCATGAAAATATATACAGCATGCATAAGGTGTTATTAGATTGCTTTAACACCATGATTTTACTGTATTTTTTCAATGGACTTCAAAATGAACAATGTAGCTAAGATACAGGTTCGAAGGTGACTTTTATTCTAACTTTTTATCCAATAAAAGTAATAAAATGGACTTGGAATCAGATAGAGAACTGAACTATGATTCAAGTATTGGCAGTCATAGGTCGATATGAGATAGTTCTATGGATTATGGAGTGAGTGATGGACACCCACTTCAAAAAATGGGAACATGGCACTATAATTTCTAGACAAAATAATGTTTCATAAGATTGAGATAAACATTTTCTAGAAAACTTATTTTTGTCTGAACGTCGTCTGGAAAGTTCTAACATTATTGATTGATGTTTTAATTTCTTAAAATTATCACTAATAAAGTTCATCATACCTAACCAATAGCATAGAAACCAGTGAAAGTGTTAAAGAGATTGCCATATAATACAAACTCATCAATATTCAAATTATCATAGATGTATTTATAGAAAACCTTTAACAAGCAGGCATGATAAAAATGCTACCCAAGATGAAAATTGAAATACAATAATAGTTTTGCTAATCACCGAAAACACACAAATCAGTATTTTGACAAAAAGCCCTTTATCAAAATCACAAACTAGCACATGAAAAGTACAGGACAGCACTGTCAATAATCACACCTCAAAACTAAATGAAGATGTGATGTTATTGTTGCCATGCTATTCTTTACTCATGCGCTATGTTCTGTTCTTGGTAATGGTCTTTTGGTTGAAGCATAAAATTATGTGCTTTCCTCTGTGTATTTTCAGTGACAGGTAACACTTAATTAACTGTGTTTACAATTTGTGCCTGTCAGATTACAATTTTTCTGCACTTGTAGCCTATCATTACCTGACAAGGCGTGACAACTGCCCATCTTTTAAATTGCCCTCCACCTGAAAACACTCATCAGATCGGTGACAATCATATATTTCATGTCTGTCAAAATGGCCACTGTTTTCAAGAGCTGCAGCTACAGACTTATGTCTCCGCCTGTTATCCATTTTATCTTTCTCTGACTATAGAAAAGAACATATATGACGACTGCAATTAAACTCATTTTATGTTGCATAAATAAAGACTGCAATTAAACTGCATACTATACATTAAATAAATATAAGGGGAAAAAAATAGGTATATTAGCAATTTTACATCAATTGTGTATTTGCTGTTATTTAACGTATTTTATATTATTTCTCTTATAGTTATTTATCATTTTTTCAGCTGTAATAACTATATCTATATTACCTGATAATTGTTTCAACACATTCACTTCTTCTTCTTCAACGTTTATTCTCAAACTCCCTCTGGATATCTCTTGCAGCAGGACAATGGTCCTACTAAATTTCCAGTGGGATGTAGTACAGAGAATGGAAATGCGTTGTCACCAATTTATTTGTACCAATGGTCTGACACACCTGTCTTCAGCAGTACATCTAATCAATATTTACAGTATTGTGGTCTAATCATTTGAATTATATAAATAATATTGGTTATAAGTCAACGTCATAGCACTCCAGGTAAGCCCATATATGTTCAGTCTCCGCTTGCAAATATCAATGTGTATACATACTTATGGTACCCTTAAATATAGATATTTATTCTGTGTTCTTCACAAACTAATGCAGATTAGTAGTATATAGTGCAGAGAGTGGAATGCATTGTGTCATGGCTTGACTGCAATATCTGCCTTTCAACCTGACACCAGCATGGCTTCTGGGCCCTGTTGATCCTCTATGGATCAGTCATGTCATCAGACATGAACTGCATAGAAAACTTATGGGATGAATTCAACAGATGACTCTGTCAGCAGGATGTGGCTCCAACCAACCTCCAACAGTTGTCTCTTGCACTGTTGGCAGCCATCCTATAACAACAGATCCAACAGCTAATCGGATCCATTTAATGGAGGTGTCGTTCTCTGATAGAGGCCAGAGGAGGCCATACACCTTACTGAAACTGAGGCCTCCGTCACAAAGAATAAAAGTCCAAACCAAATTTAATGAACATCATTTCATTGCTACAGACTGAAAGATTTTTCATGCCAAAGTTGAAACATTAATTCCATAAAATAAATTTTTGGTACACCTTTGAAATTTGGTGTCCATTAGCACTGCAATAATGTTATGTTTCTTTTTTTTTAACAGTATAGTATCATCTGGTACACTCTTTTAAACTCTCATACCTCATGCTAGAGAGAGACTAAGTTATTTTGTGCCTGAAAAAGATAGTTTAGCAGAAATGTTGATTAATTAGTAGAAATGTTGATTAATCTCTTGTATGTTGTAATACTATATGATGATGTGTTTTAATTCTATTCTTTTTTAATACAGAGAATTTGTTTCAACAACAATTACAGGAAGGAATAAGTGTCTATAATCACATAGTGTCTATTACCTGGTCAAAGCTGACTGTTTCTTCTCCAGAAGATTGGGCAGGTATGTCTGTCACTGGTACAGGCAATGGTGATTGATATGGTGTTGATGTCATCAACATTGATTGAGGTCTTTCACAGATGAATTTGTATGCTAGTAATACCTAAAACAAATTTTTAATATATACTTTAACTCCAAATGATTTTAACAAAACAGTATCAACTGACTGATGCAAGAGCAGAGTAGAAAACAGCACTTACTGCATATATAGAGGAAGATAACAGCAAAGGAAAATATGGAATCGGTCATAATGCATGTCAAATGGTGTAACAAATCACTACATCAGGTTTTGAGAGAATGTACAGGAGAAAAATAGTCACTAAGGCAGGTTTTCTGTCACAACTGATTTTGTTTCTAACCTCCATCTCAATATTTCTTTACCTATATTCTAGCTAGAACAGCCTTGTTTGGCATGCAGATGAAATGACCAGCTCAACATGGTCAAGACTATATTAACATGGCATAGATGCCTTTTATCTCAGACACTTAGAGGATTCACCCCTTTTATTAAAATGTATAAAACAATATTAGGCAGGTTGGTCTTGGAACCGTAAACTTAGAGGAAAAACAAGAGAAAATATTTGTTCTACTATCCATAAATGTTTGTAAGTAAAGTAGAGTGATATACCTGGCCATAGGTACCAATAAGAACTTCATTTTCCCCATCAAAATCAATGTCCATGACACATGTACACAAGATGACATCTTGTGTATTACTGTGAGGTAGACTGTGACTTTCTGACAACCCATGGGTGATGACATCACTACATATAAAAAACAGAAATAAAATGTGAATATAATAAAGTGAAATGGGTATGCATTTTAAAACTGAGAGAAAACAGTCTTTACCCAATATTTATCTTGTGGAAGTAAACTTAACAACCTTTTACGCATATTTTGCTACCTGTAGTTTTGTAAATGTCTACAAAAGAAATCATGATTTATAATATATGTTGCTGTTGCAGAAAGTTAATCTATATCCATTGACAACCTTAATCAAATATGTTAATAATCCTAGATGAGGGGGAATTATTATATGAAATCCAGGTTGATATAGATCTGGAGAATCTATACTGTGAGACCATGTGGATAATAGAGCACTCAATACCAATAGGCAAATCACTTTAGATATGGATGCCTAACAGAAGCAACTAAAGTGCTTATAAATGTGCATGGACAAACAAGAGTCAGATAATCCTCTAAATTGATACACAATCTTCTTCTGCTGTATTTGTTCTAAAACTTCCACTGACTAGCAGGATGTAGTCCAAAGAAAATAAATGTGTTATGCCATGGTTTACAGCTTGAAGTATCTATAGTATCTATATTTTTTGGTTTGACTTCTGACTTCATATGATTTTATGTCACTGATCTATGGATATGGACAGCCAACTGCACCCATGTTATGACATGCATAGCAGGTCATAATCGTGCTATTCTTTACTTCCATTTCGGGTTTCTGCAACTTGTGGAGAAATGCATAATTAAAGATTCACACTCTAAAACCAATAAAACTGACCCAAACAAATTAATTTATAACATGATTACTACAACTCAATACTATCACTAAAGAAAAGATTTCTTGAAGAATTCAGGTCCCTGTGTCATAACAAAATTAAAAGACTATCTCAATAAAGGAAGGTGGATCATGATAATAGAATGAAAGGCACCATCTCATAAGATAATTATAAATCTACAGAAAACAGAAGTTGTTCCTAAAAACAAGGACCTAAAAACCACTACTATACAACATCACCAAAAAAAACACTACCAATTATCTTCATAATGAACAAAACTACAACAGACAGAGAAGCACATGTACAGAAATCTTAAAATTGGTGAAACAAACTTGTTAACAGAACCAAGAAACTGTAGAATTCATACATGTCAACAATTAATCGAAGATAGAAAAGATGAGATGGTACAACTTTAAAATCTGATTAGTTCTATGTATAATCAGATATAAAGGCGTTGGGCATACATTGGTCACGCACTTAGAATGAATGAAGACAGAATACCATGTCAAGTCTTTACATGGTCACTGAGTGGCAAGAGAAAAAAAGGGAAGACCAAAAACAACACTGCAAAGAACTATTGAAAAAGAAATCACAACAGTTGGTATGAAAATGAATGATCTGGAACAACTAGCTGTTGATCGACAAGCATGGAGAACTATGACATCTGCACTATGTGCCAAGCTTGGCACTGGCACAAGAGGAAAATGATGATAATCAGATATGAATCATACAATTCAATGAAGCAGTTCATACTGCCATCTAATGACCAACATTTTGACCATTTAATTTCACTCCCAATTTCATATAATTGAATCCATGCTGATAGTTTTCCTTACATATTGTATACTTTGTAAAATTTACATTAAGTCAATATTCAAGAAGAATATGTGTTTATAAGCAACAGTTCACTTTAGTACAAAATACTGTCTACAAAATACAATTTCAGAACAATCCTAAACTTCAAATATCATCACAAACCTAGAAGTCCCTTACCAAAAGACAACAGCTGGATCAATGGCAGATGTCACCAGTAAATTGATAGGATGTGAAATGATCTCTGTAGTTTTATCTCTGTTTTTACCTGTTAACAAAATTTATAAAAATTGCACACATTATTTCTCAGAAAAACAGATTTATTTGCCATGTATAGTGGAAAGTGAGAAGAGGCAATAAAGATGTAGTTCTACAGAAGAATGCTGAGAATACCATGGACTACCAGGAAAACTAATGTGGATGTGTTGAAAGAGTCAAAGGTGAAACAGAGCTTAGTCAATAATATAAGCGCCCGTGTGTTGCCGGGGCCCAAAAGGGGAGATAGAATAGCAACACTGTTTACCTTCCATGCATGTCGTAAAAGGCGACTAAGGAGGTTATGGGATGGAGTTGGCTGTCCCATCCCATGTTACATGTTATTCGTCAATCACAAGTGATGATGACCATTTGTTACATCCACTTTTGAAAATTCAATTTTAGTTATGTCCTTGATTATGAGTTCGTAGATGGCTAATGAGCCCTATTCGAGCTGTAAATGTCCTTGGACAGTTTGGACATGGAATGACGACTGTAGACGGATCTTGGTCTATCCTTGACTTTCTAGCTGCTCTCCGCTGTTGAGCTGCTGCATTTCTTTTCTTTTCACAAGATGATGTGCTCTTTTTTATTTTAGAACGCCATGTAGATCTATCTTGTGCAAGTTCTTCCCATGTATCATGGTCTATTTCAAAGGCTTTCAGTGAGTTCTTATCGAGTCCTTGTAGCGCTTCCTTTGGCCACCTTGAGATCGTATACCCTTCTCTAGATCAGCATAGAGAAGTATCTTTGGCAGACGATGGTCTGGCATACGTACCAAATGACTCGTGAATGTGAAAATGACTTGCACTGGGGATTTTGATTAAAGTGAGGAAGAGTTGACCCAGATCCATGCTGAAGTCGGATGTGTCAGGCCGAAAGGTGCAGATATCGCAGCAATGCTGTAAACCATGACACAACGCATTCCGTTGTCCGGACTACATCCTGCTAATCTGCAGGAGTTTGAGAATGAACGCAGAAGAAGAATAATATAAGATAAAGACAATCTTAATTTTTTGGCCATGTTATGAGACAAGGAAGTTTGGAGAACATAGTCACAACAGGCAAGATTGAAGGCAACAGGGACAGAAAGTGAAATCGTGAGAAAATATTAGACAGTTTAACAACCTGGCACGGCAGAGAAACAATAACGATCTTGATACATAATACAAGAGATAGAGAGCTGTGGAGAGCCATGACAACCTACACCAGCCGGCATGGCACCTAATGAATGAATCTTGTTATAGTCTTAAAATACATATTATAATATATTTTACATACTTACCCTTATACTTAATAAAATCTGGACAAGGAACACTTGTATGCTGGGTGAACAGCTGGAGACTGGTTATGGGACTGTCAAAATCTGTTATCCATGTTTGTTGAATTTCTGCAGATACATAAAGCAGACAGATGTATGTGCAAGAATCATACTAAATGTTGATATCCTACATTTATTCATTGTATATCTCTGCAAGATAATTTATACATCCATTATATATATATGGATAGATTTGTAATGGATACTTTGTTTCTGTTTAAAAAAAAAAATATATTTGACAATGTCTATGATGGTGGTGCCAAAATTAGATGATCTCAGCATATGTATGAGACCATCATGCCAGAAGATGTGATCAATATCTTTGTAAAGTTGAATATTTGCTACTTCATTTCCTTCTAGAACGCTACATCTTGGAATCCACTACAGGGTCACGATGATTGCATATAATAATATAAGACAGTGTGCTGTTCTTGCTATGTGGAGAATGTCTTGATTTTCATATGGGGGTGTGATTGTGATGTTAAGAATATTAGGATTTGCTCTAAAATGCATCTGTTTGCTCTGATACTAGCTTTTTCTTCTGCAATTACTTCTTTTTACTGTGTTATAAGATTAATGGTTCCATAATTTTTGATACTTAATTGTTCACCAATCTCTTGTTGGAACCCAAAGGGCAACAAAGAATAGTTGAACTGCTGCCTGTTTCATGCATATTGCAAGAAATAACAAACTCTTACTCCTTCAGGGTTCATCAACAATCTCTATCTCAATCAAATAACATGTACAAAATTATACATACCACTAGTGTCTACATTGACTAGACTAAGAGTGACAAGTCCGCTCTGGACTCCAATAACTGTCAATCTGTGGGTTTCGTCAATCTGCCGGAACTCCATTTGAGTCACACTAGATGGAAAATTTAAAAAGTAAGGACAAGTATGAAACCAAACTATTTCAAAACTAAATTTACTGACTATAAGTCTGCAGTTAGTAATGTTCATTTGTTTCTGTCTACATTGGCAGAAACAAAGACCACAATGGCATGCATCATCATCCCATAGACTAGTGATTCTTAATTTGAGCCATTGTCTATAGTCTATCCCCAGGTGAATGATTGTTGATCGCATTCACACTTGTCGTTAAGCGTAGGGGGGGGGGGGTATCTTAAGCTGTCATTTCAAGGTCAGATGTGTCGCAGAGGTTGTATTTAGTCCATGCTTGTTCAAGGTTATCTTAATGTTTTCTATCCACCGTTTTCTTGGTCTACCTTTGGCTTTACGTCTGGATATTCTTGTATTATATGCTCTTATTGGTATTTGGTTTGGCTTCATTCTCATAAGGTGACAGAACCATTTTACTTGCTGTCTCTCAATATGTTCGATACATGATATTATACCAACTCTTTTCCTAATTTCTTCATTTCTTATTTTATCTAGTTTGGTAACCATTGCAGCTTTTCTCAGACACTTCATTTCATATGTGACGATTTTTCTTTGCTGCGAAGCTGTTAAAGACCATGTTTGACATTGGTAGCACAGTGTTGGTATAAAAATTGTAGATATTATTTGTTTTTTAATTTCCATCTTGATCTTTGACCCCCAAATGGGCCAGAACATATCACTGGGATGTCACAAAGAAAAATTAACAATTGGGGGGAGGGGAAGTAATGGACTTGTCTAAGTGTGCAATAGAAAGATCACTACTTCAGATTATTTGAGAAATACAAAACAATTAAGATTAAAAGTGTATATTTATTAGAATGGCTATATGGAAAATGACATAGCATTAAGAATTCATAATTCAGTTTACACATTCTTTCCACAATGTAGTATTCTTTATGGATGTTATAAACTACTCACAATACTGGGTGAATTTTCCTGCCACAGGCAAGGGCATGTTTAAACAATCTGAGATGTCTTTTATCCATCGACGTCCTGGGTGGCCCTGGCCATTGCCAGCAACCGTGCATTTCATTATTTCTATGTTTGCACTGTTATGTCTCTTTATTCTTCATTACCAGCAACCATGCATTCCATTATTACTATTTTTGCACAGTTGTCTCTTTATTTTTCATTACCAGCAACCATGCATTCTATTATTAATATTTTTGCACTGTTTATGTCTCTTTGTCTGGCCTATTGGTGATGTGGTACAGAGCGCATATGTGAAGGCAAGGTACAGAGTTCGAAACTGATCTCAGACAATTGTGCATCCTGACTGTTCAGAAAACAATGGCAAAGTACTGAACATAAATACTGCCAACAAATTCACTACAGTCAAAAAATGCTAGATTGATGGTTACATCCTGGACATATGCTACCAATTTTTTAAATGTCTCTTTATATGGCGAAAAAACCTCTGCTTTCTTATCGTAATGTTGTTTAGTAGCCAACATTCTTTGACATTTAATGTTCTCATCACTTTATGATTAGTCTTTATTTGTTGTCCATGGTATTCTCACAATCCTTTTGTGGCATCTAATTTCAAAGACAGCAATTCTCCTTACAAATGATTTATTAACTCATAGTATATGGCTAATCTTTCTAAAAGATGGTTGATAGCTTTTTGGCTAGATATTCATCTTTTGGCTAGATGTCTGTCATGAAAATCTTCACGAAAAAAAACCTAAAAATACTGAAGTATTTTGTCTAATCACAATAATTCTAAAGGTCTTGCATCGTGACTATGCTCTGCCATTTTATGATAATAGTTCGGGAGCAAATGAAATTGTAAGCTGAAATGTAGTCAGCATATTATCAGTAAAGACTGAGTAACTTTCATAAGATATTTGCATGTCATCATACATTCAAATTATCACAGAACTTTTATTTATGCATAGAAACATAAGAAACTTTCTCAATAGTTGCAGAAATGGATATATCTTACTTCTTCAGCGTTCATTCTCAAACTCCCACTGGATATCTCTTGTATCAGGACCATGGTCCTATTAGATTTCCAGAAGGATGTAGTCCAGAGAATGGAAATGCGTTGTGTCGCAGTTTTATTTGCGCCAATGGCCCGACACATCCATCTTCGGTGGGGATATATCTTACAAAACTGCCAACTTTAGATGATAGTCTCATGTTGCTGAGTGTATTTTATTTATTTGACCTATTGTTTTGTTTTTACGATCATTGGGCCTAAGTTTATCTAGTAATGTACTACATGTTTCTGCTATTCAAACAAGACAATAGATATATATTCTAGAAAGGGTATTCAGTTCTGCACATTTTGATGAATAGTACATCCATCACTGCAGGTTTACAAAAAGATAAAATATTCAACAAAGATTAAAAGTAACTATGAAAATATAAGTTTTTGTGTGCTAATTCTTCAACACATGTAAACAAACACTGAAATCACTACAGGACGTTTGTTTGTAGACAGAAACATTTGAAACTTCCAAATAGTTGCACAAATAGATGTACTATACAAAACAGCCAACTTTAGAAGCTAGAATCATAGGGGCCTATATCTGACATCATAGATATTTTTTGGAAATTATTTTTGTTGAAATTTTGAGTTTGTTATGCTTGATCGTAAACGTTCATTTTAATATACTATGTATTTCTGCTCTTTAAACAAGACAACATTTTGATGTTTACTACATTACTGTAGGTTTATAAATAAATAAAGTATTGTTGTCATCATCATCAGGTGCCATGCTGACTGGCATAAGCGATCATGGATCTCCACAGCGTTCTATCTCCAGCATTATGTATCAAGATTGTTGTTGTTTTCTTGCCGTGCCAGTTTGGCAAAATGTTTAATATTTTATCATGTTGTCACCCTCTGCCTCTGTTGCCTTCAATCTTGCCTGTTGTGACTATGTTCTCAAAACCTTCCTGTCTCATAAAGTGGCTAAAACTGAAGATATTGTACAAAGACTAAATGTAAACACACTCTTAATTTTGTTGCTTAGAAAGAGTGCGTATAAATGTAAATTTAGTTCATATATACTAAGAGTTAAGAGTCCAAATTTCACAATCATAAATTGCTACTGGAAATATGCTTGCTTTAATCAGATTTAATTTAATTTACATCTGTCACATTATCAAAGATTTGTATGTGTGCTAATTTGGAAGTTATTACAATTCTGAAATTTTAATTCTGCTGTGTAGTCTCCTGAGCTGTTTATATTTGTTAAAAAAATTGTAAAAATTAATGACATCTTCCAGCTCATGGCTATCAATTATAAGTTTTTGTAAGATTCATGTAAAGGTTATGGATATAAAAAATATAAGTCCTCAAACCCACAAATTGCACCACCAATAACACAGAAGCCTTGAGAGGTCATACAAATAAATTTAGCTCAAAGAATTCAAATGGTTAAAAAGAAGTATGAGAACCACTGTTCTAGACTAAAATGTCATTCATTTGTCACAAATGAAGTAGCTAGACTTTCTCAGAAAGTTCAGGGTAAAATAAGTCAAGTTCAATGATATTCAAAGACTATGGTGATGGGATAAAATAAGTACATTTTGTTGCTATTGATGAGATCACAAAAACTACATTGATGTTGTATATATTCCTTTAGCAAGGCTGATTAAAATTACATTTTCTACCTCCTGCCACTGGATTATTTTTTGAAAATTTGCTTTATTTTTGGTGGGTGTTTGGGAAACGCATTGCTTTTTTGTTGTTAGAGATTTTATAATAATTTTTGCACATTCAAATAAAGAACTTAATACTACAAATATGTGTGTAATTGGGGTTTTTTGGGTGTCATACCAATGATGTTAGGAAGTGATGAATACATTTTTTCACAAATAACACATAAAAATAATGAAACATAAATGACTTACCTACTGATTGTGGAGCTCTGGAGTACAGTCAATTTTAAAATTGACTGATATGTGGTATCTCTGGAAACAGGGATATGGGCAGAGAGTGACCGGACACACATACTGAGTCTGGTGGCACTTCTTTTCCAGATTAGAACAGACCACACAATCAGAAATAGAAGGTTTGTCACTGGGCAACCATTTAGGATTTACAGCAATGAAGTGAAATGTTCCAATACTATCTGCAAGTGGAAACTTTCCGCCTTGACTCAGCCAGGATGTTTGGCCCTCCACAGGACTAGTGAATTCACAAAGAAAGTTTCCAAAATGTAAAAGAAAATTTTCTTTCACCACTTGCAGGTCCCATGGGCTAACAAATAATATGTCAGCCGCATGTCAAAATGCTCAACACCTTCAATATTAAAGGAATAAAACTGTAGAGAGTATGGTTTAACCAAGTTCCGCACATGATCATCATGATATTTGGAAGGGACCTGCTTAGTGTAGGTCTGCCATTGTGTGCAGTTGTCATCAAATTAATTTGCCTCTTGTGATACCAAGACATGTAGAGTAGAGAATGTTTCCATCTCTAGCAGTAATAGTTGGGTTACTAGCTGTGGATTGTGCAGATTTAATTGCATTGGAAACCCCTCTGTGATTCAAACGTAGTGCGCCATATGTGCCTATCTGGTTTCGGCAAGCTCCTTGAAAAGGTCAGGAGAGAAAAAGAAGTTATCCATGTAGACAACATGGCCTCATCATACAGGTGTAGCAACGAAATGAGTCATAACACTGTGAGCCAACCCTTTGGTATGGTTCCCATTGTCGTCCTTCCCAAGGTACAGCTTCCAATTCCAGAGATAACAAAGATAATTTGAGTCAGCCAGTGCCCATGCCCTCATACCCCACTATGAGGTTTTCATGGGCTTGTACTGAATAAGACTAGTCCTGCCCTTGAAAACGATCATGCTTTCATCAACACTAAGTTCTTTGGAAGGAGCATAATGATGCTGAAAATGTGGAAGAAGTGCGTCAACAAACGATTGTACCTTAAATGCCTTGCTGTGACCAGGTTGCCCTCATGGAACAGCTTTTGTGTTGTCCACAAGATGCAGGAATGACAGAATAGCTAATAATATGTTCCTACCCATGACATTCCTGAACCCAGCCATCTCAAGGAGATTGTCATTACACCAATACAACTCATAGGATGAACGTTTGGTCAGTCCCATTAAGAGCAACAGAGTAAAAACACTATCATCTCATTAGATGTGACATCCTTCCACAGCTTCACACTAGATGCGTCGCCTGCGTCCTGTTCCTTCGATTCACTAACCTGCTTAGTGAAACGGTTAGTTTCAGTCACTAAACTAACATGTTCAAAATATCATGTAATAAACAAACAAAACAAGTCTACTTCACTAACCTTAGCAGATAGGTGTATAGGTCCAGTAACTTCAGAAAAGTTGTGAAGATACCGATGACTGTAACTTGAAGGGACACCAGCACTATCAACAACATTGTCGTCCTACAAGATGTCATCAGACACGCTTCCAACAGAGCCAGTACCACTAATATCTCTATCTATAACTTCATCATCTAATGGAATACTGGTTGCCTCTCTATATCCCACAATTTCATCCTCATCGGAATGAGCATCCATAAATATCTCAACAAAGATGGTTTCAATTTTATAAACTTGCACTACATGTGGTCAAAGAACGAAATTTGTGGCTCCTGGCTGCAACTCATACAATGACTGAATCGACAGGACAGACATGACATTTTATAATTTCCTTTGTCCATATCCCTGATCATGTGACATTAACAATCATGATATGCTACATCGCCGAAAGAGTGCATAGCAATAGGCTAATAGGTTCACCAAAAGCGCTCGCCACCTTTCATCCATTGGCTAATCCATTAGCCGAAAGTGTGGTAAAGGTTAAATATACATAAACATACAGAGACAACTATTAAAAATGTATATACAGCCACAAAGATGCATGATCTCATCTGTATGAGAATTTGCAAAATTACTGGCTGGGATGAAGCAATGCATCTGAGCTCCTCACATGTTTTCCTATATTTAACACCTGCATAACTTTACTTATGGGGGACCAAAAGGATGCAGTATATTGCACAAACACAACTACACTGGCAGCCATTTAATAAGAAATTGAGCATCCATGTGATGCAATCTCACTTAACACTTGAACTACCAAACAAAAGTTCACCGTAGTATGACATTTATGGAAGCTAGTGTACACAACTTTCAGCACTAATTGTGACTGTTGGGACAAAAAGTAACTTCTTTCTCTGATAATGACTTAGTAAAGTTAGTAGGTCCATATCTAGACATTTTTCTAGTTTCCCTGTTGCTTAAGAATGTCTATAATTTTGGCAGGTTTATATATTTATACGCTCTTCATTACGTATATTTGAAGTGAAAAAGAAACTTAGAGAATTTTTTTAAATATATTTTATTATTTTATCAGCTTTTTTTGTGTGTGTAGATATCACAATAGTGCAATGCTCAAATTAATGCAGCTTTTCTTATATCTACCAAAACTGATCAATTATGAGATGTTTGAAACAGCCTGCAGTAGCAACATACAAAGATATTTTAAATATGTCTTCTTTAAAAACATCAGTGACAATAAAGACCAAATAAAACAATACAATTAAACAAAACAATAATAATGTGCAATAAATTTACCATCCATCAATATTGGCAAATTCTGGGAATAGCTTTTCAATAGTTTCTTGTTCTTGGTGTGAAAATAAGTTTTCTTTAGTCTGTAGTGAATAAACTAAAAATATTTTAATACTGTATGCATCACATCATTGTTAGAACAAACAACACAAAATCTAAATTAACTTGTACACTTTTTATCTACAAAAACAAACACGTAAAGGAGGGCTACTCAACTAGGTGTCTGAGACAGCAACTTCTATTTCACTAGGCCCATTATACACATTTTTTAAATAATGTCATATACGTAAACATTTGGATTAATATTCTTTTTTCAGTGGAGGTGATTTCTGCACTATTTTTTTAACTCAATTCAGTCGTAAAAATAATTTATCGTTCCAGATCAAAGCCCCATTCCGGAAGTATCCACAATATATTGTTCTTGCTGATATGCCATCTAAATTTGCTTCATTTGAATCACAATTGAATTTGTATTCAGTTATTTAGCTTTTTAAACCTTAGAAATCTGGCCTGCGAAGGTCACCATAGTGGTATCACTCGCAATTTCTTGGGTTCATAAATAAACAACAGAAAATAGAGTAGGACCTAATGAGAATATTGAGTGGAATAAAGTTCAACTTCAGAAATCCAATACTTGGGAATATTTCATAAAGTTTTGCAATATTTTGCTCAGTTCTGAAATTTGACATGAAATACACAAAAATGGCATAAAACACTCAGCAATTGATATATTTATTTCAAATAAACTAATTATGATCAGTAAATGGACAGTCAACTATCTACTTTAGTAAGATTGGATATCAACATTTGAAGATAAGTAAACCTGAGTGTGAGTAGAACAAAATATTTTTTAAAATTTTATCTTCATATTTCCTGCTTTTATTTCAACATTCCTGCTTATAATGTAATTTTTGTATTTTGTTGTTACAATTCTTACCGGTATGTTTTTATATTGTATATGGATTCCACATTCAATTATCTTTTTTTGTATACCTTATATGACCTTTCATAGCTAAGACTTTGTCTTTAGGAAGCTTGCACCTAAATCATGCTGCAGTCCAAAAATCTACCCTAAAATAATTACGTCCAAACCCAAGGAATAATTCTGTCCTCAAAGAGTTAATGAAACATTTTAGTATATTTGTTTCTACTAGTCATCTAATCAAAGTTACACTTGCCTGAATTAATAAAAAAATAATAGAATATAATTTGTTTATTACAGCAGTAAAAACACAACTTATTTTCTTGTAGAGTATCAACTAAAATGAATATATTAAATAAACAGATATATCTAATTTCCATGTGTGGTGCCTGCACTGGGTTTAATTAGAAGGCATGTTCCACCATTTTTTATGCAGACCCCCAATCACATGAAAGTATTTGTTAGTATTAATGTTGGCCACTTTTGAGCACACAGTTCATATAACTGTATGGTATCAATAAGACCATATCTAGAGATATAAAATGCACACTTCATCTCCCTCAACTTGGATAGCCCTGATGTAAAGACAAGGAGATAAGGATTAGACCCATAATACTGTTTTTTTTTGTTATTTGATAAATCCTTAGGAAGAAGGTAAGTTATAGCTCTCTTTGAACACGTGAGGGATCCCGGGTCACCTCTGATAGTCAGGACACTGTTGACTGTGATAGAGTGTGGTATCATTGAGAACCTTAAATCACAGTCTATCTTATGCACACAATATATTGTGAAGGAATTCTATATGTTCTGAATAATTAGTTTTTTCATACACGTACCTAATATTCTGTGCATTTATTGTAAAGTTGATCGACTGTGTTTTGTTTAAGTATTATTGAATTACCAGAGTACTTTTAATTGTATTTTTATGTCTAACTTTTTATTAATAAAATGTATAATCAGAAGAATAAACAATAAAAAGATATATTGATCAAGACTTCTTACTTGACCCCTCAGTTTAATTTTTACAACTGTAACTCTAACATGAACTGAACAACAACTAAGAATTTAGGTAACACCATTTTTGAGCAACAAACATTGAAGACAACTTTACAAACCTGCCTGTAGACATGGATTTTGTTATCACTCCCACTAAGTAGCAGGCAGATTTCCTGTTGACCATCCTGTCCATGAATACTACACAAGGATTTACAGGAGGCAATTTCAATTTATCACATCACTTTATGAATGCAATTAGTTTTTCAGGAAATTAACAATTTAAAGTTACATCTAAGTACAACATTTTGATAGACTTAAGAAATACCAATGACATAGGACTTAACATTAATGACAGTAAAGACTATGATAAAAATATCCAATATCTATGTAATAATGAGCCTTGTCTATGTTAGATGATGATATAATGAGCCTTGTCTATGTTCGATGCTCACTTTAGCTGTGAGCAGATAGCACATGATAGTCTTTCTGACAAAAGCATATCCTATTCAGTTGAGCAGTCAAGGTGACATCCAAACCTGTATAAATTTTACTGTCTCATAGGCATGGTTGTGCTAGGAGGGTTTATGGATGCATGTTTTGTCACCAAAGGAGGTATTTCCATATGTTAGTATCCTAGGATTTCTACTTCATGCTAGGAGCACAGCCTAAATATCTGGACTCATCTGCAGTGATGGTACATCTAACATTCCCCAACACTTCAAGTCTGCCACAAAAGGACAAAGATGAGATGTCCACTTATCTACATATCTTCATCACCCATGTGAACCATTTGCGGAGACAAGACATGTAGTGACAATGATGCTTTTTTTATAGGTGATAGGTTGTCAGCCTATCACCAAACTTTCTTTAGTCACCTCCTACATTATGTCTGGAAAGAAGGCCCTATTTTTTGCACCCTGAACTAGAAGTCTAAGTCTCAGCAGCCACTCAGGCGACTCTGTATGTTGGAAGCATGGTGGGTGTTCCAATAAATATTCACAAATTGCAGATTTTCATAAACATATACCTGTGTATACTTACTTAGTCTATAGTTATTTGACAAAATTATTAACATGTACTCATAGGAAAGAATTAAAAAGACACAGGTAAAGCAGGAAATCCAAATAAGAAAAAGGAAATGGATTGGTATCATCAAGCAATCACTGTCATGTATCCTTAGATAATAAAAAGAGGGAATAGGCCAAGAAATGCAGAGAAGAGGATTTGAAGGGAACAGTTGGACAGGCAGAGAAGAGGATATGAAGAGTACAGCTGGACAGAACTTAAATTACTTGGAGAATAGTAGTAGATAGTTTATGGACGCCTCAATGATAATGGTAGATAAAGGATAGTCTTTCTTTCGTAATTATGATGTTCATTGGTACATGTGCCTTGCAGTAGTGTAACCTCAATTAATGATCGACACCCTAGACATAACTCTTTTGTTACTTAAGAAACAATGATATGGAGTATAAAGGGTCAGACGTTCCCTCAATCCACTTTTACAATGATTTTCCTAACACAAAGAATAACAGTAAATATTTATTTAGTATTAGAACTATGATGTAAAGTTACAGAACCAGCAATGTCTACACAAAAGGATACAGCTCTCCTACATCGTAATATAACTTCCAGGACAAAGCATCTATTCATTATTTCATTAAAATATAGATCACATGACATAAAATCATGGATAATCTGTTTATATTAATTGTTTCCATGATTCAATGTTGGTTTCACACTATCAATGTCATTTCCCTTGGAAGATTTCCATACTAATACAACAAGCGTATTTTCAGACATTGTCTTTTTTCTGATGCCATCTTGTTGGCAATGCTGAAGGTATTGGCCAGAATAAGAGTAGAACAATGGATGTAACAAGGCATCTTAATCTTTCTAAAGACCTAGCACAGCAGCATTTAAATAATAATAGTCTTGATTTCTCTTTCCAATTTATTTACAATGGAAGTAGATCTTATCATACTCTGAAGAGAATGTTATGAACCTTTTTTTTTCCTGAGATGCAAAGATCAAACCCATGTTGCTTTATTAAAATGTGAGTTACTACTACTAATAAATGTGAATTTTAGTTGTGAATGCTTCTGATATGTCTGTGTTCACCTGCAACTATTACTGGATAGGATACAATGCACTATTCTATGTTTCAGCAATGCTATGAAATCAAAGAATAAAATTTCCACAATGTGATGGACACAACAATGACACTTACGTTTGATGCATTAATTTGAAGGGGATGAAGTCAAGACTAAGATACTGTATGTGAGACTCTAAAAACAATGAAATACAATTTAAACACATTTTATATGAATAGAGTATAACTTTATGGTATAAGTTGAACATTTTAAAGAGAATACCACTTGTTACATACAATGTCTAACAATTTTTAGAAATCAGCATTACAAATAAACCTACAGTACATAGAAGCTTAAAATTGTTAAAACAATAGGTAATAGCTGGAAAACACATAATACAACATAAGACATAATATAAATAAGAATTAATCCAGGAATATGGTAATGAAGTTTTGCTAATCACTGAAAACATACATAATAGCACACACATATCGACGTTTCAACCAAAAGGCATTTATCAAGACAAAATTAAAATATACAACAGAAAACGGACAATAAGGATATGGACGCCCAATTGTGAAAAGCGGAAATACATAGTTTATTAAGATGAAAGTTTCTGATTTAACATAACAATAGCAAAATTGTAAAAAAAATATTTAGACCTATAATATAATGTCAGACATATGACTCAAGCATTTAAAGTTAGATGTTTTGCATAGTATATCCATTGGTGCAACTATTTATAAAGTTTAAATGTTTCTATGTACAAATAATAAACATTCTCTGTTGATTTCAGTGTATGTTGACATGTGTTGAAATATTTGCAAAAAACTTAACATTTTTTGGGTTACATTTAGTCTGTGATATTTTATTTATTTGTAAACCTACAGTGATGTACTATGTATCAAAATGTGCAGAATTGAATGTTATATTTAGAATATGTGTCTATTATATTATTTGAGTAGCAGAAATACATAGTATGTTAGAGGAAAGTCTCAGATAAAACAAAGACCTACTGATAGCAAAACTCTAAAATAAAACATGTATGCAGGCACGACTCCTTGTCAAAAACAATACTGCAGGGAACTGTCGAGGGTGGAAGAAGCAGAGGAGGACAAATAAAGACATGGACAGACAACATCAAGGAATGGACAGGGCAAGATATTTTCACACTCATCCGCATCGCTGAGGATAGAATTCGCTGGAGGACTCTGTGTGCTGAAGCATCCAATGTGGTTCCCCTATGACCATGAAGGGTTATGGGTTTATTGATTGATATTAATATATATATTATATATATATATATATTATATATATATTTTGGAAGCAATAGACTTAAACAAGTGACAGAATTCAAATACCTAGGTAGTAAAATAACAACAGAAGGCAAGAGCAGCAAAGAAATACACAGTAGATGTAGTAAAGTATACCACGCCCTAGTGCAAAAGAGACCAATCTTCTGAAACAAAAATGTAGATTTAAACACTAAAATAACACTACTAAAAATTATTATTACGCCAACACTGTGCTACAAATGCCAAACATGGACAACGAAAGCACAAGACAAACATAAACTTGTGACAGCTGAAATGGCATATTTACGAAGAATCCTAGGAATATCGCTAACAGAGTGAGGAATGAGGACATTAGGCAAAAAACCAGCACCACCCAAAATATTTGAATATATTAAGAGACAACAGATCAAATGGTTTGCACACATCAGCAGATTACCATCGGAAAGCATACCACAGCAAGCTATGCTACACAGATACAGTGAAGGCAGACCTAGAGGTCGACCATGAAAACGATGGACCACAGAAATAAAAGAGGCGACAAACTCCACAATATACTCAGCACACAAGAGAGCTATCTCCAGAAAACTCTTCTACCCTTGATGATGAAAGGCAACAAATGGTCTAGCAATAAATAGATAGATCCACATCTGAATGGTATCAATTATGTCTAAGTTGTTGGTTCATTATCCATGTTTCAGAATTATACCTTAATTTAGAGTAGATAAAGCACTACACAATTTTAATTTTTGTTGTTTATTATTTGTTTGAATGTTAGTTATTGATACAAAACAATAACTTAAATAACAAAGTTGCTCTAGTTTATGCTTAGTAAAAAAAACTTGGCAAATAAATTATTTCAGAAATAATGACACTACTTACGAGCAATGGCATCCATAATGTTTGGGTATGGCACATCAGTCTCCCTTCCAGGAAGAAAGTAGATATTCATGTAAGCACTTGGAGACTTTTCTTCAAACTGCGCGACAAGCTTTCAGGAACAAAGAAATCAATATAAATAAATAAACCATATTTATAAATATCTATGCTATTATAAAATATTATAAAAGTATCATGTTATTTATGGATTATTAAGAATATCCTTATTTTAGTTAATGTTTTACACAATGATAGTAGAGTCACTACTGAACAGCCTAGGATCTATGCCAAGTTCTAGCAAATATTCTGCATGCTGACGATCTGAAAGTCTCAATAGTAGCTCACCAAACAAAGCATCATACAGCAGCAAACCTCTAGTAGATTCTTCTTCTTCTTTCGTTCACTTGAAACATGTCTATATCTGTAATTCTGTCTCCTTAATAAAACTCACTGTACTATGTAGTTCATACAGTGTCCCATAGAGCTTTGATTCCAGTGTTGTTTCCTCTGGCCAATATGTCTGCCTCAGCGTTTCATGCTCAGAACACTCTTGAAGTATATGTTTGGCATCTGTACTGCCTGTCCACATGTACACATGGCCTCTAGTAGATGGTATATCTATATAATGAGGCAATGATGCTTTCCTCTTGTTAAAGCACCACAGCACTCCATCTTTACAATTATGTTACCCCCTTCCCTTTTCTGAGTGACATCACAAACTACTAAACAATTGCATTCGGTGATGACATCACAAACTACTAAAAATTGTAATTGGACAATTATTTAAAAACTAGGGTGCCATGGTAGGAAGACGATCTGGATGAGAACCCTGTCATATTTGTCACAATTACGCTCAGCTTTAAAATTGTCTAAAAACATTTATTATGTATGTTTCCTTCATAACTTCCACTGTATGTCAATCACACAAATTAATGTTCTTAGAATGACATAATTATTGTTACTGTTTTAGCTGTTTGATGATAACTGAATATCAAGTCATGTTTACTTCTGAACAAGTAGTCATCTAAGATATCTAAAGTTATCAATACAGAGAACATCTTAATGTTTTTTCCTGCCTCTATAGTTGCTGATAACAACAATATGCTATGAAGAAAACAACTTTTACTCATTTTTTCCTGTGGTCTTCATGAAAAATTGCAGGATCAAACAAGGATAACTGCAGCATCTGATTTCTCCATGCCACAAGGGATTGCGCTGCTCTGTCTTCAGTAGACTAAAGCTACTTTCTAATTTGGTGTCTTACCCATAGAAAGATTGTTGTACTTGGCTATAGTGTTCTATTTGCAATAGTCCCACTTTATAACAATAACTGTCAACCATTCAATAGTGCATGGTTTACAGTCACCATCCATGAAACAACCTGTGGCCAACTGGTAGATAATCTCCACTGATTATCCATAGATAATGCATTTGACAACTATAGAGAGGAACCTACCATCGTCTTATATTAGCGAGATTGTTACTTTATATTTTCAAGGCAAATGAGGAATTAATAATGAACAGATGAAAATATAGGAGCGAGGTAGCCTAGTTGATAGTGAGCTTCCTTACAGAACTTAAAATATCTGGGTTGTAATTTTTCATCTGACATGACTGTTCCTCCAGCCAACCCAGCTGCAAATGGGTAGCTGATGCAAAAGTTAAGAAAGGTAGATATAGCAAGGAAGGGAACTGGCTGCCCCGCCTAACAGTTGCTGCGGCTTAGTAAATGAAGAGTTATCTTCATCCCCTATTGACAGGTTGCTGCCATGGGACCTACATTTACCTTTAGATGAAAATATAGTATACAAATAATGAATTACAATACATTTATTGACATGGTTCTGAAATTGAAAATCACTTGAGAATGAGGAATGCAATAAAAAGCTAATTAAACATGTCAAAAACAACTATATAACTGTTTTAGAAGGGTAACAACATGAGTAAATAAAAGTGTAGCAACAATTTAAACTTACTGGCTCAAACAAGATAAATAAGGAAAATGCATACCAGTTTTGTTGCTAAAACATTTTAGACTATTATAAATAATGTAAACATAATACAGACAATTTCTTTAACCTTTAAATATGATATAGCAAGAATAGTAGTGTGGTTTATATCTGGGCAAATTACATCCATAGAGACAATCTCAGTTTCTCCTGTTTGATGAAACAAAAACATATTGTCTACATTAGTTTAATCAAAAATGTACATTAATTTCATACTAGTATTTATAGAAATTCTTAATGTAGCTTTGCACATTACCTCTATTCCTTAGTTGGTTCTCTGCAATTTCATATTCTTTTGATTATTTCCCTTAGCTATTTTAAAGACAACTTAAATGTACTTATTAATTAATGTTCACTGGTTATAGTTAACCTAACCTTAGTCTGTTCCCACTCACACAACTCCCCTAACCCTAAATAAATAAATATTTAAATAAATAAAAAATAACCCGTTGTCTGACAAACACAGCCAGGGGAAATAATCAAAAAAATAAGAAGCTGGTAGGCATGCCATGTGGGAGAGAACCCCTTAGTTATATCTAAATATAAGTTGAATTTGGATTTAAAATGCTAGGACATCACTACTGTACCTTCTATCAATAACAAAGCAAGATGCTATCCCTGTGACATGAGTATATCAGCAGAAGTGCAGAAATAAAACGAGCACATGCGTGATAATTGTTTGCACACGCTCAAAAGAACTACTTTTCAATGTTCAGTCTCAACCTCTTGCTGGATGTCTGTTGTAGCTGGACAATGGTCGTACTAGATTTTCAGAAGAATGTAGTCAAGAGAACAAAGGTCTATTCTGTTACTGTTTTATTTGCGACAGTGGCCTGATACATCCAAATTCTGTGGTAGTAATTTTTAAGTAACATATTATTTATAGGAATTAAAAATTATTTGACTTTTCCCAGTGTTTTCTGTCCAATATTTTATAGGATTAAACTCTGGATTAGACGGTCCTTTCTGGGTCACTTCAATGTTTGTCTAGAATTGCCTCAGGAATTTTTTTTTAAAACTCTGTGGACCTCCAGAGAAGTAAGATAGTGCTTAATCTTAACTTCAGAGCAATGCTCTCTAACTCTTTATTATTCATCCGCATCCTATGCCATATGAGAGAGCCGAGTAGCGCAGTGATTAAATCACTGGCTTCGCATATGAGTGGTCCTTGGTTCATTCCCCAGTTGAGGTGGAAATGTTTTTCAGATCCCAATGGCTCCCGGGTCAACCAAGCTTTAAATGGGTACCGAATTAATTCAGGAAGTAAAGACTGCGAGGGAGAGGAGATGGCTACCGCCCTCATTTTGCAGAGCCTCTGTAATGTGAGATCGCTAACATCTCACACCCCTACAGAATTTAATAAATGCTATGGGTTACTTTACTTTTTTTAATGGCATATTCACATTGGAGATAAGCTGCAACAACATATTCCTAACATATTCCTTTTCTTGCCTTATTGTTGCACTCTGTCATAAGCAAGAAATTAAAAAACAAATGCCACAATAATTTTTGTTTGTTTTCACTTTAAATATACAAACAATAAATGTAACTAAGGTAACCTACTCTAAGATAAATCGGCCTTACCACCGGGTCCTTGTGACGAGCTTGTGCTAAGGAGGATATCTTCCCTAGTGATGGGTATTAAATTTATTAATTTGTTGTCCAATGATTTTTGATACTCAACAGAAATTAATTCCCCATTTAGGGAGGCGACTAATAACTTAACATGTCCATTTTCAGAAACGATTTTCGATAGCCCGTATATGTTTGCCTGTGATTTAAGACCACAAAAGTGGGCATCTGTCCAATGAAGTTGTTTTGCTGTCATATTTTGCCTTTTATTATATGTACACGATAACACTGCAATTTCTAAAAACGGTTCTACAAAGATGTCTTCTTCTAACGTATTTGTGCGTCTGCTTTTACAAATTGTGAGAATAATCTCCCTTTAATCTGTTATTTATTTTATATCGAACGTAACATTTTTAATATAACAAATGAGAATTTTATTTAGATAATATCTAATCATTTGTAGAATATTAATTCTTAAATATTTATTCTGCGTATTTAAACTTTAAATAAGTATCGTTTTACGGGAAAAGAGAGGGAAACATTTTCACGTCCTTTTCATTTGTTTCTTAAACACAATACGGTTACTATTTGATACAACTTTACAGCTCGCAAAATTATCGACTTCCTTTTTAGTTCTGGTAACATAATGGAGGCCAAAGATATTACACATGGTGGAGAAAATGATGACTTTGTTTTGCCGAAGACAAAGTCAAGAAAAAGAAAACAGCCAGAAATGGATACAAATGATATTTCAGATCCAGTTTCAAAGAGACCACACTTTAAACCCTTGACAGCTGTTTCTGGATCGGTAAGCTAAGAGTTAGTTTCCTGTTTTTTTGTTATGTTTACAATTTTAATCAATCTATAATTGATTGAATCCTGGTTCATCAAATTTATGGTAATAGTCTAGTCTTGGGATTGATAAATAATGATCTACAACTCGGGTTCCCAACCCATGGATTGCGATCTCAAATGGTGCTGTTAAAAGTTTTATATGAGATCGCCAGCTGAAATGGTGGAACCCTCAGCTGAAATGGTAAACTTAAAGCAGTAAAAAAAAGTAAAACAAAAACATTGTGATTTCTGCACATTTTTCGTTCGAGTGTACACTGTGACTTTTGCTCTGGCTTCAAGGTGTTTCCCAACCTTTCCTAGGGTCACATGATCTTAAGCTTCTTCCAGGTGGTGCGTGTTTAAAATTTTCATTTATGATGGTCCCTGGCGGAATAACGGTCACTTTACATCTGGATGTTGAGGGAATGGGGCGATCTCCCCCCTCATAACATTTGAACTTTTTAAAAAGGGGGGCCTGGGGTGTTTGAAATTTGAAAAATAAATCGGTCTACGGCGAGAGCAGGGTTGCCATTTTGATGCTTTTCGCTCTACATTTGATGCTTTGTGATGCTTATTGGGGACGTTTCTGGGGCTTTTATGATGAAATGAATTGGCAACACTGGTCTTGGCGTGATCAGAAACCAATTAAATCAGCGCATTTCTACAGTAGAGCTTGTGATTTGTGCTGTGTATTATTTGAGATTTTTATAATAAATAATGCATGGTTTACGGAGAGTTTATCCACGGTGAGTAAGGTAAGTGCTTCATTTTACTCATTTCACACTGTTTGCATTGTTAATTAGGCGATTTCCATGAATTTCTGCACATTTCACGTTCAAGTAACTGTTGTGACCTTTGGCCTGGATTCACAGGGTTTCCTAACCTTTGACGGAAGTCGGTTGTGGAATGTGATCTCGAGGTTAAGTGTTGGGCGGGAAGGTGGGTAAGATGATGGTTAGGTGAAAAAGAAAAATAAGGGGGGGGGCGAAGCCCACCCCCTTATATTACATTCAGCAAAATAATTCATTTCCTTCACAATTAGAAAAAAAAACTTTCCTTCCGAAAGAGGGGGTGCTACATCACCAAAAACTACTTCCGGAAAAGGGAGACATTTTGAAAATAGCCCGCGCGTTCATTAGAAGAATATTGTAGTGCACGACAAACGATCTGACATATTCCATAAATTTATGTACTGGTGAAATAAGTGCATATTTGGTGCCCGTTTATGCTATCATTATCAATACACATTGATAGAGACTGATAGCAGAATTGACGGATTCAATGGTTACAACGGATTTGGCAGAAGTCTGCAGATATTTTCGTGGAGTTCTTGTGTGAAATAAAGCATGGATTTATCAGCCAAGATGAATGAGGTACGTATTTAATCTAATTGACAATGTTTATATTTTGGACTAAAAAACTGGATTTTGCCGCATTCTGCGCAAAACGAATGAAATGGTTGGCTCTGCCATTCACAAAGCCACGTCACGCGCAAAAACTCTCCTTTTTGCTTCCGCGGTGTGGCATCACGGCATCCATTAATTTCATTGGCAGTGCGCGGAAATCCATGACGTCTGGTAGTCCGCAATATAAACATTGCGCTATTTATAGCACGGTGGTTACTTGAATGAGAAATTTACCATTGCACCTGGATTTCCACTAGTAAAACCACTGGTCAAATCTATCGAATATTTTTTTTTAAATGTCCGCCGCGCATACAGTCGCTTGACGTCACTACGCGCGGCATATCATTGGCAGACAGTTTTTTTCTAGCGGAACTCCGTGACCTCGCCTACTTAATAATGTAAACAGTGTGCTAAACCTGTCTTGTGTTTTTGTTTCACTTAACATACATGACTTTCACTCAACTTTCACCCCCTTTTATTTTTTTTTCTCTCGTTTTAGAAAGACTACGCAAGTCTCCCTAAAATATTTAATTTTTTCCTTCTATTTGTTATTCTCCCCCCCCCCCCCTTTCTATAAATTTCTTTATAAGTGACCATTCGTCATTCCGCCAGGGACCATCAGAATGTCAATCACACACCACCTGGAAGATGCTTAAGATCACGTGACCCTAGGAAAGGTTGGGAAACACCTTGAAGCCAGAGCAAAAGTCACAATGTACACTCGAACTGAGTTGGCAACACTGGACAAGAATTTTTGGCTCATTTTGAAAGAGGAGAGAAAATGACAGAAGTGTATGCTGTGAGATTTCTGTTAAAAATAATTCATGGACTTTATCTGCCACGGAACAGTGAATAAGGTGTCATTTTACCCATTTCACACTGTTTACATATTTAGGCAGGCGGCTACGGATTTCCGCTAGAAACTGATGAAATCCGCCATAAAATATATTTTTAAAATGTCTTCCAAGCGTAACATCACTTGGTGATCGGCGGGGACGTGACGTCACCGCATACAGTATTTCATTGAATTTCTAGCGGAACTCCGTGACGTCAGCTACCTAAATATGAAAACAGTGTGCTATTTATAGTGCACTGTACACTCGAAGGAAAAATTAACATGATTTTTGCGATTGATTTAATTAGGCCTAATGGTAAAAGTAAAGAATAAGTCTTCACTGTGCTATAAATAGCACTGTTTACAATTTTAACTAGACGTCACAGATTTTTGTAAACTTATGCGCATGCGCAACAACAGCTACGCATGTCATTGGCTACTTACACGTCACATCAGATATAAAAGCTTACAAATTGTTTTCTTTTCCACTGATTTGTACTTTATTCTGTTCATTATTTCTGCCCGCTACACACTGAGAGAGGGACGCGCGACTGACCAGCTAAGATAAATTTGCCGTAATTCTAAATACTATTTGTAGTTATCCTAAACTTAGCACATCCAAAGGGTAGGAAATACCTCTAAACTAGAGCAAAGGTCACAGTGAAGACTTATACTTTACTTGTGCCAGGCCTAACTGTTCCTGCTTCTAAGTTCTAGCCTTTCAGATCACTTAAATATGTCAGTGCGTTGCCAGGACCTGAGAGGGGAGCAAAGAATAGCAACACTGTTTACCCATGCATCGTAAGAGACGACTAAGGAGGCTATGGGATGGATTTGACTGTCCTGTCCCATATATGGTCCCGGTCAGTAACCCAAAGCCATGCTGAAGTCGGATGTGTCAGGCTGAAAGGCACAGATATCACAGCAATGTTGTAAAGCATGACAGCGCATTCCGTTCTCCGGACTAACATCCTACTAATCTGCAGAAATTTGAGAACAAACACAGAAAAAGAAGATCACTTAAATAAAATTAATTAAATGCCTCTGCCTACTTTACGTTACCTATTAATAGTGATTATTAGACTACATTCAGGGCTTACTTAACTATATTTTATGAGAGTTCTCTGTTAAGCTGGTCATTCTGAAAACTTCAACTTTTCTTCATTTGAAAACTAAAACAAAGAAGTATTAATGGGTTTGGCAGTGAAAACTTAACTGCAAATTTTGAAGTTAGTTCAGTTAGTCTACAATTTCAACAATCACATCATTCTTCTATCTATCCTTGTTTGCCTTGTGGCGTCATGGGTAGAAGAGTTCTCTGGAAATATCCATCATGTGTGCTGTTTGTAAGCTTGTTCCTGTGGCTTCTTTGATTTCTGTGGTCCATATTTTACATGGTCTGGCTCTGGGTTAATAGCCATGATGTCTGTGTAATGGCCATCTGTGGCATGATATATGTTGGTAGTCTGGAAGTGTGTGAAAACCACATGATCCATTGTCTTTTGATGTATTTCAATGGTATTGTTTTGGTTATCTGTCTAATGTTATCAGTTCTATTTCTGTCCTTTCATGAGACTGAGTATTATTCGTAGACATGTCATTTATGCTGTCACTATTTTTCTTTTGTCTTGTGATGTCATTGTCCAGGTTTGGTACTGATAGCACAGTGGTGAGATAATAATCTATCTATTGTCTAATTTCCACTTGTGCCATTAAGCGTTATGGGGTTGGGGGATCAGAGTTTTGATTTTTTTTGTCTTTAGCCATTTGAGTTGCATTGGCCATGGTAAGCAAATGTCTATTTAATGTTTCTTTGATTGTCTCTACCCATCTCGTTCTTGGTCTTCCTCATGCTTTGTAGCCTGGTCTCCTGCTGATGTATGCACGAAGGGCTGGTTGCGCAGGTTCCATTCTCATGACATGACTAATTCATCTGGTATTGCCACCTCTCGATGTAGTCTTGAGATAGTCTTTACTTCTTTCCTGATATCTTAATTTCTCTGGCAGTCTCTTCTTGTGACATTTATAACTTTCCTCAAATATCTCATTGCGCAAACTGTGATCTATTTTGCTAGTGTCTTTGTCAAGGGCATGTTTGAAATTGGTAAAACAGAGTTAACATAAAAATACTGTTTATGAATTGTTGTTTTGTAGCCATGCAGATTGAAGGGCGTTTAAGTATTGGTGACAGCTGTTAACGTCACAACGTTGACTTTTTGGCACCTTGTTTCAATCTCTGTTGAGTGCCATATGCTTCCTAAGATAATATTAGTCTTGTATAATGCAACTTTTGTGTCTAATGCTTACATTTTTGTTCTTAAAAATCTGTTTTATGGTTTGTGTCAACACATATGTTTGGTATCACTCTTGCATCTGTTATTTTCCTTTTGTTGGTTCTTCTGGCTTTTGCAGTTTAAATCATTCCACTTGTACCAGGTGTGAACTTGGGGGATTCTCTGTGCTTGAAAAATGTGTTAGTTATAAATAGGTTGTGCTTAATCCACTTTTCAATTAATCTGTAGCCATTGTCATTTGTCATGTGTATTTTTTCTCCAAACAGTCCAATGTATTTTTCTATTTCATATCTTTCTGGTCCCAAGTGTGAGTTGAAATCTCCTAATGTGAATATGATTTCTTCTGTGTTGTTTATTATACATTAATGTTATCAAAAAATTATTTCTATTTCATTGTTGTATGCATTACAGGTTGTGTAGGAATAAATGATATATTTTCGTTGTTTATTGCAACGGACAGAGCGATGAATCTTTCGCTCACAAATCGCTGTGACAGATCTAGCAAATCGACAGTGACGAAACACACTTGGTTGCAACTTTCAGTACACTATCGTAAAAATTTTGTTGTTGAAAAGTTTACAATCTACTGTAAATGTAATGTAGATTAACAGTTTAGGTGCCATTTCTACAACAAAGGTTGGCTGTAGCAGACTGTAATATGCCCATCTTTTATCTCTTGGCTTGGTGGTATACTAACACTGCTAGACTGCGACCTGTTCATCTCTTGATATTTCCCTCCCACTTGTATCTCTAGCTTCTTCTTGTTATGTAGATAACAGTTCACAAAAATGTGTTACACCCAGAAATTGACTTTTCTACTGTGCTTTAATATGTAGGCATACAGTAATTTCCAATTTGTTATAGTCTTGTGTTTTCCCTATTTTCAACAGGGCCAGAAAGGAGAAATAAGAACAATACCAGTACCTCCACATCGTTACACCCCGCTACAGAAGGATTGGTTAAAAATATTTACACCAATTGTTGAAAACCTTAAACTCAATGTTAGATTTGTTTCAAAAAAAAGACAAGTGGAAATTAAGGTTTGTATATCTTTTAGTGAAAGTGCTGTTATAAAAAGATGCATGACTTACAAAGTGGTTTTCAGTAACAACAAGAGTGTCTTAGCTCTATTATTGTTTATTATTTATATGGATAATATTGCCAAAGCAGTAAAAACATCACCAGACACTTGGTGGTGTTTTTATCCAGATTTAACCAAAAAGGAAATCATAATTTCAATTATCATACCAACATTGTCAATGTCAGTCATGGACACTAACAAAAGAACAAGAAAGCTTACTATATGTAAAATGTCTAATAATAACAGCGAACAGAACAAGAAGGGATCATTTGAGAAATGAAGATATCACAAGAACTGTTCAAACAACAACTATGGTTAATTATATTGAAAAACAGAGACCTGAAATGGTTTAGCCACTTAATGAGAATGAAATTTTAATCGCCAGCTGCAAGAGTATAGAACATGAAAATGGAAACCTGAAGATACAGAGGAAGGGACCAAACATGCCATAGCCGAAATTTGATTGTCATTCATTCCTGCAACTCTTACAGTAAAAGCAGAGAAAAGACAATAGATAGATATCTTTATCCAATACAGAAAAATTATCTAAAAGAACTTCCTGAAACATTATTAGAAAAAAATATTTATTGTAAATATAACATCCTAATAAAATACAATTAGTTACTAATTATGCATTAAAGGAAAAATTATTGTAGCTATATGTTAGAAATATTTGGGGCCTAAAGTAAAAATGCATTTGTACACAACACAGCTGATATCCAGAAACAGCAGCAGATAAGAATGAAAGTTTGCTTTTGTTGTTGCATAGTGTGGTCACAAAGTCTACAGTTTTAATACACAGTGCTTTACATAGCTTCACAATAACCTGAAGTAAATATTCTTAACATTTAAACTGTTAATATGTAGTGTATTCGGAACAAAAATGCTCAATGTGAGCTTGGAGACTACTGAAATGTGGTTTTTGAGAATTATGATGAAAATTCCATGGAAAACCATGAACACTAATGTAGAAATCCACATAGTTTACTGGATTAAAAAAAGATAAAACTATAGCAAAACATTTTAAGTGGTCAAAATTGTTGGGGCATGTGATGAGAACAGCAAAAATTGAACATTTAGTGCCCACTGAAAAAGATCAATTGGAGAAGTAACAGGAAGACAAAGAAGTTGCTGGATAGATTCTGTGGAATGAGAGCATGCCACTAACTAAACTTTTTAACAACACAAGGAACAAGAGTTGTTGAGAAATATGATTGCCTACACCATTCGTGTGGCACTTAATTGATTGATAAGTTTATATTAGGAAGTAAATAAATATTTTACAAAGTTGGCAAGAGTACACAATAGCATATTTAAGATTGTCACAACTGCAAAATGTGAACTGTTTTCATAGAGTGCAGAAAAGTAGGAACTGTTTTTTGGCAAGATCTTATATAAATGAAGTATTGAAAGAGTAATTTTGTTAAAATGCTGGTTTTGCCAGTGGAAAGGCATTTAGTTATTAATGCTTTGTCTTTTCTCATATGTGACAGTATTTTAAAAATAAAATTGAATTCTGGTGAATGTTCTTTTTTTTTTTTAGGCTGGTAAAGAAACAGTGGATGTTGGTGCCTTGCAGAGAGCAGAAGATTTTGTGAGAGCTTTTGTTCTTGGTTTTGATGTAGAAGTAAGTACTTCTCTTGTGACATTGTGTTGCATACTTTAAATCTAAACACTGTATGGTCGCAGGGGTACCACATTGGATGCATACACACAATTTCTGTCTCCAGTGATATGAATGAGTGAGGAAAAATCTTGACCTGTTTAGTCATTGATATCTTTGTGCCCCCTCTGCTTCTTCCACCTCTGACTTCCCTGCAGTATTATTTCTGAAGGAATTATGTCAGCTTACATACCACACCTGAGGGTAAAGAAAAAGAGGAAGACCTAAAAAAACGCATAAAAACACCATTCTTAAAGAAGGGGAATTAATAGGCTGTAAGACCATCCAGGAACTAAAGCTGCAGGTAGCAGACCGCATCATATGGAGAACCAAAACCTCTGCCCTATGTGTCGCTTGCGGCACGAAAGGAACAAACTAACTAACTAACATCCCACAACCATGCAAGTATTCAGTCTTTACTATTGAAAATAGTGGTACTTATATACCTGTATACATCTATATTGCGTTGTATAGTCAAATACTGCTGTCTGATGGGAGAATTATCAGTGGTGGAACGAGAGTAGATTGTCACATAACAATGCAGCTGTTTCAATTCCACAGATTATTATTAAGTTACATTTGCATAAATACATGTGTATGGTTCTATTAGTTTAAGATAGTGCAAATCGATATCAAACCACATAGTTCTAGCAGCAGGGACATTTAACAAGCTTTCAAATATATGGCACTCTATGATAATAATTTAACAAATTAATAAAACTTAGGCTGTTCAGTGTGTGTATACTACTTGTATTGACATACAGATGCAAAAGATAAACACAAGCATCACCCACTAAATTTATCAACTTTGAAAACAAGTGTCTTTGAAGAATATTAAACATAAAATTGACAAATTTTATAACTAACAACCCAATAAGGGAAGTAACAAACCAAGAAATTGTGTTAAGTTTTATAAGAAGACACTGGTTATACATTGGCCATACAATTAGAATGTATGAAATCATAGTTCTTTAAAAACTATAATATGGAATGTAGATGGCAAAGAGCAAATGAAAAGTAAATAGCTCAAAAGAAACTCTATGCAGAAAATAATCAGGGAAAGCTCAATATTGGGCATAAGCAATACATAATAACTACAGCGACAAGGTGCTTAACATGGAAAGAAATTACTGCTGCCCTTTGTGCCATTCTTTGGCCCAAAAGAAACTAACTACTAGTTTCTTCTTCAGCATTCATTCTCAGATTCCTGCTGGATCTCTCTTGCAGCAGGATGTTGTCCAGAAAATGGAAATACGATGTGTCACCATTACATTTGTGCTAATGGCCAGACACATCCGTCTTTGGCTGGAACTATTAGTTTAATACAGTAATCAACATTGTGGATAATTTGAAGCTCACCATTATCATGTGAGAGTAAAACTGAATGGTTTTACATAGAAACGGTGAGAGTAAAACTGAATGGTTTTACATAGAAACTGGAGTAAAACAAGGCAATATTATGTCACATTGCTTTTGTAGCTTTGCTATGAACTGAGTTATGAAAAGTTACGCCCAAAATGAACATTTTGGTATAAAACGAATAGGCAATAAAACTCTTAGTGGTCTTGACTTTACAGATGACTTGACATTATCAAGTCTTAACACATTCTAAGACACAAGATATGTTGATTTGACTTTGTCATCTTTCAGAACAAATTGGTATTCAAGTGAACATGTAGAAGATTAAGATCATAAATTTAAAAATACATTAACATACTTTTAAAATCACTCTCAACTGAGAAACACTTCACATAGTTAATAACTTATTCTAATTAGGCAGCAAAATGACGGCAAATGAGGTTTCTACCAGAAATGCATTGGTATTAAATGTGTTAAACACACAACCTAACAAGCATCTGGAAGTTTTAAAAAAATGTTTAAATAAATATACCAGACGGTGGCTGTTCAACTCCACTGTAATATCCTTATTAAATTCATTTGAAAATAAATGTCAGAATACTCTTAAATATTGCTTGGGAAGAATTCAAGTCAAACAAGGAAGAGAGAACACCAAACAGCAATATGGTTCTACAACAATAAGAAGAAAACAATATACTTTAATTTGATATATACTTAGCATTAATGAAAACTAACTGCCACTAAAAGCATTAAAATGGTACCAAATGGCAAAAGAAAAAGAGGAAGACCAAGAGAGACTCTTTGCAGAACAACCATCAAAGAGGGTATGACTATAAGTCTCAACAACATACAAGAATTACACACATTACCACCACATCACTCAAACTGGAGAGCTCTGATTTCTGACGTATGCACCATATTCAGCACGGAAGGAAAACAGATAAATAGATAATAGATTAATGTGTACATCTACTGTGGCAAAGAATTTTAACATTTGAAGCAATTTTTAACAACCATGCTTTTTTTCTTGCAGGATTCTCTTGCACTACTTCGTTTAGACCACTTGTACCTAGAGAGCTTTGATGTTACAGATGGTATGTTTAATACAGTTGCCTGTTGGTTACTGAGATGTCAAATGTTTATTTGTTGGCTGTCATGTAACTTATTATGAACTGGAAGTCTTTTCTGAACTGTTCAATTCTGTCTAGTCAAGTTATGATGATAACTAGAAGTGTGAAAAGTAGAAGTATTTAGCAGAACACAAAATAATAATATATTATTTAAAAGTTGAAATGTAGCAGAAAATGATACGTGCAGATGCACATTACAGTCTGCAGTCACAAGGGCTTCTAGCACATGCATCGATCTACGTGTCACACTATGTGAGAGAGTTTGCATATATATATATATATATATATTGGTGTTGCTTTCTGTTCTTCCTATCTTCATTACTTCAGACTTTTCTATATTTATCTTCATGTTAAAGGTTTGGCATGTTGATATAATCTGTCTTTTTGTCTTTGTAGTTGTTCTTCTGATGATGCTATTAATGCTTGATCATCTGCAAATAGCAGTTCGTTCAAGTTATCCTTCATGTAGTTTTCTTCCGTTGTCTTTGCTACTGCGCAGATGTGATCTATGTATGTTATAAACAATGGGGGGGGGAGCACACTTGCCTCACTCCCAAGCAAATTTGGAAATTATCTGATGTGTACCTGTGCTCGTTCTTACTGCACATTGACAATAGGCGTATATCCTCTGACATAGGTTTATCAGATACTGAGGAACTCCATATATCTGTAGCTGTACTTTATCCATTCTGTCAAAAGATTTTTCTTGTTTCACAAAAGCTAAATATAAGTCTTGGTTATGTTCTGTTTCTCTTTCTTATAGTTGTTTGTTGGTGAAGATTGCATCTGTGCAGCTTTCATTTTTCCGAAAGCCCAATTGTGTGCTGTTGAGCTGTGGTTCTATATATATGTGCATCATCTCTAGTATTTTGCTAAAGATTTTTCCTATCTGGCTTAATTGTGATATGCCTCTATACTTAGTGCAGTCCCTCTTACTGCCTTTTTTCTTCAAGATGGGTACAATCACTGCTGTATTCCACTCCTGTGGTGACTTTTGTGTCTTCCATATTACATTGAACATTCTGTTTAACCACTTTATACCTGTCGGTGTTAGTATTGGTATTAGTTCTATACTATAGGTAATCTGTCTATTCCAGATGTTTTGTTATTTTGTGCTAGTTTAATTGTATCTTCAGTTTCAGATGTCAGGATGTATTTATTGTTGGTATACTTCAACTTCATTTTTTATGATTTTCTTGGTGTTATTCTTCTATCCACCAAGCTGTTAAATTTAGCTTTGTAGTTTTTATATTTGCATATTTTTCCTGCTGTTTGTATGATTTTTGAACTGTTTCCATTCTTTCTATATGCTAGTTGTTTTCTGGTAGCTTTGTGAATTCTTCTGTATATATTTTTCTTGCATGTTTGGTTCTTCCAATTTCTGTATATCTAGTTGCCCTTGGTGCGTTGTGCTTGTTATTTTCTGCTCTGTTTGTTTTTACTGTTGTTATTACTGGTCAGTGTCTGCACATATATTAGGTACTACTCCTGCACCTGTTAGTTTTCATCTAGTATTTCATTTTGTGAGTATAAAAGCTCTCTGGCATCCAAGCTTTTCCATTTCTACTTGTGACTCTCTATGTTTAAAGAAGGTGTTCGTTATAAAGAGGTTGTGCTGAATGCATGTATCTTATTAGTGTATATCCGTTATTGTTAATATTGTGTTGCCGAATGGTCTTTTATATTTCTTCTCTATTTGCACCTAGATGTGTGTTAAAATCTCCCAAAATATATAGGTCATATTCCTTGTTGCTGTTATGTGTCTGTGTACATCCTCCAAATATTCCTTTTTCATTGTTTGGTGTGTTACCTGTAAAAATGTTTTGTTTACATGGTCTATTGTAATCATGGCCACCAGTGCTGGTGCATTCTGATGTGTAACTTGAACAATGTTCTTAGCAAGTATCTGATCTGCAAAAAAGCCTATCTCGTGTTTGCTCTTGAAACTGAGTCAACTCCACTATATAGGAATGTGTAATTTTGATATAGTTTCTTACAGCCCATCTTTAATCCTCGTATCTGCTAGTCCTAGGATTTTGAGGTTTCTCCTTTTCATTTCATCTCTCAGGTTTTGTTTCTTGTTTTATATTCCACAGAAATTAATTGTAGAAAATTTTATATGTTGCTTTTTTCCTTTCTTGTTTAATACTAGTAGTCATCTTCAGAAAACTCCATTTTACTACGAGCCGTTATATTCTCTCTGGCGGTTTGCTAATCCTGTCTCAGTGTCGTAACAGGATATTCACATGGCTACACCATGACCTCTAAAACATATAGAAAGAGACCACATATTCCATGCAAAAAAGTATGGAATATTGAACTGGCTTCCATTTGTTGTCACAAGAAATAACACCAATTTTAAGTTTTTATGTCACCTATATATGTTTACGGCCATTATAACCCAATTCATTCTGGTCAAGACCAATTTTTAGATAATTAAAATTGATTGTCCAATATACGCCTATTCTCCCAATGTTATGGCGGAATAGGAAATAGAATACTATTTTCTAATTATGATTTGCTGATTCCGGTCACGTGACATCAACGTTCATGTCATTCCATGTCGCTGTATAGGGGCATAGCAACAGCCGAGAGTACATTTGACACCAGCTCTTTGTCCTGGGAAAACCGTTGCTGGGTGCACTCAACAAAAGTGCTCTAAAGGTTAATTTTCCACATCCATTGCTGCAGTCTCTACCAGGACTGATGACAACATTTATAAGGTTTGCCATGACGCCATCAATCTGAGTTTGTTAACCTAATGACATTCAACTATTATTTGTGTTAAAATGTCATTACTGCATGTTTTCCCATTAAGGATTGCAGGGGGCACCTGTGACTATGGTAAAGGTGGCATGACATATACATAGTGGCATTTTAAACTTACCCTCTGAAAGATGAG
The DNA here is from genome assembly GCA_034231615.1 of Meghimatium bilineatum. Lineage (NCBI taxonomy): Eukaryota > Metazoa > Mollusca > Gastropoda > Stylommatophora > Philomycidae > Meghimatium > Meghimatium bilineatum. The sequence continues at coordinate 14,946,125 of CM067313.1, forward strand.
TCCTGGAGTCGAACCCTAGACCTCATAGCAGTAACATCTCTGTGCCAAAACAATATTATACTTGTGTTTAAAAGAACAGCGATGAAGTATCATTCAATTGTAGTGGCTGTTAGCCAACCCTCCATCCTGTAACGTGGTGGAAGGTTGGGGTGTAGTAACATAACAAAAAATTTGCATAACAAAACAAATATTTTTATATAAACATATTATGGCAGTTAAATAATAATTCCAGTATATAATGTTCTGGTGAACATCTGCATCATTGGTATAACAACCTTCTGATATATTACAGTTAAACCCTTGAAAGGAGACCATCTAGCAAGGGCTATTGGCAGGCTGGCTGGCAAAAATGGGAAAACAAAGTTTACAATAGAGAATGTTACAACAACTAGGATTGTTCTTGCAGATAGGTAAGTTGTAAAAAACTAGAAGCAGCTCAGATAATGATGATGAAATAATCCATTTAGCTGTGAACAGGTAGCTCTTGTTAACCAATAGCTTTTCTTACGGTACAGGTCGTTAATTGAGTAACTGGGTGATACCTGGACTCATATAATGTTGTATCAGTGGTATAGATGGATTTATGTTGAGTCCCCTATTGGAGACATTCCAGTGCCCAATTATCTCTTCATATATCTATTATGTTTCTCTTTATGGGCTGTTCAGATTTGTGCAAAGTCATGTGTAGAGTGTTTTGTTTTAGATCATTTTGGGTTCTCCACAATTTGTTTTGCAGGGAAGCTCCTGTGGGCCAGAGTGTCATTCTGTGAATGGTGAATCAGGGACAAGTGTGTTCTATTGTTTGTGTTGCTGCTCCACAGGTAGAGGCTGCAGAGTCGATAATAGTAAAGCAAAATGAGTTAAACAGGTTACTAAAACACTTACCTTGCCTATTAATAAAAATATATTAAAAAAGAAAAAAAATATATATAAAAAACATACAATAAAACTAAACAGGACAATTCTCCATGTATCGGCTCAAATTGAACCTTTTTCAAGAGACAAACAACAGAAAACTAACCCAAAAAAAACCAACATAATAAATGACTATATTTCATGGTGGAACAGCATGAAATATAGTCATTTATTTTGTTTTTTATTTTGTCAGTTTTCTGTTGTTTGTCTCTTGAAAAAGGTTCAATTTGAGCCGATACATGGAGAATTGTCCTGTTTAGTTTTATTGTATGTTTTTTTATATATATTTTTTTTCTTTTTTAATATATTTTTTATTAATAGGCAAGGTAAGTGTTTTAGTAACCTGTTTAACTCATTTTGCTTTACTATTTGTTCATTAGGTTACTGCGGCACCATCCACTTTGTCAGACACCCTCTGACCAGCAGTGTCCAGTTCTCAGTAAACATATCCTGACCTGTTCATAAAAGTTCACCGGATGTTTGAAAGTGATTTCTGAAGTGAAAATCACTACTTACTATTTGTTGTTTGACTACCATACAAACATGTAATTACTACTGTTTTACTTCTGCAAGTAACTTTCCTTGCAATGTGATACATGCAGCCACACAGTGATCCATCTTGTTCAAACAGTAGTCTGTGTTTGTGTGTATGAAACTACTCACCGTGTGTTTATATATTATATTTTCTAGTATATAGCAAATCTATCAGATTAATTTACTCATCATCATCAAGTGCTGTCTCTGTAACGAAGGTTGGCTGCAACAGTCCTCCAACATTTACTGTCTCTTGTTTTGGAGGTGCACTCTGCTAGACTGTAACCTGTTCATCTTGTGATGTTACTCTCCCGCTTGTTATTCTTGGTTAGAAACTGGCCTCACAGCACATGGGGCATTACCATAAGTGTTCTGCCCTCTGTTCCAGCAGCCATTCGACTTGGTGGTGTTTTGAGTCTAATGTTGCCGAAATAGAAGTCGACATCAGGGCACAACTCTGGTCCTTGTAACAGGTTTCTTTGTTGTTCCGCACACCCACACAGTGCCAGTAACTAGTTCAAGCACAACGTAAACCTGTCGGAACAGCATGGTTACGACTACGGGATTGTATAGATGACGTGCCATGAAACTTCTATAAGAAAATAACCTCAATATAAAGGCATGTCATCTACTAAGGTTTTCTGTTGCATGGTTGGTTTGTCTAGTGAGCCATTGGTGAGACCCACAGACGCAACCGCATGCGGTTGTATCTCTCACTTGTATCTCTGCCTACCTGTTGCTCGCTTCCGTTCGACTTTACCCTCAAGTAAGGGTAAGATGTATGTGTGCCTTTAGACAGCAGTGTCCGGTTCTCAGTAAAAAATATCCTGATTCTATATGTATAAGATATTCTCTGTGTAGATATTAAATAGGCTTGGTGATCAAATGCATCCTTGTCTTACCCCTCTTCTTATTTCTATGTATGGTGAATAGCTGTTTTCACACCTTATTGATGCAGTCTGTTCCCAGGCATGACATAAGGTGTCATGTCTTTTAATGTGTCCAAAATATGTTATTTGTCTGATCTTTATTTCCCTTAATAATTCTTTCTTCATATTAAGCATTGTTAGAACTGTTGGTTTTCTTCTCTGTCCATATTTTTCTATATATCCACATCTCAAATGCATCAATTCTGTCTTCTAATTGTTTGTTTAGTGTCCATGTTTCTGGGCCATACATTAATACAGAATAGAAGTAGCATTTTATAATTCTCATTTTTAACTTTTTTTTGTAATCTTTTTATAGGCTAATATTTTCCTCCTATCATTGAAAGTACTTTTAGCCATTCGTATTCTCATTTTAACTTCTATTTCATATCTGACTTCATTTGTGATTATGTGTTCAAGATATTGATAATGTTCTACTTGTTGTAGTTTATGTTTAGTGTCTATTCGTTTGTGACTTTGCTGATTATCATTGTTGTTGGTTTTTTAATATTTTTATCTAATCCATATTCTTTACTGGATTTATTGACTTGATCTATGGCTTTGTAGTTCATGTTCACTTTCTGCTAAAAGAAAAGTGTTACCTGCATATCTCAGGCTGTTTATTATTTTCTTTACTGATCTTGAGTCGTGGCATTCTCTCTATATGTTTAAGATATTCTCTGTGTAGATATTAAATAGGCTTGGTGTGATCAAATGCACCCTTGTCTTACCCCTCTTCTTATTTCTATGTTTGGAGAGTAGCTGTTTTCACACCTTATTGATGCAGTCTGTTCCCATTATATATTTCTAATCAGTTTGATGTCTTTTCCATCTATGCCTATTTCTTGAGGACAATTTATCAATTTTTCATGTTGGATTTTGTCAAAGGCCTTGCAGTCTATACAGCAAATATAGATACTTTTCTGGACTTCTGTATATTTATCTATCAACAGTCTGATATTAAGTCTGTCTATCTATCTATACACTGTAGCCCTTGTTTGCCATGAAGCGTCAAGGGTAGAAGAGTTCTCTGGAGATGGCCATCTTGTGTGCTTTTTATAAGCTTGTTCTTGTGGCTACTTTGATTTCTGTGATCCATCTTTTACATGGTCTGCCTCTAGCTTTATAGCTGTGATGTCTATGTGTCATGGCCATTTGTTGCATGCTATCTGTTGGTAGTCTGGAAGCGTGTAGCAGCCATTTGATCTGTTGTCTTTTGATGTGTTCCAGTACTGGTATTGTTGTGGTTATCGTCTCTAATTCTATCTCTTAATGACACTCCGAGTATTCTTCGTAGACACGTGATTTCACTAAAATACTGTAGTGAAACAGTATTTTTTTGGAAGGCAAAGTTTATTACTAAATTGTCACCCATTTCACTAAAAGTGATATGCTATTTGTATTCTTACAATTTACAGTAAAATTCACATTCTTGGATCATACCAGAATATCCAAATTGCAAGGAGGGCCATTTGTAACCTTATTCTTGGTAAGTGAACAATACATTTTTGTACTGATGAATAAACAATAGCTTTCTACTTACTATGAAAGTAGAATTTCATAGAATATGCATTTTAGATATAAAGGTCAAAATATTTTCTTGTTGAGCTGTGCATATTTCATTTGTTCATTCTGTTGTATTTAGTAATTCATGTCTCTCAATATGCATGTGGTTGAAATATTTTGGCAGCTCACAAGTATATTTCTGTGTGTTGAAATAGAATGCTGTATATTTCTTTGTGTTGAAATAGAAAGAGGAAATCAAACCAGCCTTCTTTGTCATTACCACTAGCCAGCATATGTAGAACAGTCATCATCAGCAAACTCACAACACTTCCAATTTTGTTGGGGGTGCCACTTCTGAAACATCAACACAAAACTTCCAGCATTTCTTTCTTTCCTCCATTCCTTGTTTGAGTATGCGGAAACATAATCCTGCATCAATCCATACTTCTCCATTCCCTCGTTTTCTCCGAATCTCAACTGTCCCCTGTAGGACAATCCTGGAAGACAATCATAACACATCATGTGCCCAAATTGTGTGATGTTTCACTACTGCAAATAAATGTTCTTCTTGATCTGCAAAATCATTTATTTTGTTTCTAAGATATACATTTGTCTTGAATTTATCAAAGCAGTGATTGAGATTTTGCATATATATATATATATATATATAAACACACACATATATATATAAAATAGTAAAATTGTCATGGATATTTTAAAATAGTCCATTTTTATAACATAAATGGTTTCAGATAAAGGAAATTAGACTGCATATTTCTATCCAGAATATAGACTGCATCCAATTGGAAATAGCGAAACACAGACAGTAAACAAAAATGCCCAAGATAATTTGGAGACACCTGATATGTTGTTTTTAAGAAGAATGATGAAAATTCCATGGACAGTCAAGAAAACTAATGTAGAAGCTCTCAGTGATGTTTGAGTAAAATTATTAATTATAGCAAAAATTAGGAACAGTACATCATGATGTTTAGGGCATGTGATGAGAAAAGTAAAACTTGAACATTTAGTAACTGCCGGAACAATCAAGGAGAGAAGTGAAAGAGGAAGACAAAGAGAGAAATTTTTGGATGGGCTGTCGCTGTGGCACAAAAAGAAGTTATTAACAACACAAGAGACAGAGAGTTGTGGAGAAGCATGATTGCCTATATCACTATATCACGAGTTTTGGGTCTTATTATTATGTCATCAGTCCTAGTTTCACATCACTTGACAGTTGATCAATGTTGATGTCTGCTGCTCCTTGCCATTCATACATATATCACATGATCCAATAATTATTGAATATTTGGTTTGTAATCTTAGGAAGTGCTCCAAGCAAAGTTTATGGACAAATGAGGACAGTAGCACAGAGAGCAGCTAGTAGATTTTGAAAACTATCTGAAATTAAAGTGTGTTGTCTGTGATGCCAGCATAAATAAATTGATTGTAAATATGTTTCAAATGTGTTTTGTATATTATTTTTCATTAGCGGTTTGATTTGCTCATCATTAATTTTAAAAAGTTGATCATTTTTTTATCCGTTTTAGAGTTGTTTTTGTTTTTTTTTCAATGCAAGATCTTCAGTATGAGAATACAGATTGTGTTATCATTGTCTTAATTAGAGTGTTTCTGAAACAGATTTGATCAATGCCAGTTTTTACCAAAAAAACGATGAGAATTCCTTATGCAATACTAGAGAAACTCAATTTTCGACGTTGACAACCTATATGTTATTGCAAACAACAGCATCATTTTCCTGACTCAGCACAATCAGAATGCAGGTGTTGGGCTTCCACATCACACACGTCTACATTCTATGCTGTTATATCTGTCTCACACTGATACATTTCCTCATTATTCTTAATAATGTCCCACTTCTTGCATATATAATCAATGTGCAGTTATTCCTTCCTTTTATATCGTCCATGACAATAATATGTTTGAATCTTGTGTCCATCATGTTTCTGTGCAGAGTGCCTACCAATAACTTTAACATAGACTTTGTCATGAGCCCGTGCATGTCTCAAAATTAGACTTTGGCATGAGTCCATGCGTGTCTCAACATCACTAACATCAACCCGTACCATGTACCTCATTCACTAAACTCATCATCGATACTAGGAATTTGTCGTCCGGACAAGTTCTGCTCATCTTGGCATAAGCTAATTCATTTTGGTTGTATCTCCATATGACAATCAATACAAAGTAACTGCGTGAAACGTAACAACAATTAGACTTACGTAAAACACGTTTATATTTTGTTTCAATGGGACACGACAGACTATAGCTAAGTAACTAGTAGGTAATGATGAGCACACAAGAAATCATAAAAATTAAATACACAAATCACATTCAACGTTTCAACCAAAAGGTCTTTATCAAGACACAAGCAAAACATCAAAAGATGACGAATGGAAAAATTATAACAACGTCCAACGGAAATATTAATTATTAAATATAAATATTAACTATATTTCCGTTGGACGTTATGATAATGTAAATTATGAACCAGCAATATAGTTTCTAGCACACGTGTTCAGCTACCTAGCAAGTAGTTGATAAGATCCGCCTGGCTAGCGTCACCTATCGCTCATGTGGAGTAGCAAAGATGTCATTCCTAGACCTTCCCGAGTATGAGTCCTGGTATCGCACTCATACGTCAGCAATTTTTATTTCAACCACGAATGCCGATTGGATTAAACACCCAGATTTGCTGAACAACGGGCTAATGACTTAACACTATCACGGCGCCCTAAACTTACCTATTAGCTTTCAGTGTCTTTATCTTTCGTTAGTATCACTGCATATTAAGAAGGAAGTTATGAGGAATGGGAAGTGACACGATGGCACGGGGTGTTGTTGGGGGAGATAGACTGCAGCTGAGGCAAAGGTCGACCAAGACGTTGCTGGATAAAGAATAGATGCACATGTCGCTAGAGGAAGCGGGTCAAATTGCCAGATACTGCGGGATTTCAGAAGAGTCATAAGGAAGACTACGTTCTGGAAAGAATACGTCACATAACATTGCATATTTCCTAGCTCATGTTACTACGAGGCGTGTTCAAATGAAAACGGGACGTGTGGATTTATTTAAAAAGTATCATACGCAATTTAATATTTTCAACGGAATTGAACAAAGCAACCACTTGTGAATAAGAATGCACCTGGGTTCATCAGAAAAAATCTCCGTATGCATTTAGGCAAGCATCCCACTGTTTAGGTAGACGTCGAATGCCGTCCGAGAAAAAGTTGCGTGGCTGTTCCGATAGTTCAATTTCTTCCGAACAACCATGTGGGCTGTCCCAATTGACATATGGAATTCTTCTGCAAGCGAACGAATGCTCCGACGACGGTCAGTCAGTACTGCTTTATCAAGCACGGCTATGGCTTCTTCTGTTGCAACAATATGCGCCTGACCTGGCCGTGCAAGATCTGCCGTTAACTCACGTCCGTCTTTAAACATACGCACCCACTCCATCACTCTGGTCCTCGACAAACATTTGTCACCATATGCTGCCTTCATTCTCCGATGAATGTCTACTGCTTGACATCCTTCAAATGAAAGAAACTGGATCACAGCACGCTGATTCACTTTGGACGGGTTTGGAATCACACCCGCCATATTGTTAACAGTCTTCTGCAGCACATATGCATGCTGGGAAGATGAACACGTGACCGTATGTAAATTATTGGATACTCATTACTAGTGCAAAATGTCATCAATATCAGTGCGCTCTATCACGCGTGGTGTAACAAGTCCCGTTTTCATTTGAACACGCCTCGTACATTAGATTTCATAACTAAGGATAGTTCAACTGTTAAAAGGTAAGAAAACAGTTACGTCTTAAAGAAAGTAAAGTTGGATCAATTGATGATTCTGTAATGACTTTTCACAGATTTACATCAAAATTTGAGCCAAATAAAACAGGAAGATTTGGTTTAGGAACTAAGAATGAAAGAGATGATTTATTGATAGAGTGGGCACAGGCACATAATTTAATAATAGGGAATACGTGGTTCAAGCAACATCCAAGAAGGCTGTGTACATGGATTAGCCCAGGTGATAATAGTAAAGTAACCCATAGCATTTATTAATGCCGTAGGGGTGTGAGATGTTAGCGATCTCACATTTCACAGGCTCTGCAAATGAGGGCGGTAGCCATCTCCTCTCCCTCGCAGTCTTTACTTCCCGGATTAATCCTGTACCCATTTAATGCTGGGTCGACCTGGGAGCCGTTGCGATCTGAAAGCATTTCCGCCTCAGCTGGGGAATGAACCCATGACCACTCATATGCGAAGCCAGGTGATAATACTCGGAACCAAATTGATTACATTTTAGTCTCTAAAAGACATAGAAACAGCATTAGATCTATGAAAACAAGGCCAGGTGCTGACTGCAACAGTGATCATATACTACTGGTAGCGAAATTGTGTATAAGATTAAAGAAGATCAAGAGAGCACCAAGGAATATGAAATTAGATTTAGCTTTATTGAAATCAGATGCTGACATTAAAGAAAGATACAACATAATTGTACAAAATAGATACAATGCCATTGCAAAGATTCAGAGTATTGAAGATCAATGGAACATGCTAAAACAGTCGATAAACCAAACATCTAAAGAGATAATACCAAAAGTAAAACATACATCAAAACAAAAATGGATGACAGAAGAAATATTAGAATTGATGAGCACCAGAAGGAAAAATCACAAGATAGTTGAATATCAGAAAATACATAAGGAGATACGAGAGAAATGCAAAATAGCAAAAGAAAGCTGGCTGAACAAGAAATGCACAGAAATAGAATTGCATTACAACCAAGATACACCATTACTATATAAGAAAATTGAGATGATAACAGGAAAGAGAACGCAAACAGTTACAGTGTGTATAAAAACTAAGACAGGGCAAGTATTAATGGGAATAGATCACATAGTACAGAGATGGTCAGAATATATCAAAGAACTTTATGAGGACAATAGACCAGAAATAAACATACAAGATAACGGCGAGGGTCCATCAATACTCACAGCAGAAGTAAGGGAGGCACTAAGACACATGAAATATGGCAACGCCCCAGGTCCAGACCATATCACATTAGAAGAATTAGCAGCTTTAGATGACTATGGAGTTAAAATAATCACATAATTGCTGAATGACATATATAACAGCGGAAACATATCCGATGACTTAATGAGATCTATATTCATAGCATTACCTAAGAAACCAGGGACCACCGAATGTGAAGAACACCGTACAATCAGCCTCATGAGCCAAATAACCAAAATACTTCTCAGAATCATCATGAAGAGAGTGAGAAACAAAATAAACCCAGAAATAAGTCCAGAACAATGTGGATTTGTAGAAGGCAAAGGCACCAACAATGCTATTTATATATTGAGAACACTAATAGAGAGGTCTATAGAGGTAAAAACAGATCTGTACTTCTGTTTTATAGACTACACTAAAGATTTTGACAAAGTTAAACATAGCGAAATTATATACATGTTAGAGAATCTGTACATTGACAGCAAGGATTTAAGAATAATCAAGAACATGTACTGGCAACAAACAGCAGCAATAAGAGTAGGAAAGCAATTTGGCCCTTTTCAACAAATAAAACAAGGAGTCAGACAGGGATGCATGCTTTCACCAGACCTGTTCTCTCTATACAGTGTAAACATATTGCGTGCAATAGTAGATATCCCAGGAATATCAGTGGGAGGACATAACATAAATAATTTGACATATGCGGATGACACTGTTCTGATTGCAAAAAGTGATGAAGACCTTCAAAACTTAATTAAAGTAGTAGTCACAGAAAGCAAAGAGAAAGGCCTCTTCCTAAATATCAAGAAAACAGAAGTAATGGTTATTTCAAAGAAAGAAAATAACACACCTTGCAAGATCATAGTGAATGATATAGTATTAAAACAGGTCCACCAATTCAAATATCTAGGTACAATTATAACAGCAGTTGGAAGAAGTTCAACAGAAATAAGATGCAGAATAGGAAAGGCAAAAACAACATTCAGAAAAATGAAAAATATACTGTGTAATATGACTTTGTCATTAGAGGTGAGAAAGAGAGTTCTGAAGTGCTATATAACCCCTATACTAACATATGGGTGCGAGTCTTGGACAATAAACACACTGGAAAGTGGGAGATTAGAGGCAACAGAGATGTGGTTCTACAGAAGAATGCTGAGAATACCATGGACTGCCAGAAAAACTAATGTAGAGGTGTTAAATGCGAAACGGACCTTAATCAACAATATAAGAAAAAGGCAATCTTCTTTTTTTGGCCACTTCATGAGACAGGCAGGTTTAGAGAACATAATCACAACAGGCAAGATTGAAGGCACCAGAGACAGAGCGCGACAACGTGAGAAAATATTAGACAGTTTGACAACCTGGCACGGCAAAGAAACAACAACGACTTTGATACATAATACTGTGGACAGAGCTGTGGAGAGCCATGACCACCTACGCCACACGGCATGGCACCTGATGATGATGTTGACATCAAAATTATTATTGCAGTCAGTCCGTGACATTCATTGTAACAGAACTGTGTGCAGCGTCACTGAGTAAGACCATTCCGACTATTGCCATACTTTTTATTGTCAAATTATACTATATTTTCTTTCACCGGTTAATGAAAAGCACTACACTAGTGCGGTTGACCAAGTTACACGTTGACATAAATTGGCTTAGCACTCCTGTCAGTTACAACGAAAAGTCACGTTCAATCTGTATTTTAAAATATTCATGTCTTCATTCAATTATTCCTAATGTTTTTAAAACATGAATAGTATTTTTGTCTTATCAAACCCCTGCATATTACAAGATTTAATAAGCCCTGCACATACTGGAGTTCACGGCCCTGAAATAACACATTCTTCCAGAATAAATCAATAGTAGATGGTTTAGCAGTGTAGTCTGCACCGAAACTAGGAATGAGCCACAGCGATAGCCTCCCGGTGTAGATCGTCGAGAGCAATACCAAGGAGATACAACCAAACTTACGTAAAACACAGGGTTATATTTCGCTTCAATGAGACACGACAGACTATAGCTAAAACTAGTAGGCAATGATTAGCACACAAGAAATCATAAAAATTACAATACACAAATCACATTCAACGTTTCATCCAAAAGGTCTTTATCAAGATACAAACAAAACATCAAAAGACGACGAATCGAAAAATTATCACAACGGAAATATAGTTAATATTTATATTTAATAATTAATATTTCTATTGGACGTTGTGATAATTTTTCAATTCGTCATCTTTTGATGTTGTGTTTGTGTCTTGATAAAGACCTTTTGGTTGAATGTGATTTGTGTATTGTAATTTGTATGTATTCTTGCTTGCACATAATTACCACCTAGTTTTAGTGATACTGTGTTTTACGTAAGTACAATTATTGTTACGATTCACGCAGTTATTACCTTATATTGATTGTCGTACTGCAGACATACTAATCCAGTACTTATTATTCGTCATATAATACTATAAGTTACATTTATTATAACCTATAACATAATTAAATACTATGTAATGACACACGTTTTAAGAGTATAAATAAATTATGCACATCCGTGTTTTATTTGTGAATAAAACAAATAATTCACAAATAAAACAACGATGTGCATCATTTATGAATACATGTTTATTTGCAGTTGCTCAAATTATAGTAAACAGTTTTTTAATAAATTGTTTTAAATTTACCTTTTCGGTTAAAATTACCAATAGTTTAGTTCTAGATTACCATGTATGAGTAAAGAGCAGACGATCAATAATGTAGTACAGAATATTATGTTTAAAACTATTTTATATCTGACAGAAAAATTTACACACGTGTATATGGAAATAAAAATTAGATACACTGTCACGTAATTTGTAGTTGCCCATGTCACTGCGTTTCATGTATTAAAGATGGCATGGGGCATATTAAAATTTGCGGACATGCTACGATTGCTAATAATTGTCTATTTATTTCTTATTTCTCGTCCTATTGTTTGTTTTACCTTGTAGGTATCCATTGACGAGATTGGCGGTGTATTCTATTGATGTCTTAGCGTAGAACATGGCCGCTATAGGGTCAACGGCGTAATCTATTAACATCAGTGATGAAGTTTCGATGTTTCTCTTCTCTGATTTTATCATTTGATTTGAATTCACTTCAATGTGTGTTAGTTATCCTACGAAGACATTTGTTCTCGAAACTCAGTAGCGTCTTTTTTGAAGATAAAGAACTTTATCATGAGATTTACGTTTACGCTATTTTTTTTTTTTAAAGTGTAACTACTTTCACATATAATTTTGCTTTTAAATGTAGGTGATTTCTGTTTAGCAGAGATTTTTCATATATATCAATTAAATTGTTAAAATCTCTCCTGCTCATGCATAAATGTAGAAATAAAATTCGAACTTCACTGATTCAGAATTTACCTATTTTAGAACCTATTTTCAATTATCTTGTTAGTTACAAACAAGTTGCATACATGGGTCAGTCCGTCTAATGGTATGTTATCTAAATAAGATTCCAGGTATCATCTGCCATTTTCAAAGAAATGTGAAGGGCTTTATGGCTATATTTAATGTAGTTCAATGCTCTGAAGCAGTAAATTTGCAACCAGAAATATAAACTATTTAAAATAACACGGGAAATTGGAAGAAACGAAGTTTCAACTTCTCAAAGTCGTAAACAAAAATAACATGACACTAAAATATTCTGTTTTAGTGTTGGCAACCACGGTATTTGTGCCATATTAGAAATAAATGATTTCATTTATAGTTTATTAAGTGTTCACAAAATAATCAGAGTAGTATTCAACACACATTGTTAATATAATAAAATAAAACACATGTATACAATAATACAATGTTAAATATTTATAACAAATTTATCAATGACATTGATTGTTTAATGAGCCAGAACAGCTTACTTTAACAGAAGTCAAAATAACGTTTCATTAAATTCCAAAAGATACAAAATTTAATGTTATGAAATACGATATATATATACTAGCAATCTTTAATAACGCATCAAAACCAATTTGTTTTGTAAGATGTTTATGTACCTGAGCGTTTTCAATCGAGAAAACATGAAAATGATAAGTTTGTGCAGTCCAATTGTTTTGGCGATGTGCAGGACAGCAAACAAAAATAACTTTTTTTTTCAATGAAAAAAATAATCGGACTATTAAAGTAAAAACAGGTTGAAATTTCGCAAGCAATACATAAATTTAAAGTGAGTATAGGTCATTATCTGGTTTTCATCAAATGATGGTATGTTGCTCCTTTTTTCGTTTATCAACTGACGTCACGAGAGCGGTGGAAAGCTGCTGGTATACTTGTCAGTGAAATGGCGACCATAGAAATTACCAGATATTTCTATTATGACCAGTCCACTTTAGTAAAACTGCACTAACGATTCCTGGCGACAGGTACCACTGATGACCGAGCCAGGCTTGGTCAACCTTCTATAACCTCAAGATGGTCGCATTGTACTGATGCGTCTGCCCAACCACTTCCAGACAACAGCTCACACACGGGGCTTATTATCACATTAGTCCTAACATTAGTCATATCCTTACTATGCGTCACATAACCAACAAACTGACTCGGGCTCAACAAAATATTCAGCGGCTGCAGCTTTATTTACAAAATAAAATACCGTAGGCTTAATTCAGCAAATGATTCAGCATTCATGTGGGGAAAAAAACTAGTTTCAGTAAATTTTAATTCAATACGTGCAGTGATGCATGTAAAAACGCAACATGCTGATGTGTTTACTGATTGTTAGTATATATTTCGAAGATTGTGTTGGTACTACAAGTGATGGGTCGCCTATTTGGTTGATGTGATAATTAAGTTTAGGAGAAAAATAGGTACGTATCAATAAATTGTGTGCAAATTACAAGTACCCGTCAAATTTGGTATTATGCGGTCAACATATTTTTCCCCCTAAAATTTCAAGAAAATCTTGAAATTTGAAATTCTCGTAACCAAAATTCAACTTTGATTTTAAAAAAAGTCATTTATATTTGAAACAATAGATCCATAATATAGACTAGAAAAGTATAACAGTACCGTTATCATTTCTTATCGCTACTAAAACTAGATGGAATGTGGAAAGAAATGCCATATTCAATATTCTCAGCTCACCAGACCTAAAAGTTGTCACTGTGCATCAGGACATTCTGATCAAAATAATAATGAATATGAAACTATAAGTAAAAATGCACATAATTCTTGGGAATTTAGGATCGAGTTTTTTTTTAAAAATCGCATATAATAAATATATATATATAATTGCAAATTGTTGCTATTTTTCCATCTAAAATTTAATTACAAACAGTCGCAACCATTTAACAACATTGTGGCGGATAATAAAAAGTTTGGTTCGTAATAAGTTCAAAATAATTTTTACAGTATATGCTATACTATTTTTCGCCTCATTTATATACTTCTGGAGAAATTATTTTGCTAATAAACTCACCTTCGTCAGCATCTCCTTTGATTTATTGCTGATTTTCAGTATTTTAATTTGATACTGTATTAGTCACTTTATAATATTTATTTAATATGTACTTTTCTATTTTGTCGATATGCTAAATTCTTTTACCGTATTGATTATCCACACTATATTCAAATTCCCACATTTTTCATGTTTTAGAATACCCAGACAAAATATTTTGGGAAACGAGCATTTCTCTTTTTGGAAAAAAAATTGACATAACCCGTTCAATAATATCACTCTTTTGCCAGCTCCTGTTTGTGTGATATTTACAGGATAAACCGTCTATTCACCCAATACAGATCTCTATATTGGTTGTACCACGTAGTGTTGAGTTTTTATCTTTGTGCAATTCATGATTTGGGACGAAGTCAGATGACAGCGTAAGAAATTATTGTGAATGGACATCTATTGTCCTTGATCTTGATTAGAAAACTGGCTTCACAGCACGTGGGGCATTCTCATAAGTGCTCCACCCTCTGTTCCAGCAGCCATTCTACTAGATGGTATTTCGAGTCCAATGCTGCCGAAACAGACGTCGACATCAGGGTACAACTCTGGTCCTTGAAACAGGTTTCTTTGTTGTTCCGACCACCCACGCCGTGCCCGTAACTAGTTCAAGCACAACATCGGCCTGTCGGAACAACATGGTAACTGTTATCGAAGGTTACGACATCTATTGTGCCAGTTGTCTATTGTATCAAGCGTCTGTGTTGCTATTTTGTCTGGAAAGGAGTAGAATCCTGGATTACAATGGACTGGTGGTCGTTTTAAGGTGGAGCGCGAGAGTCCCTGAAAAAGACATATGTAGTAGCTGTAAACTCAGAGGGGTTAGTGTAAATCCTGAGAATTATTGTTAGAAACTAAATAGTCGTAGAAGGAAATTCAAAAGGACTAGAGTAGAGTATTGAAAAGGTTTATTGTCCTTGCTGAGCTCGAGAGAAGAATACACTTAGATACAAAAAATAGAGAAGTAAATAAACAACACAGCCTGTCAGTAAAAGAACGTCGTTACTGCATGTTTTTCTGTTAAGGAGTGCAGGGAGGCTTTTAATGCAGCCAGTCAATAAACGTGATATAACAACACACTTCTATGTACTATTAGGTGATGGCAAATAACTTGCTGAACATAAATCAAGACCTTTCATCTAGTAATAAATTGCTGAATGAATTTTAGTCCACCTCTTGGTACATCATGATCTAGCATTTTAACTATGATATATCGGATGATATTGTACTGGTAGTACTCTTTAAGGTCGACTCTATGTTGCTAAGAACATGCTAAGAACTTTTATTTTTGCGGTTGCAATATACGGCTGTGAAATATGGACCCTAAGTAAAACATCGGCAAAGAAGATCAACGCCTTTGAGATGAAACGCCACAGAAAGACACTTAAAGTAACATGAAAGGAAAAAAGAGAAAATAAAATATTATTAACACATTGAAGATGCCAGAGTGTTGGTTACTAAACACAATAGCAAAAATAAAACTACACCTGTTTGGTCATATAAAGAGACAAAACTGTTTAGAAAGACAAATAATGGAAGATAGAGCACCTGGTAGGAGGATGAAAGGCAGACCAAGACGACGATGGACTAACGACATTAAAAATAACATGAAAACGTTGTTGAAAAATTCAAACATCATCACACAAAACAGAGAACGATTCAGGGAGTTCATTGAGAAAACAAAGTTCTGGAGAAAAAGCGTCCCATGACACGATCTCGTTCGCTATAAATTATCACTAATATATTATCACTAACTCACTACCTATTATCAGTCATGCGACTTCGTAGCTGAGTTTTTCAATCCAGCCACTGTTACAATGTGCTGAAATGGTGTTTGACTGTGGGGACCTTTCAGAGATTTTAATCCAGCCACTATGTTACAATGTGCTGAGATGGTGTTTGACTGTGGGGACCTTTCAGAGATTTTAATTCAGCCACTATGTTACACTGTGCTGAGATTGTGTTTGACTGTGGGGACCTTTCAGAGATTTTAATCCAGCCACTATGTTATACTGTGCTGAGATAGTGTTTGACTGTGGGACCTTTCAGAGATTTTAATCCAGCCACTATGTTACACTGTGCTGAGATGGTGTTTGGCTGTGGGGACCATTCAGAGATTTTGTTTTTCTGCATAATCGATTTTCATTTCATCTCAGTATACATTGCCCTCACACGATTTCTAAGACGGAAACCATGCATTTCATGCGAACTTTGAAAATACATGTTGCTAGGATGCACAATGAGGATGTTCTTTTAGTGTCTTGTCTATCTGTTAGTCTTCAATGCCTCACGAGACCAGTGCAAAAACTCGCTGTAACTCTTTGTATTTATAATTAAGCAACAGGTTGTTTTATAGCATATCACGCCAAGGATGTGAAGCGCATTCTGCGTGTCATAAGAAAGTCCTAGTTTTCTTTGTAGTCGAGAGAATCAGTGATCTATCTGAATGCAGTTACAGTTCCCATTGTGCCATTCAGGATTTCATTCATACCGCTGGGTCAACTGGAGAGTGACCGCCTCAGAAATATAATAAAATTACTGAGTAATTTGTGAGCAAAATGTTGTTTTATCTATCGACCTGCAGATTTAAATTTACTCGTATAAATTGAAATTTAATATAATATGACTACATATGACAAAATGTAATTTTTTGTGGAACGGCTAAATAGCAATTAGAATATATACTATATAGGCCTATATTGAGATTATAAAGTGAAAATTGTTATATTTCTATTCGAGAAGTTTGATTTCATTCTGTTTTGGTCACAACGATGTCTAATATGTATATGGAAACCATCATTTCACATTTTACCACAGACATATGCAATACAGATGATGTTTTCGAGGTGGAGACAGGGTTTCAGATAAGTGTGAAAGTTATGTTGATATTTCAATGGATTCTAGTGGGTACAATATGCCAAATAATTTGTATCTTTGGAGTCGGATCTAACATCGTCAACATTATCTGTTTTGTCAAACAGGGCTACACGGATCCAGTGAATATTAGTCTATTAGGTATACACGTCACACGTGATACGGTTATGTGTTATGGATTATGTTACGTGATACTGTTATATTAACAAATGTGAAGTGTGCATTAACTGTATAAAAGTGAAGGTAATATGTGTTGTGAACCAGCGTCATAGCACGTGGTTTCCCAAAAAGGATCAGCCGAGACTGCCTACGACATAGGACACCTACCTAGTCTAGGAGAACTAGTTTCAGGTTTGCCTGAAATCTAATGGTTGTTCTTGACTATTATTTTCATGCGACTCCAAGAATGTAAATAACGACCAATTAAAAGTCAGCAATTATCAGAAACGTAACGAACGGAGTCCAAATTTATTCCGCTAGAAGGTCTGTACCGTTCTTGGCCACGGTTCAGGTTCTTAGACAGTGGTTGATCAGAAACCGCATGACTCAGGTGTTTAGACAGTGGTTGATCAGAAACCGCATGACTCAGGTGTTTAGACAGTGGTTGATCAGAAACCGCATGACTCAGGTGTTTAGACAGTGGTTGATCAGAAACCGCATGACTCAGGTGCTTAGACAGTGGTTGATCAGAAACCGCATGACTCAGGTGTTTAGACAGTGGTTGATCAGAAACCGCATGACTCAGGTGTTTAGACAGTGGTTGATCAGAAACCGCATGACTCAGGTGTTTAGACAGTGGTTGATCAGAAACCGCATGACTCAGGTGCTTAGACAGTGGTTGATCAGAAACCGCATGACTCAGGTGCTTAGACAGTAGTTGACCCAGAAACCGCATGACGCAGGTGCTTAGACAGTGGTTGATCAGAAACCGTATGACGCAGGTGCTTAGACAGTGGTTGACCCAGAAACCGCATGACTCTGGTGTTTAGACAGTGGTTGATCAGAAACCGCATGACTCAGGTGTTTAGACAGTGGTTGACCCAGAAACCGCATGACGCAGGTGCTTAGACAGTGGTTGATCAGAAACCGCATGACGCAGGTGCTTAGACAGTGGTTGACCCAGAAACCGCATGACTCTGGTGTTTAGACAGTGGTTGATCAGAAACCGCATGACTCAGGTGTTTAGACAGTGGTTGATCAGAAACCGCATGACTCAGGTGTTTAGACAGTGGTTGATCAGAAACCGCATGACTCAGGTGTTTAGACAGTGGTTGATCAGAAACCGCATGACTCAGGTGCTTAGACAGTGGTTGATCAGAAACCGCATGACTCAGGTGCTTAGACAGTGGTTGACCCAGAAACCGCATGACGCAGGTGCTTAGACAGTGGTTGATCAGAAACCGCATGACGCAGGTGCTTAGACAGTGGTTGACCCAGAAACCGCATGACTCATGTGCTTAGACAGTGATTGACCCAGAAACCGCATGATTCAGGTGCTTAGACAGTGATTGACCCAGAAACCGCATGACTCATGTGCTTAGACAGTGGTTGATCAGAAACCGCATGACTCAGGTGTTTAGACAGTGGTTGACCCAGAAACCGCATGACTCAGGTGCTTAGACAGTGGTTGACCGAGAAACCGCATGACTCAGGTGTTTAGACAGTGGTTGACCCAGAAACCGCATGACTCAGGTGCTTAGACAGTGGTTGACCCAGAAACCGCATGAGGTGCTTAGACAGTGGTTGATCAGAAACCGCATGACTCAGGTTCTTAGACAGTGGTTGACCCAGAAACCGCGTGACTCAGGTGTTTAGACAGTGGTTGACCCAGAAACCGCATGACTCAGGTGCTTAGACAGTGGTTGACCCAGAAACCGCATGACTCAGGTGCTTAGACAGTGGTTGACCCAGAAACCGCGTGACATTTTCGATTACCAGACTTGCTCAGTAGGCATGTAGCCATTTTTGGAACTTTCCAGAGCACGAGCCGTGGTACACTACTTCCTGTTGGTAGGGTGAATCACGGGAATAATTTATATTTCAAATCATAAGCAACGAGTACATTCTAAACCTGAGTTTTCTAACAGTACGCTACTGTGGATCCAAACTATATTGATTTATTGCTCTGAAACATGGGAAATAATCACACTAAAACTGCAAATATTTATGAATATAAGTCTCTGGCGACTTTTGCGCGTTAGATAACCAGAGTTGATGGTGACTCGGTACTCAAGGTCAATAGCAATTGTCTCATACTAGTTGGTAGATTCATTTATATCGGCAGTAGTCTTTCCAGAGCTTTATAGCATTAATGCCGAATTAAACAGCACAATCTTTAAAGTGAAATTTATTTGGTAGCTTGCGAGACAATGCATGAGAACGAAACGTGTTACATATGCCTTTCTACAAAAGTAAACGTTCTTGCGCCATTGTGCTCATTACCGCGCTATACAACAGTGAGACACACACAATGCACAGCAGAATGTCTCGAAGAACTTCAGTATCGACGTTACATCCTGGAAATCTGGTGATCAAAATTTCCAAGTATGGCACGGCATTACAAGCAAAATCGTTTGCATCGCAAAAAGCACTGAATCTGAGAAGCAAAAGAAGACTTGCAGTCCGAAAAGGTGCAATAACAAAAAATAAAATGTCCAACTCGATGAGTCCCAAATATGGCTAGAAAATCTATGTCAGAAATAAACTTTTCTTTCATCCTTGCACATATAATAGAGATGAAACAATACAGGTCTGAAATTGTTATCATCATCGCTTGACATGTACGGCGTTGCAATAATAATAATAATCATTAATATTATTATATATTTATTTCCGGTGTGTTCTAATTCGTATTTAGGTGCCGTGTAGCGCAATATTTTGCGCAGTGGCTTCGAATATGAATGGTACTGAACTCATTTCCCAGCTGAGACGGAAATGTATTTCAGACCGTAACGGCACCTGGTTCGACCCAACCTGAATTAGGTACTGGATCAGCCGAGGAAGGGAAGATTGCGAGGGAGAGGAAATAGCTACCGCCCTCATATAAAAAATGTCACTGCAATGTGAGATCGATAACATCTCACATCCTTACGGCAGTTAAATGATACGGGCACCTTACCTTTACTAATCCTTATGTCTCGTAATCTAAAATATACCAGATACAATTATTCATGACATGAAAGCTGATTGATAATCTGTTTAATCTATCAACAATAGGTTTGGCTATCTCGGACCTTGGCTGTCTTGTAACTTTAATGTGGACAGTCATTTCTTTTACGCCATCAGTCATGGCAGCAGATTTACCTTTCGCTCCCATTGAAGTGCAATACCTCACAAGTGGTATGCCACATACGACTTTTACTCGCATAACTAGTTGAATCACTGCCATTATAACTTTGGAGAGATGTGTGTGTATAACAGCCCCTTTGAAGGTGAGGCCTAGATTGAGTTAATGTATTCAACATACACGTGTTTGAGAAGAATGAGTTCGTTGATAAAAGCTTCCATGTGGGCTATTTGAAAAGTGTGCTGGTGTTTAATACATAACAAAGTTCCTCAAGGTATGTTTGGTAGTTAGATAATGTAGATTATCTAAGTTAACAATATGTTAATTCAGATAAGAAATGAATACCGTCAATATTTTCATATAATTATTAGATAAGAAATGAATACGGTTTAAAACTTTATTTAATTATCAGATAAGAAATGAATACCGTCGAAATCTTCATATAACTATCAGATAAGAAATGAATACCGTCGAAATTTTCAAATAACTATCAGATAAGAAATGAATACGATTTGAACCTTCATATAATTATAATAATTCTCAGATTAATCGCTACGGCAACTAGCTTCATCGTGACATGAAAGCATTTGTAAATATCATATCGAAAACTTACATCATTTATCACGTCTATTTTAATGACGACAACTCTGTTGTCAGAAAGTCTGTGCTAGGACCAGGTAACACCTTACTTTAATGCAGAAACATATCTCATACGTTACAGCGATGCTATGATACAGTGGCTGCTGGGTAATACCAGTTCAAATAATATTTATGTAGTGGTTTCAACTAGCTATCTGCGAATACCTAGTCACAAAGGGTTCTCAGTACTAGTGTTGAAAGTTGTCGCATTTACAACCGTGTTCACTTCATCAAAATTTTGAATGTGATGCTGTTTTCAGAGTTCAAATGCTTCCAAGATCACATCACATGATTTATTTGTAATCCTATGTTTGTTGTTACAAAATATACAATGACCATATTTTGATTCTTATAAGTAGAATTACCATTCTGTCATTTTCTTTTCAGAATATTTTCTAAGATGTTAACATGTTTATATGGAAATATTTGAAATCAAATTTTATTGAAAACCAATCAATATTTTAAAATCGTTGTCCTCAGGTAAAAAGCATCGTTACGCCTAAAAGGATGGCTATCGTTATCATATCCATATTTCTACTGCTGATAGCCAGTGTGGCCCCATTATATATGGTCAACAGACTTGGAATGAAATTCTATCCCCAGAGAAACAGATCTCTCATTGGTTTAATCTTCACGAGTAATCGAGAGGAAGTTGAGAGAGTATCATTTTCCGTGAACAATATATTTATACCATTTGGGGCATTTGTTCTTATTTGTATTTGTACGGCAATATTAGTACGAGAATTGCAGAATAAAAACAAATGGCGTAAAAATACTGGCACGTCTGAACAAACTGAGAACGTTACCAAACGTAACCAGAAGGTAGCCAAGATGGTGGTTATGATATCTACTTTGTTTATTATTTGTTTCGTTCCACTTTGTGTTTTCTTTATAGCCACAGTTGTAGATCCAGAACTGAACGTTCATGGGAAATTCAAAAAGAAATTGTTACAATTATAGCTATGCTTGTCATGTTTCTGGAATCCCTCAATTCGTCATTGAACATTTTTATTTATTACCGTATGAGTAGTAGATACAGAGCTGTTTTTTTACGTCTTTTATTTCAAAAGAAAAATAATTCTAAAATACGGAAAGTGAATACTTAAAAGATATTACTAAATGTATAAGTTTTGTATGTAAAGATAGTGTAAAATTAAAGATAGAAATATTCATGATAGTATACTGAACATACGTACCATTGTGAATGTTAAGTGGAGTGACTTTAAATCTAACACTACTATAAGAGAGGAAAGCAAACAAACCTATATATCTTTCTTCATTAGACAAAGGCGCTGGACTTACATCGGCCATGTTGTCAGAATGAACAGCCTAAGAATTCCCCAGCAGTCACTATATTGGGTGCCACCTGGAGTAAGAAGAAGAGGGAGACCTAGAGAAACTCTACGAAGAACCATTAATAGAGAAGGCATTTCAATGAACCTAAACAACACGCAACAATTTAAAGACCTGGCAACACAAAGACATAAATGGAAAGCTATGGTTTCTGCCTATGGCCCTGGCGGAACATAACATAACATATCATAACATACCGAACATGAATAGTGCTTACGTAGAACACATGTTTTTAATGCTTCACTTGAACACAACAGATGGACTATCACTAAGACTAAGGGGTTATGAGGTGTAAACACGAAAAGATAAAAAATGCAATACAATGCCCCTGTGTTGGTATCATTGTTTTTCCTGTTTTAACTGTTTTTCACTGTTCGTTTTATATATTATTGAGGAATATCTCATGGTTCGAAACCTTAAAAATGTGTATTGCAATTTTTATGTTTTTGTGTTTACATGTCATATCCCTTAGCCTTGGTGGCATTTGAAATGAAATGTTATAGAATGGGTATACAAATATTATGGACAGAAAGGTGAACCAATGCAGATGTCCGCGGCGATCTTAACATGGAAGGAAGAATGACCTCTCGAATCTATAAAAAAACGCAAACTAAGATATTCAGGACATATAAAGAGACACAATGGTTTAAAAAGGTTAATCATTGAGGGCAAAGTCTCAAAAAAGATAAAGAGGAACATGAAGCCTACGATGGGCACAGAACTTTGAAAACCTTCGGAACATGACACTGGAAGAAGCTGGGCAGCTTGCACAGAACCGAGAGACTTACAGAGTGGCGGTGAGGACAGCATATGAAAAGGACATTTCACATAGAGAGAGAGAGAGAGAGAGAGCGAGGGAAAGAGAGAAATCTTCAATTTAGGACATGCCAGAATTGATGCGTTTTATTTATGCAAACATTGTGAAAACAGAAGCCAGAAATATTTTTGTTACCAACCACGTTGGACTCTTTGTTAAGTGCACTCTCTTCTCGCTCTCTCTCTCTCTCTCTCTCTCTCTCTCTCTCTATATATATATATATATATATATATATATATATATATATATATATATATATATATATATATATATATATATATATATATATATATACTAGATTGCGTACCCAGCGTTGCACCGGTGAGAATAAGAAAAAAAATAGTTATTCGTGCTTTCAACCATGATTGTTAAGAATAGAAGAGTAGTTAACTACCGGAGAACTGAACTGGCTTCGTAGAAAGTCTAATTGTTTCAAAGCACACTCATAGAATTAGTCAGAAAGTAAACACATGAAGCGTTATGAAACCATTGGAAAAAAATCATTGATAAACATGCTTATTCAGTAAAAAAAAATAGTAATATGCATGGACAATAACACAATCTATCTATTGTCTATTGTATTTCCCCTGGTGGAAGCTGGTTGGTAGCTTCCACACGTACCATTCAGTGTAGGAGCTGTAAGGATCTGTTCAAAACCAGATGTGACTCCTGAGTCGTGCAGAGTCCCTGTTTGTGGTGAAGTCTGATGTTATTTATCCTTCTATTTCTTGGTCTACACTTTGCTCTGTATCTAAAATATTAATAACACAAGACTTTATTAAAAAGAATATGTTGCGTCTTAAATCCAGTGTTCATAGTTCACATTGTTATAAAAATTCATATGAATGTAGAAATTCTGTTGGTTAGTTAACAACTTCAATTTGCTCAATAACTGTCTACTGTTGTGTAAATATATGGGTTTTCAAGAATATTATCTGACACTTGTTAGTTAATAGTTAACCGTAACCCTTCTTTTACACAAAATCTGCCCTTTCGAGTAACAAAGAGGCGTCTGTACATTTCTTCCAATTTCTTTATGTACCTTGTGTTGGTGTAGAGCAAACACACTTGAATAAGACCATTTGTTCCAAACGTGCAGAAATAATATTTTGCTGCAATATTCAACCTGAAAGATTTTGACAGTAGAAATCAGTAAGTTAAAATCCATCTATTATCACGTTCATGCGATATAATA
This sequence comes from Meghimatium bilineatum, assembly GCA_034231615.1. Classification (NCBI taxonomy): domain Eukaryota; kingdom Metazoa; phylum Mollusca; class Gastropoda; order Stylommatophora; family Philomycidae; genus Meghimatium; species Meghimatium bilineatum. The sequence goes on from CM067313.1 coordinate 14,970,715, forward strand.
GTTACTGCACAAACAACATCATCATGTATTCTTCTCCGTCTGACAGCCATATTGTTCAGCCAGAGTTTCTTTAAAGAATTATATTGGATGGCGCAATACACAATTACTATCATTTCGTACATTGTTATTTGAAATTTGGATGTCCATATCACCTTGTAAGCATTTGAGTTTTAACTATTTCCGATAGATCCTTGTGTATGTGTGTATTTGATAACTCAGCAGAGATGACTGAATTAATTTCATTATCCTGAATTTTGTTATTATTCAGCAAATCAAAAAATGAACATGAGACAATGCTATTGCTTTTTGACATTCTATAGTACAAATGTAACATCTTACAAAACGAAAAAATGCTGAATTTCTTGATCAAATATATGAGCTTTAGTCGAAATCCTCTCGTTGTTATGTCACATGTGTGAATGTATGTCTGTCGAAATAGCAATTTTTCATGTATTTCATTCCATTCTGGATTGCATGTATATGCGATCAAGAGTTCAGGTCGACCAAAACTACGTATATAGGTTATTGCAACCTGTGTTCTTTAATGCATGTAAGGTGAGACACTCTAGTAAAACTGAATGGAGAAGAATACAAACTTGGTCAATATCAACAGCGAGAACATGTTTTCTTTCACAGGCATACTTCAAGTGTATATCGAAATCGCTTCTCAATTCCTTTTGATAATATACAATGTATCACAACTATTTTTAATCTGTTTTTTACATACATGTCAAGAGCTAGCTGATGGTAAAGATTTCTAGACAACATAAGGTGATTTGAACAGTTGCTACGAACTATGAATCTGAAATCATGAAAGTGCACGCAGACAATGTTGTGGTGAAATGCACACCAGTTTATGATATATAAAAGTAGTATTCATCTTCAACACAGATAACATTTAAAAACAAAAGGATAAAGTATTATATGGCCTATGGGTCTCAACTATGAATTGTCGTGCATGGCTTTTGCTTGTAAAAACAATTTCTCTTCTGCCGTGCTACTGACCTGCAATCATTACCGCAACTTCATTGTAATCTGGGAGATTGAAATGTCTTGCATGTTCAGTAAGTGATTACTTTTCGACATCAATTACAACGTTGTATTGGTTTGTAGGAATTCTTTCCAGAATTTATTTAAAGGTCGTAATGTAATTATATAATGCGAAACATCATAATGCAAAGAATCTAATACAAATTAGAGATGGAGATAAACGAAACACTGGCAGGTTTCAGATCGGGCAGAGGAACAAGAGATCACATTCTTAACATGAGATTGATCATAGAAAAGTGTAGGGAATTTTCAACTGACCTGCACATGTGCTTCATAGATTACTCGAAAGCAGTCGACTGCGTCCAAACAAAGAAACTATAGGAGATAATGAACACCGTGGGTTTCCCAAGACAGATGTTTCTTCTAATAGAAGAACTTAACCAAGATCACAATGCTGCAGTGAAGTTAGAGGGCTATCTCTCAGATTGATTTGAGGTACAGAGTGGAGTAAGGCAGGGATGCATATTCTCCCCATAACTGTTCAACATCTACGCAGAAAGTATAATGAGGAATGTGAGAGAAGACATACACAACGATGACTACCGCGCTTTTAAACATTGGTGGTGTTGAAATCCCTGAACAACACTACGCAGACGACACAGTACTTCTTTCAAACGATATAAAGGGATTGGAACAACTAATCAAGAACACAAAGAAATACAACGAATCGCAAAACTTATATTTAAACGCAACAAACAAAAATCATGTTAACAGATATAGCAACATAACAACCAAAAATCAGAAAGACAATACCAAGATAGAATGTGTGGATAAATTTGAATACTTAGGAGCAAACATCAACGGTGCAGGAGAATGTATGACAGAGATAAGGAAGAGATTAGCAATGTCATATTGTAAAATAACACGGTCGATAAACATATGGAAAAACAGAAAAATTGATACGAAAGTGTTAATGCTAGCTACGGACTTTTATTATTCCCGTGACAATAAACGGCTGTGATACATGGACCCTAAGTAAGACAGCGACAAAGAAGCTCAACGCCTTCTTTGTTTAAATGTTACAGAAAGAATATCATGGAGGAGAAAAAGAGACACCCAGATATTATAAACACATTGCAGATTCCAGAATGTTAGCTAACAAACAAACTAGCAAAAATAAAATTACATTTGTTTGGTCATAAAAAGAGACACAACTGTTTAGAAAGAAAAATAATGGAGGGCAAAGCATCTGAGAGGAGGATGAAAGGTAGACAAAGAAGACAATGGAATGACGACATTAAAGATAAAATGAATACGTCGTTGAAAAATTCAAGCCGCATCGCCCAAGACAGAGAAGGGTTCAGGGAGTTTATTGGGAAGGCAACGTTCTGGAGAGAATACGTCCCATGAATAATGTAATTATTATGTGTGTATCATGTCTGGAAGACTTAAGATTACTTATGATTTTATAGCTGTATTTATACATTACCTATTTTCTGCTTGCTCTTTCACATATCCAATAAAATATATCTTAAGGTATTTGGAACAATATTCGAAACAGACCAATCCTATGATACATGTTAGTGTCAACTTTGAGTGTGGACATGAACCTATCGTCATTAATTATATTTGATCCAGATGAGGTCATGGAGAAAACACAATTATAAACTGGATATTCTTTACGAAGTGCTTGGATTCTACAGAATCACCTGACGACAAAGATTTCAAAAGTTCTGAAATAGTCGGAAATTGATCTTTTCTTTCAATCCCCAACATCCATTGTGTTTTTATCTTGAATCTTCTTTAATTAGAAAACTGGCCTCACAGCACGTGGGGCATTCCCATAAGTGCTCCGTCCTCTGTTCCAACAGCCATTCGACTCGATGGTGTTTCGAGTACAATGCTGCCGAAACAGACGTCGTCATCAAAGCACAACTCTGGCCCGTGCGACAGGTTTCTTTGTTGTTTCTCCCACCCACGCCGTGCCAGCAACTAGTTCAAGCACAACGTCGGCTTGTCTGAACAACATGGTAACTGATATCGAAGGTTACGACTACGGGATTGTATAGATGACGTGCCATAAAGCTTCTATAAGAAGATAACCTCAATATAAAGACATGTCATCTACTAAGGTTTTATGTTGCATGGTTGGTTTGTCTAGTGAGCCATTAGTGAAACCCACAGACACAACCGCATGCGCAACTGTGTTATTTATTATATCTAAAACTTCTTATTTCAAGGTGTAATTTATTTCACCTTCAGATATGTCAACAGATCTGCAGAGATTTACAGGCATGGCACTGATTATAAGATTTATTTTTCTAAGCAAGTTCTGGAGTTTGGATAAGAACATTCTGAGATGATCGTAAAATGTCATAATATTTGTTCCCTTTCTTGAAGTTTTATGTTTTTAATGTTCTATTATGTCTTCTATTTAGGCAATTTCTGTCAGTCAAACTTCATTGTTAAACTGGGTGAAATGTTCGTGCTTTCATTGTATTTCCAAGAATATTTCAACTCAAAGAAATGAAATCAACATATCCCCTTGTGAAAAATCTTACATCAGTGTATAGAAAAAAAGCGCATCGTAATCAAAATGCATTGTACATGCATGTAACGTAATGTACATGCAATTATTAACACATTTTAGAACAAATTGTAACACGTCTGTTATTTTGAAGACATCATGGGTTGGTTTTTTTTTCAATTGACTCTCCTTGAACATTGCAATATTAATTTTTAAACTAACACACATTTTAAATTAAATCATAAAGAAATGCTCAGGCCACGATGTTTCCTTACACGTTCCGCAGTGTTGAAGCTTTTAATTCATCGGTGCACTGTGTGTTGGTGCATCAAATGTGGTATTCTGACGGGTTATTGATTTATAGATGATAGTTATATAAACATACGTGGTAGGTTTTTGATTTTTTTCAAACAGACTCTTGATTTGTAGTCATTGACATTTTTATCGAGACTATCGGCGAATAATGAAGTGGATTTCACGAAGCTAAAATCATGAAATCTAGGTCACGCGAATTCATAATAATGCAACAGTCTCACGTGATTGCTATTCTCTGCTCATTCTAAGAATGAAGTAGGTCAATGCGTATGATTTGCTGTTGGACGCAGAACGCATAAATCGAATGTTAAGTGCGCAATAATATAGTTCCATTAGAACATAATACTGTTGTTGATTTTAATCAATTGTTGCTAAATGAAACTTGTCTATCACAATATTAATGTATGTTTTATAATAAACTTTCATATAATATATCTGTATTATCCCATGATAAATTATTATACGCGATGTTATATCGTTGCTCAGGTGCAAAGAGGTCAGGGGGCAACCATTTTAGTTCTTTGTCTATTCCCAAGTGGAAGATTGGTTGATAATATCCACACGTGCGGTTAAGCGTAGGGGTGGGAACTGTTCATTGCCAGATGTGACACCTGAGTAGTACTGAGTCCGTGTTTGTGGAGGGTGGTCGTGATGTTATCGATACATCTCTTTCTCGGTCTTCCCTTGGCTATGTATTCAGATGCTCGTTTGTTAGAACCTCTCGGTGGTATTTGGGAGGGGACAGGGTTGCTATGACGTACATTCTGAATAATTATTTAGGTTATTGTTTTTGAATGCCATCAATGGATATAAAAATCACCTGCTGTAGCGGAGTAATATATGGGTGTGTTTTAACCAATTTCAGTCTTAGAATGAAGTAAGTATAGAAGAGGAATATTCAATGTATTCCATTTGTTGAGGAATTGTCTTATAGAAACAAACCAATTAGAGTTCAATGATAATAGACAAACGAAACAATACATATATATATTACGTAGTACGCAAATAATACGTAACCACCAGGGTAAATGTAATATTGTTTATCTGGAAGCTTGAAGTAGGTACCATGATTGCTACTAATTTTTCAAGGCCGAGGTATGTCGCTATCGTTACTGATCAAATGTTCATGGCAAAATTAGAGCGTTTTCTAGTCAATTATTGACTAAATCTATTAAGAGCGTATTATAAAATCTTGTGCTATGACGATGTTTGTTATAACTAAATTACCTTTATCTTTTAATACAGTGTATCAACATCCATGATTTATTATTAAAGAAAAATCATAATACAGAGAACTGGTTTTGAATCAGGTTCCCTCAGATGGCGCCTACACGCATGTCAACACGTTTTCCGTCTTCGACCACACAGCATTCTTAAAAAATGATAATCATGCGATTTTAATCAAGACTTTCAACCTGTATATTCCTAGGCTTCTATACATATGGGCCGATCAAACAACACATAGACAACAACATACATTGCATAGGTATTAGAAATTTATCGAGGACCACGCACATTTTAACATAAGCATGTGCCAGATGTACTCATTGCACAAGGACCAATTGGGTTTACAAGATGAGAGTCGAGACTAAAACACATCATTTTGAAGATGTGGTGTGGTCGAAGACGGACAACGTATTGACTCAAGTTGCGAGACGAGATGGTGCCATCCTAGCAAACCCAGTTCAAATCCAGTTCACAGAATTATATTCTTCCTTTTAATACGACGCTGTTTTACTGAAGCATAAACTATTTTAGTGAAGCTATAAACTGTTTCACTGAAGCAAAAAACTGTTGTGCTGAAGCTATAAACAACCACACGGTTTTATTGAAGCTATAAACAACTACACTGATTACAATAAACGTATTACTGACGCTATAAACAACCACACTGGTTGCAATAAACGTTTTACTGAAGCTATAAACAACAAAACTGGTTACAAAAAACGTTTTTCTGAAGCTATAAGCAACACCACCGGTTGCAATAAACGTTTTACCGAAGGTGTAAACAACCACACTGGTTGCAATAAACGTTTTACTGAAGCTATAATCAACCATACTGATTGCGATAAACGTTTTATTGAAGCTATAAACAATCACACTCATTGCAATACACATTGTACTGAGGCTATAAACAACCATACTGGTTGCAATAAACGTTTTAATGAACCTGACAACAACTTTACTGGTTGAAGTAAACATTTTAGAGAAACCTTACTTGTTGCAAGAAATGTTTTTATGAAGCTATATGCAGCCATACTGGTTGCAATAAAAGTGAAGCTTTAAGGAACATTACTGGTTGCAATAAACGTTTTAGTGAGGCTATACACAACTTTACTTGTTGGGATAAACGTTTTAGTGAGTCTATACACAACCGTACTTGTTGCAATAAACGTTTTAGTGAAGCTATACACAACCTTACTTTTTGCAATAAACGTTTTAGTGAAGCTATAAATAACCCATACATGAATAACAAGCAATAAAGAAATGCCTGGCTCTGTGACGTTGTAGTACATAGCGCGTCCCTAACGGTCACGGTACCGAGTCCGATCACCACCACAGGTTCATCCGAGATGTTCAGAATTCAATGGCAAACTACTAAATGTATTTATGTAGTCTAGAAAATTACTACAGTAAAAAAATTATGGGTTAATGGCTAGGTTCTGAATAGAATAGGCTACCATTGTTATTTTATTTAATAAATAACCTTACTAGTTGCAGTAAACGTTTTCAACCACATCTTCCCGCATTATACAAGCAGAGTTAAGAAATGTTTTTAATTGTACGGTATTGGATGAAAATTGCAACTTATTGCTTCTAGTTTGTCATGTAGAGATCACGAAGTCAATAAAGTAGTACAAGTAACTATATGTTTGTGTATTTGTGTTCTGACAGTAAAATTAAACGAACGTCTGTTTAAAGAAATTGTATGCGCTGTTACATAATTGTTAGTGGTTCTTGATATCGAGAATTATGTTTGACAGATGTCATTCCGATATATGAAATGTACAGTAATACTGGCACAATAGAATTTGATTGCCTAGTGTCAACATTTGAGCTGCAAATTCAGTGTATTTTGATTTAGCATCCGTACAGTATATAATTGACTGTCTGGTAACCAATTATGACTGGCTCATGATTGAATAGTCCATCATCTTCTATTATATAGTCGTGGTTACTATATTTTACTTCTACGTCTTTTAAATTAAATAAATTAACTTATACTTGGGGTCTTCGTTACCTCTAATATTTTGTGATTGTGTGTCCTGATATAACCTAATAGAACTTTGTTGTCCGCTGGTTGAAAGGGTGCTCCTCTCCAAAAGAGAGCTAATATCATTAACTACTACATCTACGTCTAGACAAGAGGAAATAAACAAACCTATGTTAACAAATACTACATCAATTAATAATTAAATTATTATTAATTTATTGAAATGACGTAATGTAATAAATGTAAATTTTCTCACTTACTATCGTTATTAATTCTGTTGGCCCCTCCCCGAAAATCATGCAAATTTAACTTTAACTTATACACATTTGTGATGCAATTCAAAGTTGCTTTATATCAAAATGTAAGCACATAGTACTTAATACTTGCGATTGAAACGTCTGATAGCTGGATAAAAGTAAGATCACTCCTGAGTGTCCACTCTATTAAAATCATCACCTGAAGAATTAATTTAGACACATTGTGTTGAATTCACAATTTGATTTCTTTCAGAATATAGAAATATATATGTAATATGTGATACTTGCAGTTGAAATGTCTGATAATTCGACAAAACATGATCACTCCTTAGTGACACATCTGTGAACAATCTTAACTTGAAAATATTTAAAAATCGTGACTTGAAATCTTAACTCTTGAATTTACTTCAAAACGTGAAATAAAATATAAAAGAGATTCCATAAAACTCTCTTAATAATTTTATTTACTAAACTTAAGTAGGAAACTCTTTCACAATAATATTAGACATCCTACGAAAGGCCATTTCTCATGTTCGTCATTTCGCTAGTTTTTTTCTTGTCTGTCCAATATGTGTCTCCTCATTGCTCTAATTTTATATAAAAAAATGTCCCAATATTTCTCACACTGCTACAAGTATTTGATATATTAGCATACAGTTAGTTGTTTTTCGCGTGAATACTCAAGTCTAGTTTTAGCGAAGCAAACCCTCTTTATCATAGACCATGACTGTCGGTAGATATAGAGGCCTAACTGCTAATCGTAAACTGACCTTCATTCAGTACGATTTTGATTATTCTCTGGCTATTCCGTAAATTGTAGCTGGAAATATACATTATATAATTATTGTACGTATGGCTTTATTAAGGAGTCGAAAGTAAACAACTAAAACAAAGAGGTAATGGACTACAACAAACACACATTTCAAGAAGTGATGAACAACAGACACACATTTCAAGAAGTGATATTCTACAATAAACACACATTTCAGGAAGTAATGATCTACAACAAACACACAGTTCAGGAAGTAATGAACTACAACAAAAGCACAGTTTAGGAAGTAATGAACTACACGAAACACACAGTTCAGGAAGTAATGAACTACACCAAACACACAGTTCGGGAAGTAATGAACTACAATAAACACACAGTTTAGGAAGTAATAAACTACACGAAACACACAGTTCAGGAATTAATTAACTACACCAAACACGCAGTTCATGAAGTAATGAACTACACCAAACACACAGTTCAGGAAGTAATGAACTACACCAAACACACAGTTCAATAAGTGATGAACTACAACAATAAATATCGAACTAAATTAGCAATGTTCTTTTTTCTCACTTGTTCTCAAACTCGCAGCGGATACCTCTTATAGTAAGACAGCCGTCCCATAATATATTTCCAAAAGCATTTAGCCTAGATAACGGAAATGCGCTGTTTCGCCGTGCTATATGCGCCATTAGCCTAAACACTAGACTTCGGCGCTGGTTATTAATCATCGCACCACTCCTCACAGTGTATTCATAGTTCATGTGCAGAACTATAAGATCACATACATCTACTCAACGACAGCTGCCTCAATCACAACAAGAAGATCAATACAAAATACACAGAAGTAATATCTATAGACAGAAAACCAAAAACAATAAACATACCAATAAATGATTGAACAGTGACGGGATTTAAATACAGATGACGTGCGAATGATAACACTCAAAACAAGAAATCAAAAAGCCAACTACGTAAATTATGAACTTACACTAATTTTGAAACTCAAATCTATCTCCATGAAAATCAAAATGCCAAACCATAAATTCAATCTTCATACCAACATTGTAGCTACCTATGTCAGACATGGACACTAACAAAGGAAAAAAGAGAGAAACATTATTACTCGTTAAATAAGATGTCTAAGAGCAGGAAACAAAACAAGAAGCGATAATATGAGGAATGAAGAGATTACAAGAACTGCTGGAATAACATCTGTGGTCAAATGTATTGAAACATAGAGACTGAAATGATTCGGCCAATTAATGAGAATAAACTCTTATTAGCCAGCGGCAAGAACATACATGGAAATAGAAACATCAAGACACAGAATACGACCAAGAATAGGACGGAATGAAGGAGTTACCAACAATCGAAGACGTCACACTATTACTGCATATCAAGCAATCAAACGTAGCATAGCCCGAAAACCGATCGTCATTCAATCCTGGGAAGTCTTACAGTAAAATCAGAGGATAGAAAATAGATGAATATAATAATGATTTCTTTGTTTATTACATTTATTTCAATTGTGCCTCCAGAATAAAGCAATAATTAGAATTATTTGATAAAATAAACTTTCAGATAAAATTGTATACTATAAGTTTTCAGATACTATTCACTTTTTCGTCTTCGCTTTTCTCAAACTCCCACAAATGAGCAGAAAGAGGTCTGGGAAACCGAGGACGTTGTATCATAGTATACCATATAGAGATAATATATGTGTCTTTCAGCTTGAAATATCCGATCTCAGTATGACCTATTGGTCACTTTGACCATCTGTGGCTTGTACAGCCACTTCCATTCCAAAACCATCTTAATTGCTTCTTACGACATTCTTGGTAGGTAAAAATGTAGCAATTATTTGCTTCCCTCTGGAAAAAGACAATACACAGGCGATCCAACTAAGAGATTTAATACTATTATTTGTATTACTTTTAGTTGTAAGCTTACTTTCAAGTATTCCTTGTATACTGCATTCACATGACATGTGATTTCACTTATTGCCATAGTGTTCTTTATTTGTTACTTTCATATTTCCAAATCTGTCAATTTTCATCAAATATATTCATGTAGTCTTCGGACTACTTTGTTGATCCATTCTGTATTTGTGTGTTCCTATCTTGTTAAAGTAGCTAATGATGCACATGGCTTTCTGCTCTACACTTCTTCTCATCCTCCCACTTGTTGCAACTCTCTGCGTACTCCTAACTTCTTCACCTTTGTCACTTATGTAACCATTACGAAGATTTTCTCGACAAGTCCTCTGAGATGATTGAGCTTTTCCCTGACAGCATTCTTTCATCCGCTGGCTCCGTGTGCACCAGTTGTTTCGCCTCGATACCTTAACTGACTCTCAGGGTTCTTCCTCCTACTTTCATAGAGTTAAACTTGTTCTTACCTTTCAACCCCATAAATCTTCTGTTCGACGCATCATGCTTAACATTATTCCTTTCACCAGTCTGATCCTGACACCCGTGACTTATCTCTGGTGGTTTATAGGCGCGAAAAAAATCTGAAGGATATCTTAGTCATTAGCCACCTTAAGTCGTCTGTTCCCGACATCTTAGCACTGTTCGTTGCTCACCTAGCCGTTGCTATACATGTCCTTATGTGGTTCAGATGCGTTCCATTTCATTTCACAAGGCCACTTTCTCCACCGATGAGGCCTCTACATGTAAATCCCGAAATGTTATTTACATGATAATATGTAAACGCTTTAACAAGCAGTAGATTGGGGAAACCAGCTTAAGATTGATCGATCGCTTTTGTAACCATCTTCATGCCATCAAGCACAGAACACCTACTGCTTTTGCCACACACGTCAACGACGTTGGTCATCATGGTGCTCTTGATATTTAGGTCACTGCCATCAGATCCTACACCACCGTTGATAGGTCTAGGTACGCTCTAGAAAATCGTCTTATTTTTTAATTGGGTACCCTCAAGCCTTTTGGACTCAATTCCGACCACCCTTTTGTCTAGTACTGGTTGATGTGGTCTTTTCCTTTATTCATTGTGTTCCGACATTTACGTCATCTTTTTGTTTGTTTCATTTCCACATATGTTTACATTTTTTATGTACTTCTGGTCCTTCCGGCATATATTTTCCATATTTCAGTTGGATGCGTTTGTGTGGTGTGATAATTTCCATTCGTCGTCTTTTGATGTTGTGTGTTTATCTTGATAAAGAACTTTTAGTTGAAACGTTGAAAATTTTTTGTGTATTGTAATTTGTATGTTTTTTTGTGTGCATATCATTACCCACTAGTCTCTGTGATAGTACGTCGTGTCTGAGTGGAAATAATATTAACACCCGTGTTTTATGTAAGTGTAATTGTTGTTACGTTTCACGCAGTTACCTTATATTGATTGTTGTATCTTGTTAAAGGCAATGTTGGAGAAAATATTGATTTCGTGCAAATCACTCCAATCACTTAACTTTATATTTTTTTCTCAACAAGTAAGTAAACAAATAAAAACAATGAAAGAACAGAAAAAACTAATAATGCAACATATACAATACTTCAGACAATGTTGAAATTTGCATTCATTCTAATTTGATCATAATGGCTCATATGGAATATTTTTCGACAAATATTTCACAATTCAGAAAAGAAGTAACATACATTTATGGTATCGAAGAGACGATGGAGATTCACATAAATGTCAATGTTATCGTGGTTTTTCAATGGATTCTACTGACTGTAGTGTGTCAAATAATTTCTATATTTGGAGTAGGATCTAATATTATCAACATTATCTGTTTTATCAAACAAGGTTTAACGGATTCTGTGAATATCAGTCTATTAGGTAGGATTGCTAATTTACTGTTTTAAGCAGTTAATTGTTATATTGTTTGTTACTATTGATTAAAGATTTATGAAATTTTTGGCGTTACACTAAGGGTATCTCAATATGACTTCGTCTCTTTCATGAGATAGTGATACGTATGTATGCTAGTAGTTTCGATAACCGTGATGTTGTTCGTCAATCACAAATGATGATGAACATTTGTTACATCCACTATTGAAAATGCAATTAGAGTTATGTCCTTGATTATGCGTTCGGAGATGGCTAAAGAGCCCTCCTATTCGAGCTGTAAATGTCCTCATGCAGTTCGGGCATGGAATGACCACTGTAGCGGATCGTGGTTTATCCGTGACTTTCTGGCTCCTCTCCGCTGTTGAGCTGCTGCATTTCTCCTCTTTTCAAAAGATGATGCTCTCTTTTTGATTGTAGAACGCCATGTAGATCTATTTTGTGCAAGTTCTTCCCACAATAACCGTGATAAATGTATATTGTTTTCATTTTCTTTCGCAATTTCAAATTTATTCGTTCCAGTAATAACATTATTAGACAGTGTATTCCATGGGAATCGCGTCAATCTCCTGTACTTTTCAATGTATACACAGTACACATCACTAGCAATCAAATCACAGGTGCTGGCAGAACGATGTCGTAAGCCCTTGACATCCTGGTGTATACGCAGTGCAGAAATCTAGAAGAGTGCGTCGTGGAACTACAGGAGGAACTGGGCAGACTGACAAACTGGTGTAGAGATATGAGAGCAGTGGTAAATCCTTGTAGGGTATTCATGACTTTTCCTTGAACAATCACATGGTAAAGACATCCATGCCACATATTTCGTTGGCCGATAACAGGTTATAAAGAACCAACATATTGATATACATTGGAGTATTGTTTGACAGATGTCTGAGTTTCAGGGAACATCTTGACCACTTTATCATAAGGACAGGCAAAGGCTTAGCAGCAATGAAGGTATGGCTGCTGCGCAGTGTGAGCAGAGATTGTTATTTATTTTGTACCAGGGTTTGGCAGTGGATGTGCTACCGCCATCAATATGCACTGGCAATTCTGACTTGCGAAGCTCAGATCGAAAGACTGGATATAATTCAGAATGCAACAATACACATCCTTCTTGGGTGCACAAGAGACACATCACTAAGAACTATGCAGTACCTACTCGACTGTCCTATGGCAGAGCACAGATTATAGAATTTCCATGCACGGGCTTAACTTCAGATACATGCAGATAAAGAGCATCAATTGCATTCGAAAATACAGAAAGTTAGAGGTAGCAGACATAAGAGAGGGAAGTCGTGGATGGGACGTGCTGATGATTTCATAAAAAGAGTGTGAAGATTGCAAAATGTGGCAGTATGTGCGGAATGGATAGGTCTACCCACAGATTTCAAAACTTGTTTGAGATTAGTAACATCGCTTAGCAGGGAAGCAGGGTATGATGTCCCACGGATGTGAAGCAAAAGGTGCAGACTTTGGTTAGTAAGAATGTCAAAGAGGGGGATGTGATTATATACACTGATGGATCTGTGATTAGGTATGTTCGTAGTTCTTGGGCCTTCACAGCTCAGTGCGCTGGTAAAACGGTCAGGGAGAAGAGTTAGGCTCTTTGCTTTGACTACGAATAGCATGACCATGGAGATTATGGTGGTGAACAGAGCATTTGAGTAGGTAGGCACACAGAAGGTAACACAGGTTTGCACCTTGAGAGTGACTCTATGAGTCAGATTAGGAAGGTACAAGTGGGTCTCGTTCGCGAACAGTGGATTGAGACCTTGAGAAAGGCGACTTTGAAAGCAGCTACATTTATTTTCGTACCGGAACATGTGGGTTATCGAGGCAATGAAAGAGCAGATCAACTGACGTCATGTGCGATTGTGGCACATGGTGATAGGGCAATGGATCTAGCCGACGTTTTGAACTCCACAAGAGATATAGCACGCGAGAGTGAGACTAGTATGGATTATTATTCATGTTCAATAATCTGGATTACAGATCAGGGTTTGAAATGTGATGTTGCTAAAAGTTTTGTAGGTTGCAGAAGAATGATGGTCAATGATGTGCTACCATGCCAAACACGGACAACTAAAGCATAAGAAAAACTTAAACTTGTAACAGCTGAAATGTCATGCATACCCAGCTCCTAGAAATATCGCTAAGAGACACAGTGAGAAATGAGGACATTCGACAAAAAATCCGGCACCGCACCAATCTTGGAATATATTAAGAGACAACAGATCAAGTGGTTTGCACACATCAGAAGACAACCATCAGACAACATACCACAGCAAGCTATGCTACATAGATACAGTCAAAACAGAACTAGAGGCCGACCACGAAAACGATGAGTCACTTAAATAAAAGAGGCGACAAATTCCAAAATATACTCAGAACACAAGAGGTCCGTCTCCAGAAATCTCTTATACTCCTGCCGCTGAAAAGCAACAAACTGTTTAACGAATACATAGACAGATAGTGTTAGCATATACGTCAGTCCCTGTGCTGTATTATACAAGTAGTAATCGGTCCAAAAGTTTGAAACAGAGTAATGCAACTAACATACCCAATATTTTATGAAATGAAAGAGTTCAAACACACTTTAATACACACTTTAATACACACTTAAATACACACTTTAATACACACTTTAGTACACACTTTAGTACACACTTTAATACACACTTTAATACACACTTTAATACACACTTTAATACACACTTTAATGCACACTTTAATACACACTTTAATACACACTTAAATACACACTTTAGTACACCCATTAGTACACACTTTAATACATTCTTTAATACACACTTTAATACACACTTTAATACACACTTTAATACACACTTTAATACACACTTTAATATACACTTTAATACACACTTTAATACACACTTTAATCTCTATCAATTATAGGTTTGGCTATCTCTGACCTTGGATGCCTTGTAACTTTAATATGGTCAAACATTTGTTTTACTCCTGCGATGATTACAGCAGATTTACCGTTCGCACCTATAGAACTACAGTACCTTACAAGTGGGATGCCACATGCAACGTTTTCTCGTATTACTAGCTGGATCACTGCTTTAATAACTCTGGAGAGATGTCTGTGTATAACATCACCTCTAAAGGTAAGTTCTAGAATAGCTTACTTGTTAGTGCATATAAGTTACCTCACAGAGACTGTCAACCTTTTTTTATGACTAATATTATGTTTATCTAACCTGCCTGTATCATCACCGTATTTTCTTTCTTCTTTTTATTTGCTCATATTACACGTCTCTCTCCACAATCAATACAAGGTAACTGCGTGAAACGTAACAACAATTGTACTTACGTATTACACGGGTTAATATAACGCTTCAATCAGACACGACATACTATATCTAAAACTAGTGGGAAATAATTTGCACAAAAGAAAACATACAAATTACAATATACAAATCATATTCAACGTTTCAACCAAAAGGTCTTTATCTAGATACACACACAACATCAAAAGACACATCAAAAAATCTCTCCACTATCTAATATTTTCCTCCTATTGTTTAATTATATCTGCTCTGTTGCTTTCATTTCCCTTTTCTGTTCTTGCCGTATTTGCTCTCTCTCTCTCTCTCTCTCTCTCTCTCTCATCGTATTTTCCTCTATATAATCTGGTATCTTGGTTCTACACGTCCTCTTTGGAGATACTTTGGATCCATACTTTGGAGATACTTTGGATCCATACTTTGGAGATACTTTGGATCCATACTTTGCAGATAGGTATTTACAATTTTTAAATTGTTCTCATTTTACTTGTATTATATCTTATCTATTTTCAATGTTTACTTTTTTCTGTGCACTTCTATCTTCTCACTTAGCACTATCTTTTCATCACAACCTGTTTTTCCCTGCCATGTTGCCATGTCTTTGCTTGCTCCGTCATCCATTCTATATTGTCCTTCTCTATCTTTCTTTCCTTCTTATCACCACTATGTTTGTCTCTATGTAAGAGTTGTTGACTGTGGTGTTTTGTTTGTCCTTAGGAAGGCTTTTTAGTCGAAACGTTGTCCGTCATTGTGTCTCGTTGTCAAGTTGTTTTATATCTATACCTAATTATGTTCATTTTGATATTTTCCCTTTGTTACCCCAGCCACCCATTTCCTGTTTAGGCTTGTTACCCGACACTGGAACATTTATCCTTTGTTATTTTATATCACTGTGCGACAACTGAGTATTTATATTATGCGACATCTCAAAAATATTTCCAAAATATTAAAAAAATTATTTGAAGAAAGAAAACTCAACTTTTAAAGTTTTTAAACTCAAAACTGTAAAATATTTTGTATTAAACCAACTTCAAAGCATCGCACTACTTTACAGATATAAGTCTTCGACGTCGAAATGTATGCATGCTTATTGTTCCAGTATCTCCCTGGTAACAGCGTTCACATTTCTTCCAATTAAGGTTTTAAACTGCAACTTTGTACAACGCCTTATCATACATTAGTTTATCCACAAACATGTGTACCGATAATTGTCATACCCTCTTACATCTACTTACGTTGAATTTATGTTTTTTCCCCACAAATGATGTCTATTTCTTCTCCAAAAATCGTATAGACCAGGATAGTAAATCAATGTAAGCATTGGACATTAGATTCGTGTATTTGCGCCGTACAATTATACAAATTAAACCTTTGAATGCTGGATTTGAAAGTTTAATTAGGTAATTGTCCGCCTACAGGTGGTCTCAAAAGACATGAAGGGGTAAGCAGCGAATCATTGAATTTCAATCTCAAACGAAGCTATTGTTATGTATTTTATTAATCATCATCATAAGGTTCCAGGATGGCTGGCGTAGGCGAACATGGGTCCACACAACTGTCTATCACTAGTACTATGTATTACGCGCATTGTTGTCTCCATGTCATGCCAGGTTGTTAAAACTGTATATTTTTTCTCACTTTGTCGCCATGTCTTTCTTGCTCTCAATCTTGCCTGTTGTAACAATGTTCTCCAAACCATGTATTGTATAATTTGAAATTAAATTCCTCAAGCAAACACACTTAATTATCATTTGTGACTTTAAATAACTAATGTTTATGCTTGTTAAGTTGTCAATAACTGATGGTGCTTTAGTCCGTACTTTAGCTTGTTTGAGGATGGCGGTAGCCTAGGTGATAGTGATTGTGTTTGCTATCATCGGGTTACAGCGTGCCAGGTTCGAAACCACGTAAGGACAAAAAAAAATCCAGGTTGTGATTTCTCGCTTGACACGACCACTCCTCCAGTCGACTCTGCATTAGATGCGTACCTACCGCATGAGTTAGGGGAGGTAAAAAAAAAGCAAGAAAAGGAACTTGCGACTCCACCTAATAGTTGTTGCAGTTTAGTACATGAAGAGCTAGCTTCATCCCCAACGGCAGGTTGCTGCCATGGGACATACCTTTATCTTTAGTTTGTACATCTTTTGAGATTTATATTGACAATTACGCATTGATATCATTAAGGAATGGCCAGGGCATGATTTATTCATACTTGTTTGTTTGATCGAGGATAGGGATGTTTCACCAACTCGTTGTGGGAGTTTCCCTGGTGCAGTAGTCAAGTCGTTCGCTTTGTCTCGTGTCGTATTTTTTATATAGTGGATATTTCGGAGATCCCACGGGATTTTTGCTGATGAAACAGAATTACGTGTTGTGAGTGGTACTCTCAGCAGACGGCGTGCCGCTTCATTGACAGAGACAGCGTACATATGGGGTAATCAGAGTATAGTTAAGTCAACTCTCTACACGTTTTAAATCTTTCAGCAAATTCTTTGTGCTGACTGTTCCAAAGCTTCATCACTTCGACAGTTACGAGTTTTATTATTATATTATTCTAATAATTTTCAGTAATTCTATACTAAATAAATATATTATTTATTTAATTGAATTGGGTTCAACAGCATTCACTTAACAACTTTTTTTTTCATTAACAGGTGAAGAGTATCGTTACGCCGAAACGGATGGCTATCATCGTCACAGGTGTGTATTTAGTTCTAATATCCAGTGTGACACCACTGTATGTTGTCAACAGTCTTGGCATGAAATATTATCCTCAAAGAAACATATCTATTATTGGTATTATACACGCGAAAAATAGTGAGGACGTTGAGACAGTTTCGTTGTCAGTCAACAATATATTTATACCTTTCGGTGCCTTTTTGGTTATCATTATTTGTACATTGATTTTAGTTAGAAAGTTACAGAGCAATACCAAATGGCGTAAAACTGCTGCCACGTCTTCACAAACTGAGAACGTTACCAAACGTAACCAGAAGGTAGCCAAGATGGTGGTTATGATATCTACACTGTTTATTTTTTGTTTAGTGCCACTCAGTTTTTACTTTATAGCCACGATTGTGGAACCAGAATTGTCTCTTTATGGAAAATACAAAGAAATTGTTACAATTATAGCTATGCTTGTCATTTTTCTAGAATCCCTCAATTCTTCATTGAACATTTTCATTTATTACCGTATGAGTAGCAGATATAGAGAAATTTGTATGCAACTTCTGGGAATTGGAAAGTAAATCGAACGCTTTTACTATTAAAGATAAAATAATATAGGAAACAAAAACAATCTTTATTAGTTGGCAACGTTATGAGAGTAGGAGGTCTGAAGAACATAGTCACAACAGGCAAGATTAAAGGCAACGGGGGCAGAGGGCGACAGCGTGAGAAAATATTAGATAGTTTAACAGCCTGACATGGCAGGGACGCAACAACGATTCTGATACACAATACTCGAGATAAAGAGCTGTGGAGAGCCATGATCCCCTACCCCAGCCGGTATGGCATCTGATGATGATTATGTACAGTAAATTTCAGTTTCAGTACATTTCAATTTGTACATATCTTTATGTAGAAAGCAGTTTATAAATAATAAAAGAAGATATGCCATATTGATGATGTTAATGATGATTTGATTAATGATATTCATGATGTCAAAAAATTGGTTTCGAGACCACTCCTTATGTGTTATTTTAATTAAAATTATTCCCTTGGTTCAGCTAGCTACCATTACATACGGAACTATGTCTGATGCTCTTCTCTAACGCCAATGTCTAATTCTCTCATACATCCTGTTTGAATGTATGTCTGAAAAAAATGACACCAAGATTCTTCGTGGGTTACCTGTTATTTTCTTGCCCTGGCATTACTCCTCCACTATGGTAGTTTTAATATGTTATGCTTTTTGATATGGCTAAAATATTGTCATTTTTTAAAAAGAACCTTATTGTGTATCCAGTATTAATTTACTATCAATTATTTTAGAATGTTTCTATTGGTTATTATTGGTGCAGTGTATTCTGAGGATTTCACGAGGAACCATACATGAGCTGAAGGGAGTAAGGGAGTCAAAAGTAGTCCAGACCTTTCCTCAGAAAAGAAAGTGGCTGCCTCTCATCGTTATGTGATTCCCTTTCAATTAGGTAATTCAACACACTAATATCGTATACCACTTGACCGTTACAGGACATTGTCATCAATGCAACTCTATAAGTATAACCATCAGGTGCCATGCTGGCTGGTGTAAGCGGTCATGGCTCTCCACATCTATCTCCAGTATTATGTATCAATATCGTTGATGTTTTCCTGGCCTGCCAGAGTCTAATATTTCCTCACGTTATCGCCGTCTGTCTCTGTTGTCTTCAATCTTGCAAGTTGTGACTATATTCTCCAAACCACCTTTTCTCATAACGTGACCAAAAAATGCAGATTGCCCTTTTCTTATATTATTCATTAAGCGCCGTCTTGCATTTGACTCTTTCAACAACTCCACATTCGTTTTCTATAAGCATGCAAAAGAATAATAAAAATAAATGTATTAGTGGTATGTATGTTTCATAAAATTACATGATTACATGCATGTCATTTTAATAAAAGTCGAATGGAAAAATTATCACAACGTCATTTCCATATTTCCGTTAGACGTTGTGATAATTTTTCTATTCGTCGTCTTTTGATGTTTTGATTGTATCTTGATAAAGACCTTATGGTTGAAACGTTGAATGTGATTTGTGTATTGTAATGTTTATGATTTCTTGTCTGCTCATCATTGTCCATCATTACCCACAAGTTTTAGCTATATTCTGTCGTGTCCTATTGAAACGAAATATTAACCTGTGTTTTACGTAAGTCTAATTATTTTTCTGTGTAACTCACAATAGAAATCTATGGAACTACATAGCTATATAAAGAACGATTATTTTTCTGTGTAACTCACAATAGAAATCTATGGAACTACATAGCTATAGAAATAAACGATGAGTTTTCTGTGTAACTCTGAAGAAAAATTATGCAGAAAACGTGGTTTGAACCAGGTCCGCTCAAATGGCATTTACTCGCCGTGCAACTTGAGTCAATACTTTTTCTTTCTTCGAACACACTGTATCCATAAAACAGATGCAATGATTTTAGTCAAGACTTTCACCGTGTATATTCTCATGCTACTATGGGCGTGGACCTGTTTCTCGACAAACAGACAACAAGAACACACGCATTCCACAGGTATGGAAATTCATCAAGAATCACACACAATTAATATTAATAAGTGAGTACTCAAGTCACTTAGAACGGACCAATCGGGCAAGGACTATCACAACAACAGCGAACATGCTGTAAAAATATTGAAGTATCCTTAGTAACAACAAACATATACCATCTGTATTAGTTATACAAGGGCCAATAGGTCTCTTGTAAACATGAATAACATATATAGGCAGTACAATTTTTCTTTAAATAATTGCTTATACAAGTAAATTCAAGTAGGAAGCAAGAGGATAAATTAAACGTTCTTAAGACCAACGATAATTGAACCAGTCCTTTCTGACGGCACCAAATCGCCTGACTAGTTTTTCCGTGCTTGATTAACCGGACCTCCAAAAAATAAAAGGAGCGAGTGCGATGCTAAGCGCATCTTTTTTTGGAAGTGCAGTTAGTCAAGCACCGAAATCCCATTTACTCTTGTTGCCAGGCGATTTGGTGCCCTCAGAACGGGCTGATTCAATTCCCGTTAATCTCAATAATTTTAAATGTATCCTCTCTCTTCCTACTTGAATTTACTAATATTAGCAAGTATCAGCAAGTCTCAGTCGCGACCATTGGCAGTATAGAAGACCTAACTGCAGAAAGTAAACAAGACTTCGCTACGTTTTTATTTTCTTGTTATTCATTTATCACTATTTATGTACTTGGAGTCGCCTGCCAAAAACAGTCAAGGCTGATCGTTAAAACGCACATGAATATTCAATATCAGCCTACCAAGTCATCAGTCCACAGATCTGTACTGGAGTCCGGTCGTGCCTCAGTATTACACGGGCTAATTAGTCTGCACATAGGCTTATCGAAGGTAAATGTGCGTGGTTTTTGAGATATATAAACACATGTGAAAAATGTTTGTCAATCTATCGGTCCATACTCATAGTAACTTGAGATTATACACGTTGAAAATCTTGTATAACATTGTATCTATTTAAGGGTGAGGTGTGATCGACGACGGAAAACGTGTTGTGAAAAATTGTAAGGCGAACAGGGGCTACCCGAGCCTGGTTAAAATCTCGTTTGTTGCATTGTGATGTTTCTTCAATAATTAATCGTCGATGCTTCTATATTATGTTTAACTCCCTAATATGAAAATTTCAGAGTCTGGATCAGTGATTAAGTTCACATATGAACCTCTATACTCATATCCTGTTTCGTTCTAGCGGTCCTGTTTAATGGTTGTATTTGTAACTAACGACTCGCTTGTTGATTTAATAATGAAACGTTATTTAAGTTAAGATTCAAGAATGTAGATGGGTGAGAGAATTGCCGTTCTTTATGTATGCTCATAATTCATTCATGTCTGTAATTGATAACATTAGAATAGAGATTCCAAACATACATACTAGATACATCTATCTATCTATCTATGCGCTGTGGCCCTTGTTTGGCTTGTGGCGTCAGAGGTGGATGAGTTCTCTGGAGATGGTCTTCTTGTGTGCTGTTTGTAAGCTTGTTCCTGTGGCTTCTTTGATTTATGTGATACATCTTACTTTACATGGTCTGTCTCTGGCTTTATAGCCGTTATGTCTATGTGTCATGGCCATTTGTAGCGTGGTATCTGTTGGTAGTTTGGAAGCATATGAAAAATACTTATCTGTTGTCTTTTGATGTATTCCAATACTGGTATTGTTTTGGTCATCTGTTTGATGTTATCGTTTCTAATTCTGTCTCGTAATGACACTCCGAGTATTCTTCGTAGACATGTCATTTTTGCTGTCACTATTTTTCTTTTGTCTCGAGCTGTCAGTGTCCAGGTTTGGCACTGGTAGCACAGTGATGGAATAATAATAGTCGTGTATAATGCAACATTAGTGTCTATGTTTACATATTTGTTCTTGAAAATACGTGTCATCTGTCCTAGGATTTGGTATGTTTTGTTGCATCTATTTTGTATCTCTTTACTTCATTCGATATAATGCTTCCTAAGCAAAGGACCTCACTTACCTTGTTAAGGTGTTCATCATCGATGTAGATTGTGATATTTCTGTCTTTCTTTGCTATAGCCATTATTTCGGTCTTTTTAATATTAATTTTCATGTTGAATAATTGACATATTGTTTGGAGTCATACTTACATACGTTTCATAATATTAGAGTATTATCGATTCTAATTGTAATATACCTACATGATGTTTAATAACGTACTGTTTCAGCCGAGTATTTCAGCATTATTTTTCGCGATAAACGTTTAGGTATAATTGCACGTATTATGGCAATCTTGTTTAAATACATGTTGTACTTTACCATTTTGGATTTAAATTCTTAGTAATATGTCCTAGTTTGGCATGTAGACATCAGACAATCAATGAAGTAGTAAAACAAAATCATTTTCTTACATTTTTAAGTACGGAAACATAGATACAATGTCATATCATTTGCATATTGTCCAATTATGTGAATTAAGTGTGACCTCTGCCACTGATGACTACATATACAAGTTAGACTGGTTTTTTGGGGGGTCTAGCGCCAAAAATTATTTGTAATTTTTTTTTTTACACATGGCTACTTGTTATTAAAATCCGTGCTGTAATTGTTATATTAACATATGGTTGACTATCTAATTACCTGAGAGATTTACGTTTGCTGTTAGAAGACATAGGCCTGTCAGATTCTGTCACATAGGCCTATTCCTTTGATTAAATTTGGGCTATGACAGTTTAGACGTGTTAGATGTTCAAAGTCACTGTTCGACTAAATATAAATAAAGTGTTTGTGTAGTAGTAAGCATATGTATTCAGTATAAATGGTTATGTTGGAAATGATATTATCATCACGTGACATATTCTTTCCAGTATGGGACCGTCGTCGTGTATACTCTGAACGCCTCTCTGTCCCGGGCAATCAGGCCTGCATTGACCAGAGACATCTTCATACATTCTTAGATGTCATGGGTCCATCGTCTTCTCGGCCTTCATCTTCTTATTCCCTAGCACTCTGTCCTCCAGAATCAGCATTTTGATATCATCATTTCTCTTTAAGTGTCCAAAATAATGTAGCTTCCTTCTTATTATGGTATTTAGATGGCAACCTTCATTTAGTTTCAGTAATTTTAAATTTGCAATGTTTTGCTTTTTATCTGTCGATAATATTGGTAGGATCTTTCTGTAGCACTTCATTGCAAATGAAATTATGCTTATAGATTTTGTTTTGTTTAAAGTAAATTTCAAGTATCGTATACATATGTTGCCATTGTGAACACACATGATCTTCAAAGGGTTATTTTAGTTTCGTTATTGATACTTTGTCAAAGCGTTCTCATTTACGTTAATTTAATGTTGCAGTTGCGAGTCTTCCTTTAATCTCGACTGAAAAATATCCGGAACTGTTTATATTTGCTCTCAGATATTCTAATTTGTTTACACATTCTAGTTCTATACTGTCTATTTTTAATATCGGTTTGCTTCTACTTTTGGCTGTTGTCATAAATTTGGTCTTATGTGTGTTTATATATCGATTTTGGATATCGCTGTATTTCTTTGTTTTTGTGATTAGCTATTTCAGTGCAGCATAATGTGTAGTAAGTAGGACTGTGTCGTCTGCATAGCGTATTTCTGAAATCTTGTAGCCACCGATAATAAATTAATGAAACTCTTTTTCTTCTAGTTCTTCTCTTACATTTCTTATTATATTATCTGTATAGATTAAAAAAAATATAAGGGGATATAGTGCACCCATGTCTCACTCTACTTTATAAAGGGGAACCATTCAGATGTTTATCCCTCCACTCTTACTACTGCTACTCAATTAAGGTGTATTAGATGTTTGGAGAAGCCCATGTCTCCCATAATGGACTATGTTCGTGATATTTAACACAATCAAACGCCTCGGTGTAGCCTATGAAACACATATGTAGGTCTAAGCTGTATTCTCTACATTTCTGAATTATATTCCTCATGTTGAATATGTAGTCTCTTGTTCCTCTTTCGTTACTTTTGTTACTGCATGTTGTCCTGTTAAGGAGTGCAGGGAGGCTTCTAAGGCTGTGGAAATAAAGGCCGCATTGCCAAAGCTGTGGCCGCGAAGTGTACATGAAGAATTTTTGGTACTATCTTGTTCCATTCTTGTTCCTCTTCCTGCTCGAAAACCGACGTGCACTTCATTAATTTCTGTTTCTAATTTATGTTGTATTCTTTTCATTATGACCTGCAGTAGTATTTTGCTGGCTTGACTAATTAGTGCTACGGTTCTATAGTTGGTACATAGTTGAAGGTCTTCTTTCTTTGGGAAGGTTATATATACTGACTTTTTCCCATTTTTTTCTGGCCATATTCCGCTTTTCTATATCTTGCATAATAACGTATATGAATATATATGAACACAGAAATCTCTACCAGCTTGAATAATGAATGATATTAATCGGTCGTTACCTGGAGCTTTTCCGTTTTAGATATTGCTTATTGAATGTCTGACCTTTTCCATTGTCTGTTCTTGTGCTGTAAAAGATATATTAGAATCAGAATAAGCGCAAGGGATTCGTATTCTAAGTAAAATATTCAAGTATCATCCAACACTTTAATGTATGCTTACTTTTCTCACAACTACTCGGCAGTGTGGAAAACCAGGGACTGTACTTCTAGTTCAGGCTGCAAAAAATAGGATAACTGTCTTCTTTTCAGTCCCACATTTCGTATTAGGCGGCTAAGGAAAGTTGGGGGATAGGCTGACAACCTGTCACATGTGAAAACTCAATGTCGCCGCATGTCTTGCCTGGATTTTCAGCATTTTTCTTATGTGAAATGGTTCCAACCGCTTACTATACGCATGTGCATGGACATCAATATGTATTAGCAAGGAACATCTCTCGTCAAACATAAGGGGTTAATCTGTTGACAACAAGTTCTCACTAATATTGCTAAAAAACAAGTGTTTTCCAGGATAGTTCTGGTCGATAATCTCATGCATTATTAGTTATCTTGGTATATATGTCTTCTCTCGTCCCTTTCAGTGACATACGGCACAATGTATACGTAAAGCTCAAATCATATACTGCTATCAAAAAATAAACACAACATTTCAAACGTATAGTAACAATTTATTTTACTGAATTAATGTTTCACATTGTCATGAAAATACTTTTAGTCTTTAAACCAAACCCATCTCCAGTCACTACCAACGGTCTATTGACGCTGCTGATTCGTCCACTACAGTAGTTTCTGGCGATGTCGGTCTGTAAGAACAGGAAGGTGCAGCCAGTTTCTGATCGGTGATCTGAAATTGGACGAGCTGCTGGAATTAATTGCATTGTTCAGGACTCAGTTTCCAATAGATTCCTGAGGTGACGCCGCGGTATGAAGCGGTCTTCAGCAGGAGTTGTGACTCTGCGTCTTCCACTGCCTGGCCGTTCTGCAACTGAGCCATTTTGTTGAAATTGTCTCCAAAGGCGGCTAAGGGTGCTTCTACCCATATGCAAGTGTTTGACCATTAATTTTTGTGAGTGATTGTCAATCTGTAAGCGTACAATGATGATGTATCGTTGCATCTAATGATATGAGCCATACTTGCGCACTGAAGTTTTAAATGAATTTATTCTAGGACCGTCACTATTTTATAGACATTCAATACCATGTTAAGAGAGTTTTTTGTTGAGTAAATGTCACGGGAGTCTCACGAACCTGTTACGAATTATTGCCAACAATGTTGTTTGACATTATATGTCGCATCAGTCAAGATATATGAAGCTGTGTGAGATCAAGCTATTCTGAAGAAACATTATGTAAATACTGTACATGAAATCCCAGCTGTTTGGTAACAATCGACCATTTCTGTGATGCTCTTGCATTATCCTTATGTATATCTAGAGTTAATCATAATCCAATACAGCTAAACAAAAATAGTTAAATGCAAAATGCTGTGAAAAAGAAAAATATCATTATGGAAATACAAGGGATACACATAACTAAATAAATGAATTAACATAGCCAGTTCACGACTAAGTGCCTGAAGTCAAAGCAAGGACATATAGGAGAAAATTAAACCATGCACATATGGGAAAAATACATGAAAACACTTTATACAGATAGAAATAAACAGACATACAGTAGAACAAGGAACGCCCCATACTATTACTGCAGAGTTGGAAGAAGCTATACAACACTTGAAATACAATACATATCCTGGATCAGATAATATTACAAAGCACGAATTTGAAATTCTGGGACAGTACGGTATATATATATATATATATATATATATATATATATATAGTATTGTGCTTTTTAGGGTCAATTTGGGTCTTCATCTTCTTGTCTCCCCCCCCCCCTAAGTTGGCAAAATGGACTTGCTGTTTCAGTCTGTCTTTAAATAGTCTAAGAACATGTCTCATGTGTCTTTATCTGCGTTTTCTTATAACATTTGATACATATTCTTAGTATGTTTTATTTCTTATGTTGCTTTTTGTGACGAAACAATGACCAATTTTGTTGAGATAATAACCACAAAAAATATTTTTTTTTTACTTTAAATGCAAACATGATATAATGATATTGTGAAATAAAACATCATTGAGTGTCTACTCGAGAAATCTGAGTTCATTTACTGTAGGCTTAAGTATGCATTCGGAGTGTGTGAGGACAAATATTTCAGACTTTGCAAAAGACACATGTGTATTGTATTCTATCAAAGAAGAAACGCAAAGTTTCTTAAATGTAAAGGTTATGATAATATTTCAATGGATTATACTGACAGTAATATGTCAAATAATTGATGTTTTTGGAATCGGATCAAACATTATCAATATCATCTGTTTTGTCAAGCAAGGCTTCAATGATCCAGTCAATATCAGCCTATTAGGTATTATTGTCAAAATTAATCGTTTAACTAGTCGATATTACTATTATCATCATCATCATGTAGCATATCCTGAACAGGATGTAGTAGTCATACCAGCCCTTCTTCACTTCTGTCAATCTTGAGACAGTCTTCCTGCTTCTGTTACTATCATATTCAGATGGTCTTTAATGTAATACACTCAACTTATTCTTGGTCTGCCTCTTGTTCGTCTTCACTGAATCATCTTCTCAATTATGGTCTTCTCTAGGGCTGCCATGGTGTTTGATATTGTAATAGAATTACTTTATTTGAGGCATTTGTAATGACCAAGACAAGGAGAGTAGTTGTTGAAGAGAAATGTACATATTTCATTGTTGACAAAGGGACAAAGTCGAAAAATACAATTGACAAATTAAGACAAGGAGTTCGTTGACTTGCATCTATATTTGTGAGAAAAACACGTGACAATAATGTCCGTCCGAGTTGAAGAACTAGCGACTAAAAGAGAACACATAGAACGACAATTATCTCATGAAAAAGTTTATTAACCTTGAAAAGAAATTAATTACGAAAACGCATTGAAGTTGGTTGATTTCACCGTGTAGACAGTTGAAATGAATAAAGATTCATCTAAAACTAACTGTTTTGGACACTTAACTTGCAGAAAACGTGCGGATTGAACATTTTCCCCGCCGAAGACGGATGTGCCGGGCCATTGGCGCAAATAAAACGGCGACACAACGCATTTCCATTCTCTGGACTACATCCTGCTGGAAATCTAGTAGGACCATGATCTTGCTATACGGGAGATCCAGCTGGAGTTTGAGAATCAACGCTGAAGAAGAAGAACATTTTTTTAAACAATATTTAGTCTCGTGTGGAAAGGTTTGTCAGAACTAACAATTTGTAACTGAGTAATATTCAGTATGTGGTTTGATATTCAGTCTGTGGTTTGATATTCAGTCTGTGGTTTGAAACGTATATGATACGACGTCTGCAAGAAATAGAAATGTAGTACACAGAAGATCACAGGGCGAGTCTTAAGGGACAGGAGTCGACCCAGTAACGGAAATAACTATGTTGTTTAGTTCGTAAATTGTGAGTGGTCGTTTCGTAACACAGTGTGGAATATTGTTGCCACAACGTAAGTAGTGAACCTTTTTAAATTACTACAATCATCGTCATCAAGTGCTGTTAAAACCGTCTGAACAAATAGACAAGCTAAGAGATATTATAATTGACAGAAGTATAATTTATGTGGTCTAATCATCATCAAGACTTCCGGTAGTGATGTCCGTTGATGGAGGGTGTTTCTCTAATCAAGTCTGGGTCATTCCGTCGATCGTTGGATTAATCAACTAACATCGTAAAGTCCAGACCGATTTGTGTAACAGAAGTCAGTTCATTCCAATTCTTTTTTTTGTCATTGAAACGAATTATTTTGTGTAAAAGAGCATGGGGTAGACCAAAATAAACACTCAGAAGAACAATACTTAGAGAAAGTAAAACAACCAATATTCATACTATTCAAGAACTGCACAGAATAGCTTTGAACAGACAGAATTGGAGAGATCTGACCTCTGCCCTATGCGCTAACTTCATCGCAAATGGAAAATGAATGAATGAATCATCATCAATCTGCCAGTTTAAACCGCCTGAGCAAATAGAAAATTAAAAAAGAGCTTTGAAATATGTCATACGGCATACTCATAGAAACACTAGAAGACGTATTGATTGACATTTGTACATTATATTTTTGAATCAATTACCATCATCATCAAGTGCCTTCGCAAACCGTCTGAGCAAATAGAGAAGTAAGGAGGAGATGTACATTATATCAGGGCCAGTCGTCTTTATTGTCAAGTTATTCATTCAGGAAGGTTTCAGTCAAGAAGAATTGTACAATAAGGCTGAACAAGGAGAGAGTCGACCATTAATGCGTTAGTACTGAGCTTAAGTAGGAACGTGGGGATGTTGAATCTCCTTTCTTATATGATGTTCTGGCGTGGGTGTATGCCAAAATCGACAGTTTTTGCCAAATTCGTTTATGCCAAATTCGACAGTATGCCAAATTCTGAGTTTTGAAGTCAGAAGATAAGGAAAAGTCAAGTAGAGACATTATAACAGGTGGAAACTGAAAATATAGGTTAAGGAGTTGCAGAAATATCATGTCAATCATTGAAAAAAGAGGGGGAGATTCATTTGTTTTTCGCTAAGTGAGGATTATTCATACATTTTTCGTTAAATGAGAAAGATTCATATAATTATATTTCTTACATTTTGTACATATTTTGTGGTGGGGCGGGGGGCCTGTCGTGACATAATTTATTATGGCAGATGGGGTCTTTAGGCTTGATAGTTTTTGACAAAGGGGAAAAGTGAGGGAGGGGGATGTCAAACATTGGCGCAACTGTTGACATGTTTCATGGACAGAAACTAACAAAGTGTGGCTAATCACTGAATACATACGTGACCACACTCACAGATCAAAGTTGTTACCACAAAAAATAAAATAAATACCATACGAGAGTACACGCACAACTAGTTGAAAATCAAAGGCTGCTACAGAACCGGATTTGCAATGACATATACGAAACAGGCCATATACCTAAAGACCTAACATCATCAATATTCATACCACTACCTAAGAAGCCCAGGGCTGTGGACTGTACAGAATATAGAACAATAAGTCTAATGAGCCATCTAACTAAAATACTTCTCAAGATAATACATGAAAGAATTAAGAACAAGATAGACATGGAGGTCGGTGAAGAACAATTCGGTTTTAGGAAAAACAAAGGAACCAGAGAAGCTATACTGAGTATCCGGCTAGTGATAGATAAATATATAGAAGTCCAAAAAAAGTACTACTCGTATATTTGCTTCATAGACTACAGCAAGGCCTTTGACAGAGTCCAACATGAAAAATTAATCAAATGTCTTCAAGAAATAGGCATAGATGGAAAAGACATCAGGCTGATTAGAAATATATATTGGGAACAAACTGCATCAATAAGGTGTGAAAACAGCTACTCTCCGTACATAGAAATAAGAAGAGGGGTAAGACAAGGATGCATTTTATCACCAAGCCTATTTAATATCTACACAGAGAATATCTTTAAAAATATAGAAGAAATACCAGGACTCAAGATCAATGGAAAAATAATAAACAACATTAGATATGCAGATGACACTGTTCTTTTAGCAGAAAGTGAACATGAACTACAAAGACTAATAGATCAAGTCCATAAATCAAGTAATGAATATGGACTGGATATAAACATTCAAAAAACAAAAACCATGATAATCAGCAAAGACACAGAAGAACAGGAGCTAAACATAAACATACAGGGAGAGAAACTACAACAAGTAAAACAGTATCAATATCTTGGACACATAGTCACAAATGATGGCAGATGTGAAACAGAAGTTAAAAGGAGAATAGGAATGGCTAAAAGTACCTTCAATGACATGAGGAAATTATTAATATCTAAACAAATTACAAACAAGTTAAAAATGAGAATTATAAAATGCTACATCTATTCCATATTAATGTATGGCTCAGAAACATGGACACTAAATAAACAATTAGAAGACAAAATTGATGCCTTTGAGATGTGGATATATAGAAGAATAGGGAGAACATCATGGAAAGAGAAGAAAACAAATAAAGAGGTGCTAAAAACACTTAATATGAAGAAAGAACTACTAAGAGAAATAAAGATCAGGCAAATAAAATACTTTGGACACATTAAAAGACATGACACCCTATTGAAGACCTTACTTGAGGGTAAAGTCAAAGGGAAGCGAGCAAGAGGTAGGCAGAGATACAAGTGGGAGAGTAACATTACACGATGGACAGGTTACAGTCTAGCAGAGTGCACCACCAAGACAAGAGACAGGAGATGTTGGAGATACGTTGCAGCCAACCTTCGTTGCGGAGACGGCACTTGATGATGATGACAGAACCGGGTATTTGCAAGCGTAAGATATTGGCCTCAGAAATTCGCTAACAATTAAAGAGATTCTATAGCTTACTGAGCATGTGGAGCAGTCGCGCTGTACTCTCGTAATCGCGTGTTTTGATGTTTCCTTAAGTGGCGTCCAGTGGACGGTAGGCCGCAAAGATCACACGGCTAACAGTAATATCGAATTATACATTTAAACGAATTATATATATGTTTATATAACATATTTAAACGCAATTGAGAAGCTGACCAAACACAGATATACTCGTAAACATGGAGAAGAGCTGCGAGGAAGTAACGACATCTGACGGCACTAAATGATACTTTTGTATAGCGTATTTTATGATTTACAATGTCTACAAAGAAAATGTGCACTAATTTACATTGTTGTAAATAAATGGTGAAAATCACTACGCCATAACAATTGTGAGTATTTAGTGCGGTTCGGTATGATGACAGTACACATGGACTTTAGACATATCATACATTATTTTAACTCTACCGTAATACTGTGCTTAAGTTGTCTATGTGTTTTTTTGTTGTTGCACCAAATAAAAAAAATATCAGATTAAAAAATGAATGCACTAAAGTCGAAGTAAATTATTGATGTCTATTACTAATAGGTTTGGCCATCTCGGATCTTGGATGCCTTGTAACTTTTATATGGACAAACATTTGTTTTTCTCCAGCGATTATTACAGCAGATTTACCTTTTGATCCAATTGAGGTACAGTACCTGACAAGTGCTATGCCACATGCAACGTTTTCTCGTATCACAAGTTGGATCACAGCTTTAGTAACTCTTGAGAGATGTCTGTGTATAATAGCGCCTCTAAAGGTGAGGCGTAATGAAGTTAATAGTTACCACTTTTAATATTGAATTCGAGGATGTGTTAATGTTTCACAAATACCATCTCTCATAGAATCGATTTCAAAAATTATTAAATTATTGCTAAATAATACATAAGATTAACAACACTGAAATTAAATGTTCGAGACCTATGATTGGAGTTAGCTAGAGAGACAAAATCATTAATGAAACACTAAGGAAACAATTAGGGATCAAGTCAGTCAAAAAAAGAATACACCCAGAAACAACAAGTTAAATGGTACGGCCACATAACCAAACAGAAAGAGAAAGTATTATTAAAAAAAACACTGAACAAACGATACGAAAACATTCGACCTATTGGACGCCCTCGTAAAAGGTGGATAGATAGTGTATTAGAGACACTCGGAAATATAACAACGGAATAGGCAAATAGAAGGGCACAAGACCGTAAACTCACTCTCTCCTCAACACCGAAAGGTACATGAGGACAGAAAGAAGAAGAAGAAGATTACTAAATAGCATCACTAGCAAATTTGACATCAAGAATGAGTTAGTCTTGCCTTGTATCTATGTGTTCCACTAGGCTTGATGGAGAGCCGATGTCTTCTTGATTAGGAACAAGCGTCACAGCACTTGGGGCATTCTCATATATTCTCTGCTTGCCGTTCCGTCAGTATATAAGCTCAGTGTCCCAGTAAATTGCTGATTTCGTGTTCTTCTGATCTTTCCAGAGAGGGAGCACTTTCTTCCATCGTCTCTTCTAGTCACTCCACGTTAGCGCAGTGGTTAGCGCACTGGCTTCGCATATGAGTGGTCCTGGGTTCATTCCCCAGCTGAGGCGGAAATGTTTTCAGATCGCAACGGCTCCCAGGTCGACCCAGCCTTAAATGGGTACCGGATTAATCCGGGAAGTAAAGACTGCGAGGGAGAGGAGATGGCTACCGCCCTCATTTGCAGAGCCTGTGAAATGTGAGATCGCTAACATCTCACACCCCTACGGCATTAATAAATGCTATGGTTTACTTTACTTTTTTACTAGTCACTCACATTTCTACCATTCTCTGAATATGCACATTGTCTCGTTCGACCACCTACTCGTAGAGTATCCCTGACTGCTCTAATCAATTCAATTCTTATTCTTATTTTGGTGCCGTTCACTTTATCAGCATTTAGGCTTTATCAGCCAACACATCGACTCTTTCGTTTCACCTGACCCCAGCATGAAATGGACAGTAAAACCATGTACTGCTTTGTGTTTCCAGATACAATTGTTTGGTCATCTGCAAAGAATGCCGTGTGATTCATTAGTTTATAAAGCATATACGAAGAGAGGAGAAACATAAAAGAGAGCCAAGGGTAGACCTAGAGTACTCTGGATCGACAACATCAAAGAGATATCACACGAACACGAAATAACATTATCTGAAGCCGCCGAAAAATGAGAACAAGAACATTGTATCTCCCTCAACACCCGTAAAGAGTAATGGAGAAATGAAAGAAGAAGAAGAAGAATGCTTTGTGTGTTGTTGAGAAGAGTGATGACAAGCTACTGTACGTATTTATATTGCCTTGAAAGTCACTACAGCTCAAATATATGATTGGTTGATGGCTACATCCTGAAATGATACGCTGTCACATTATGGGTAAAGTCACTCCCTATTTTGTCATTTAGATTCCCAGTTTAACTAGAGTGACGTATATGGAAAACTGAGTGTGTGGGATATTGATCAGTTTTTGCCTTTGTCTTATCCTGCTTTTTTAGTAGTACCTTATTTACTCTTCTTTGCAGCAGCCGCTTCCATCCTGGATCGGCTTTGCTTATCCGTCATGTATTTTTTCAACTTCTCTCACGAATGTATGGCTACATCGAAGTGATTCAGTGATATCTTAAGCGTGTCTTTCAAACTCATTGTATGTCATCCGGCCTCATTGTATGTCATCATTGTATGTCATCATTGTATGTCATCATTGTATGTCATCCGGCCTTGCGAAAGCTGGTCTGGAATTTAGCTTATATCAATGTTTATGCTAACGGCATTCGTTCATAAGGGCTGAGCTAGAAATCATGGCATAATGTAGCCAGCTCTCATAACAACATCCTGCTATATGACACCAATGTAGCCAGTTCTCATAACAACATCCTGCGAATTGGATGGAAGTTGAGAATAGACGAAGTGGAAAATGTGAGAAAATGTTTTTCATCTTGTAAACATAAGATTGTGGGCGACATAGCATCATCTAATAAACATGAGATTAAGAGGGATATATCAACATCTAGTAAACATAAAAAAATGAAATTATGAAGCACACAACATCATCTAGTGAACATGAGAATATGCGGCATATTATCATCTAGTAAACATGAGATTAAGAGGCATATTATCATCTAGTAAACATGAGATTAAGAGGCATATTATCATCTAGTAAACATGAGATTAAGAGGCATATTATCATCTAGTGAATATGAGATTAAGAGGCATATTATCATCTAGTGAACATGAGATTAAGAGGCATATTATCATCTAGTAAATATGAGATTAAGAGGCATATTATCATCTAGTGAACATGAGATTAAGAGGCATATTATCATCTAGTGAACATGAGATTAAGAGGCATATTATCATCTAGTGAATATGAGATTAAGAGGCATATTATCATCTAGTAAACATGAGAATATGCGACATATTATCATCTAGTAAACATGAGATTAAGAGGCATCATATCATCTAGTAAACATGAGATTAAGAGGCATCATATCATCTAGTAAACATGAGATTAAGAGGCATCATATCATCTAGTAAACATGAGATTAAGAGGCATCATATCATCTAGTAAACATGAGATTAAGAGGCATCATATCATCTAGTAAACATGAGGATATAAGGCATATTATCATCTAGTAAACATACGATATGACACACATCGTATAAATATATCATTTGCATTTTTACTTTACATAATAGTCAGTGAGTCTACTTTCTGGATGGCATGCGGAACGGACAGAATGAACGGAGGTGGACATAAAACCAGGATGACTTAGGCTTGGCTGCCGTTTACCTTTATAAAAACTTTTGGTGTTAGAGGGATATAGACCAACATGCTGGGATCTTGATATTTAAGAAAGTTTTGAAAGCATTACTATTATATTGCCCGTAGACGTGAAGAATGGCCAAAACTCTTCGGCAGAGTCTGCAAACATATATGAGTATGAAGGAATACTGCACATTTGGTGGCTGCACAAGATGGTAGAATACAATATATGGATGTGAGCTGTCGAGCATCTGATGGACACTCAGATTAAGGAGATGGACTTGGCACATGCTCACGTGCCAGTGAAATATAAAGGGCGTGATAGGGATGGAAATAACATTAAGTTTGTCTGAGAACGTATTCAAGAATAGAGACAAAATCTGTTTTTGTGGACTATACTCCCGATGATGTTTAAATACTCTGTTAGCCCAAAGGCGTGATTAATTAATTGATGTTTCTAATTAATAGATATTTCTAATTAATTAATGTTTCTAATTAATAGATATTTCTAATTAATTTATGTTTCTAATTAATTGAAGTTTCTAATTAATGTTTCTAATATATGTTTCTAATTCATTGATATTTAAAAAAAAATTAATTGATGTCTATAAATAATTGATGTTTCTAATTATTTGATGTTTCTAATAAATTGATGTTTCTAATTAATTCGTGAGTACATTTCTAAAACTTCTTTTTTTCTTTGATTAAATTCATCTCCTCATTTCAGGTTTAAGAATCGCATTTCTCTTGTGCCTGAAATATTAGAAACTCATTTATTGATTTAAAAAAAAAAAATTCACTCTTGTTAAATTGTCGTTTCCAGGTAAAAAGCATAGTAACACCGAAACGGATGGTCATCATAGTAATTTGCATATATCTGGTGC
This sequence comes from Meghimatium bilineatum, assembly GCA_034231615.1. Lineage (NCBI taxonomy): Eukaryota > Metazoa > Mollusca > Gastropoda > Stylommatophora > Philomycidae > Meghimatium > Meghimatium bilineatum. The sequence continues at coordinate 15,006,675 of CM067313.1, forward strand.
TCATATCTAGTGTTGCACCGCTGTATGTGGTAAACAGACTTGGTATGAAATTTTATCCTCAAAGAAACAGAACTGCCATCGGTATAATTCACGCCAACAATCAGGAGGAAGTTGATAAAGTTTCATTCTCAATCAATAATATATTCATACCATTTGGAGCCTTTGCCCTTATCAGCGTTTGTACGTCAATTTTAGTAAGAAAATTACAGAGCACAACAAAATGGCGCAAGTCTGTCGTTACGTCTTTACAAACTGAGAGCGTTACCAAACGTAACCAGAAGGTAGCCAAGATGGTGGTTATGATTTCAACTCTGTTTATTATTTGTTTCGTTCCACTGTGTTTTTTCTTTATAGCCACGATTGTGGAACCAGATCTGTCTATTTATGGAAAATATAAAGATATTATTATGATATTTGGTATGATCATTATTTTTCTAGAATCCGTCAACTCTTCAGTAAACATTTTCATTTACTACCGAATGAGTACTAGATATAGAGAAATATTCCAGAAACTTTTCATGTTTGGAAAAAATAAATAACTAGTGAAACTACTATAGATAGTACTCGATATAGGACGTAAACAACGAAATGTAGGTCTATAAGTTTTATGTGTAAACTTTTTGTAATGAAATACGACATGTAGGTCTATAAGTTTTATGTGTAAACATTTTGTAATGAAATACGAAATAAATATTGGTCATTTTATTCAATACACGTTATACCTTCATGTGCCGTCTCCTAAGCGAAATTGGTTGCATCGGACTTACAACACTTTCTTCTTCTATCTTGATGCTGCACTCTGCTAGACTATAACCAGTCTGACTCATTTTGTTTCCCTAAAATTCAATTATTTTTTTTTCAAGTCATATCTTGTAAAAAACATAGTTAAATAATTCTCAAAATACCATCACAAAGCTTAAAAGATATCACAAAGAGTAACTCTGCCAGTGTTACTGTGCTTATTTGCTATTTCTTTGATTGTGTTATGTAAGATTGTGTTATGTAAGATTGTGTTATGTAAGATTGTGTTATGTAAGATTGTATTATGTAAGATTGCCTTTTATGTAGGATTGTGTTATGTAAGATTGTGTTTGTTATGTAAGATTGAGTTATGTAAGATTGTATTATGTAAGATTGTGTTATGTTATGAAACTTAAGTGCTATTCCGGTACAATGATGATGATTTTAAGATACACAAAAACAGAAACTCAAACACAGAACCATGTACAATCCACCAAATAATATTTATGTATGGATTAATTGAATGTATAGGCTAACAAAATAGTAACGAAAGTGCTAATATTACGAACTTTAATTTTTTCGGTTGCAACATACGGCTGTGAAGCATTGGCCCTAAGTAAAACAGCGGCAAAGAAGATAAACGCCTTTGAACTGAAATGCTACAGGAAGATACTTAGAATATCATAGAAGGATAAATCAGAAACTCAGATATTATAAACACATTGAATATTCCAGAGCGTTGGTTACTAAACACAATAAAAAAAAAGAAAATCACGCCTGTTTGGTCATAGAAAGAGACACAACTGTTTAGAAAGAAAAATAATGGAGGAAAGAGTACCAGGGAAGATGAGAAAGGGCAGACCAAGAATACGATGGACTGACGACATTATATGTATACATCGCTAGAAAATGTAAGCCACATCGCCCAAGACAGAGAGAGGTTCAGAGAGTTCATTGGGAAGACAACGTTCTGGAACGAATACGTCACATGACACATAGACTAGCCGAAAAAAACTACCTTTAGAAAGGCACCAGCATTAACGCTAAGTTACATCTGATTAGAACAGGCACAGTCCAAACTACAATTTCTGGCGTGAAAACATAGACGCTTAAAGTGGTGGCAAAGAGAATTCCTTTCGAAGTGAGATGCTACAGGGCATATTAAGAACATCGGCAGCAGAAACACTACGAATCAATGCTAACAAAATTTAATGTCGGAAAGTATTTTCCGCTAAACAATATTACAGCTAGAAAGTTGAGTTTAAGTTTACATATAAAGAGATATAACAGCATGGAAAAACTAGTAATAGAAGGCATGCTTACTGGTAACGAAAACCAGCCGCCCAAAACAATGATGGACAACAATAACGCGGTAAACATATCCTTGATTGCAACAGGTTAACTCGATAAGAATTGCAAGATGCTAAAAGCGTTCGACTCTGTGCTGGCGAGGTAGAGATCGCGTCTGTGACGACCAAGGTACCTGGTTCAAATCGCACCGCAGGCAAATGTTCATCCGAACCGTTCAGAAAGCAATTGAAAACTACAAACGTATTTATATTGCCTGAAAATCACTACAAACAAAAAATGCTGGGTTGATGGCTACGTACTGAATAAGATAAACTACTTTTTTAAAATTTTGAGAGCGTTAATAAAGAAATCTAAATTCGAGAAATATAATCATCTAAATATATATACTTGACACAAGCAACAAACTGATATGTCACGATTACGATACTAATATGTCACGATTACGATACTAATATGTCACGATTACGATACTGATATGTCACGATTACAATACTGATATGTCACGATTACGATACTAATATGTCACGATTACGATACTGATATGTCACGATTACAATACTGATATGTAAAGAGTGATAATGGCAATTTGTTACATAATACAGTTAAAATTATGTCCTTGATTATTGAGTTCGGAAATAGCTAATATGCTCTTTTAGGGCCGCAAATGCCCTTGGACAGTTCGGGCATGGAGTGAGCAGTGTAGACACTTGTTTTGTCTACCAGTGATTTTCTGACAACTATGCACTGTTTAGCTGCCGCACTTTTTCTCTCTTCTGAAGATGCTTAGCCTGCTTTGACAGTAGCGCGCCATTAGATCTGTTTTGTACAAGTTCTTCCCAAGTAACTTGGTCTATTTCAAAGGCTTTTAGTGTGGTCTTTAAAGTGCTGTTTGTGGCGCTTCTTTTGGATACCTTGAGATAAGTATGCCTTTCTAATAACTCACCACAGTGACAAAGAAGTATCTTTAACAGGGGCATATGTACGAGAGGACCTGCACAGTGAATCTGTGATTGGTGTCAATGCTAGGGATACCAGATTTCTCAAGGACAGTGGTATCTGGAATATCATCAGATGTTCATAACGTTTCTGAGACAAGTTGTATGAAAGTGTTTGAGTTTCCTCACAGATGTTTATACACAGACCATGTTTCACTTGCGTATAACAGCACTGGAAATACCACTGCTCTGTAAACGTTCAGATTATTCTGGAGGTTAATCCCGTTTATATTATAATAGTGTATCATTATCAAACTGTTAAACAATACATTTATTTCTACCAGTAATTACAAAATATATCTCAGTAATCAAAGATAAAGTACAACATTAACAGAAATTTTCCTTCAATATTACTTTAATGAGAAGGTGATCTCCTGACATAGTGTTTAAGTAATTTGCATTGTGCTAAAGTAGTCTCGGGTTTGATCCATAGTGACAGCACACATTGTTTACATGTGAACTTTTGCGGCGATCCCTGAACGTTATCGCGTAATACTATGGACTTATATGACATGTGTGGTATTGTTGATTGGTCGATCCCATTTCGACGAATTGGCGGACTACTTATGCGGAACGTCGAGTACAATGAAGTCAATCCTTGATGCTTTGAACTTTTTACATATGTGTTTATTTTTATATGATCTTTTCATGTTTCAATAATCGTGTGTTATGTAAACGAGATTTACTAGTTCAAATCTCCATATTTCGAATAGTAATTTCCTGTTTGATAACCTGATTTACAAGTACAATAATTTTCTATATATAAAATGTATTTATTAGTATCGCCAATAGAGTAACAATTTTTCATGCATCAGTTTCTTAATATATTCATATGAAGAAAATATTTCTATGAAATATTCGTTCCCAGAAAAGAAGTTACCAGGTTATACATATAATTTAATGAATTATTAATTAACTACATTCATATATATATAAATATATCCACCAAGTATTCCCTCCACCAGGTAAATTAGCTACAGGTCATGTATACATGTGAACTACCCCACCAACAGGTAAATAAGCTACAGGTCATGATACACATATAATATCTCTTCACCAGGTACATTAGCTACAGGCCATATATATACCTGTAAACTACCCCTCTACCAGGTAAATTAGCTACAGGTCATGTATACCTGTGAACTACCCCACCAACAGGTAAATAAGCTACAGGTCACATATACCTATAATCTATCCCTTCACCGGGTACATTAGCTACAGACCATATATATATACCTGTAAACGACCCCTCCACCAGGTAGCTACAGGTATGTATACCTGTAAACTACCCCTCCAGCTGATAAATTAGCTACAGGTCATATATATCTGTAAACTACTCCGCCACCAGGTACACTTGTGTTCGAAAGTCTCGTTCTCACTCGTACACATCTTCTCTATATACCTCTATATCTCTCTCTGTTCTTTACCTAGGTATTGTTGCATGAATAGTGTGTTCTGTATTCTCTAGGTTCTGTCATGGATTTCTAAGTACGAGGGAAATAGAACATTACGTGATTTGCTTCTTTACGATAACAGATGGTTGTAAAGAAACAGTACACGGAGTTCTCATACAGTATATACATTGTCTTGCTATACAGGTGAAAATTGTCTCAGCGCCATGAACTGCTTGACAAGTTTCCGCACGTTTGTCTCAAAAATATTTTTACGATATGATATAACTGCATATATACAAAATTCCGACAATGTTTGTTCGCTACTACCTGTTGTCGTGACGTGCCAAACATCATTGCATATCCTTGTGTCTAGACATGCACGAATCTGTCCACAACTGTGGTGCAATTGTCTCAGAAATATTAAACTGTGACCATCAACAACAGTGAAACAACGAAAACTAGCATGGTTTGGTTTGGACATGTTTGGTCAAAAACAATATTGTAGTGAACCGTCGTAAAGAAGGGGGGGGGGTAGCAGAGGAGGTAAAAAAATAAATACATGGACAGACAACACCAAGGACACGATTTCTCCTCACGCATCTTCATCGTTGAAGATATACATCACTGATGTCTCTCTGTGCTGAAGCATCCAATGTGACTCCCTTACGATCCTCACAGTTTACAGATTAATAGATAGATCAACACCACATGAAGATTTCATTGGACATTATCTTTATAAAATTGGGAATTATCTTTATAAAATTGGGAATTATCTTTATAAAATTGGGAATTATCTTTATAAAATTGGGAATTATCTTTATAAAATGACGCTTTTGTCATTCGCGTGATTTTTATTAGCTGTCAACACAAGATATGCAAATGAAATTCATGATATCAGTCAGATATTAGAAGGTTTATAAAATAGAAGAAATATACCCAATGAGCTTGGAGAACTGCATAGTTTTACGAAAGACACGGTTGAGGTCTATGTAGATTTAATACAGAATACGTCAGTGTTTTATTCCCAGTTGGAAGTCAATAGATAATGATCTCGTGTTCGACATGAGTTTACCATTTAATTCTACATCTGAGAAGCAGTCACATTTATTGATATACACTACATGTACATAGTGGGATTTTTTAAAATAACCCTGTAGAATAACAAAACAGAACCCCTTACCATGAGCCAAACTTCTTGCACAGCAAGAAGCGAGACATGGGTCTAATCTCTCAGCCAACGCGGTACACTAAAATACAGTTTTAAATGCAAGATTAAAAAATAATTTTAATACAACTTTGGGTTCTATTGTCACGATCTCCCTGTCAGCTTGAATCTACCATCCTTTTGAATGCAAGTATGTATATACACCATACATGGGAGTTTATCCTTTACATGGATTGAAGCTTTATTGTCAAAGATTTTAAAGAGTAACCTATTTCGTATATATATTTATATATATACTGCATTAAGATATCTGCCACCAGTGGACAATCCTGGTTGTGCAGAAATCGCCATGAAGTATCTACTATGAAGTATAACATGATAAAGAAATGTTTCACGGTTATAGCTCAGTTCAAATTGACGGTACTGGAGCTAGCAGATTATCGAATTCCTGTCCAGTTTTCCGGCATAAGATGACCAACGATATGATTGATTGATCTTTTACCTCTAGCTGCTTTCAAGGGAAAAATTAGTAATTGCAATAATATAGATCTAGACGGCAGAAATAATATATTCGCGTATCCATCGTTGTTTGTGCTGTTGTATCATGTTCAATATTCGTTCTCCTTGATTTTGCACTATTTTAAAAATAAAATAATTATATAAAAAGACTTATATTTAATCAGTCTTCATCGCCACATCACACACCCTTCTATTACTCATCTCACAATAACAGTTATATAAATGTATTACCACAATATATATATATATAATTATGTTCACAAATGCACACCTTTAGGAAGTGGTTTCCTTGTCGTGTGGTTTAGAGATCTTTTTTTTTTGGTAGCAATTGTTTGTCGTTCTGTGTTCGATCCCAAAGACGGTGGCTAATGTTTTTGTTTAGTTTATTTCAATTTGTAAACACAAATGAAAGTCTTCGGAGCATTTCAAGAATAATTCGCGTCTATTCTATTTTGTATTTGGTTACGGTAAACGTATGTGGCAAAAATATGTACGAAATTTTAATTACGCATTTCATAACGGCAACAATTATGTTCGTATATTCTGCTCGATGTTACATGCAGACTACATAACATATTATTATTTAATATAATCACTTTAGACGGTGTCTTTAGAATGTGTCAAAATTGTATAAATCTATTAATCTCTACTCAATTAATCATTTTCTTTACTTAATCTCACCTGGGCACCGCCGGATATTGTTTCTATGTGTGTATATATATATACATACATACATACATGTGTGTGCTTAGAACACCTATTAAGTATGATCAAATTCACATTGGCTGAGGATGGCAACGATAGAATCTAACATAGCTATTTAATCAGTGAGTTACTTTTGTTTATTTTTACCTCCAATACGAAAAATTTGACAAAACACAACTCTGTACTTAGTGCTCATATTATAATAAATGAATATATTTACAGCAGAATTGACTGACTCGAGTAGAAATCCAATCCCCATGATTATTATAAGAATATTGATATATCTGCCACCAGTAGACAATCCTGGCTCTGCGGACATCGCTATGAAGTTAACACTAACAGGAATGAAACAGACTATAAATATTATTGAAATCATGACTACCATCTTAGCTACTTTCATATTTCTGTTTGAGACGTTGTCAGCTTGCGATCCTGAAGTTATTGAAATCCTCCATTTCGTTTTGTTATGTAACTTTACTGATAGAATGATTGTGCAGACAATAATTATGATAAATGCAGTAAATGGTATTAGGACATTGTTGACAACATATGAAAATTTCTCCACATTCTCTCTGTTCTCGGTGTACACCAGACCAAGTATTGTTTTGTTTCTGGTTGGTGAGAATTTCATTGCTAGTTTATTAACAACATACACCGGTGCAACACTGGATGTTAGGATGATGAATATTGAGAGTATGATGATTGCCACTTTCTTTGCAGTGAGAATATTTTTTACCTAAAGGAAGAAAATTAAAGAATAACAATTTCTATGAAATTCAGTAAAGTTGAAAGTTTAGTTAAAGCTAAATCATTTGAAAAATAATGTACCAGTAATAAACCGTATTCAAAATTAATACAAAACTCAAGAATACAATAAGATTACCCTTTCCTTCTGTACAGACGGCCAGGTAGGAGACCAATATTAACGTTCAACTGACTGGACTATTAAACCATCAAATAAGCTGAAATACATCGTGGACTACATCCCAATTCCCCCAATATCTTTTTTTGTCCTTATAAGGACACGCAGACCAGACCCCAGGTCAAATCACCAGTCCCTAACAGGACAACCCAGGACATTAGGCCACAATATACGCCCCGATATAACTAAAGGAAAATCATTCCACGGTTGAAAGGGGCGTGTCTGACTCTAGACTGACAAATCCACCAACTAACAAACAACAAACAAACAAACAAATACATGCTCATTTTTTGGAATGATTGTTTGCCATGACAGGTTTTATGAAGAAATCACCTTGGCAATTTCAATTTGCACTAATTTCTTCTCGGCTCTGTTGAATGGTTTCAATGAGAAGGCATTTGAATGTTTATATATATGAATGTTTATATATATATATATATATATATATGTGTGTGTGTGTGTGTCTATGTGTGTTTGTGTGTATATGCAAATGAACAGATCCGCTGTGTATGTCCAGTCTAGAAATCTAAGCGACTTGATAGTTCCAAATGAAATCTGCCACATTGACTAATTAGGACAGAATCTTGCCCGTAATCACTATAAGAAATCTTAAATGTTTATAATTACTGTCCACATTCCATATGAATCGAGAAAAAATGCAAAAATCTCCAATTAATCCAAAAATCTACTGACCCAAAAATCTCCCAGAGACAGCAGTGTAATTCCAAGGTTAAACAATTATATAAACACTATTTTTCGCAGTCAAATATGTTATTCTGGTAGGGAAGTAGAAAAAAAACACATTTATTGTGAAGTGATTGTTGTGTTCGGTGTTCGATTCCAGAGACAGTGGGTTTTATTTTATTTCCTAACGTGTATAAAAATAGCACAGTCTGACCACATTATAAGTTCAAATATTAGCGTTTGTTGATTTTTTTGATTGTTTGTAATACAATTATCCATAAAATCACAAAGACCTACATAGGCATACACGTGCCTGTATATATTCATACTTTGCGCAGTATGTATGGGTCTATAAAATTGGTTTTTCTTTAGACCTAGACCACTTCTAAAAGGTACAAATACTGAATTATTAACAAACAAATTCAACGCAGGTCATATATTGACGCTCTTCATGAACGGGATATGTGTTTTGTTGGGAATATTAATCGTAAACCTGCTGAATTATAAAAGAATGTGTGTTATAGTACTCTTTAAAAAAAATAATCTCACCCGGGCAACGTCGAGTATTACCTTTAGTAACTAATATAAAGTGGAAACTATCTAATAAATGTTGATGTTTCTAAGCCCGTAATCATCTTAAGTAAAATCATTGTGGATGATAATCAAACCTGCTACAAGAGAAAATGAGAAAGTCATATTTCATTGTAGTAAGTAAAAATGTAAAGTAACCCATAGCATTTATTAATGCCGTAGGGGTGTGAGATGTTAGCGATCTCACATTTCACAGGCTCTGCAAATGAGGGCGGTAGCCATCTCCTCTACCTCGCAGTCTTTACTTCCCGGATTAATCCGGTACCCATTTAAGGCTCGGTCGACCTGGGAGCCGTTGCGTTCTGAAAACATTTCGCCTCAACTGGGGAATGAACCCAAGACCACTCATATGCCAAGCCAGTGCGCTAACCACTGCGCTACGGCGGCCTGTTCATTGTAGTAACAAACACTAGATAATAGTAATGACAATAACTCCACGATAAATTCAGTTACTACATAATAAAATATACAATAATTTATAATTGTATTATAATATTATTAAAATATAATAATTTATAATAGTAATATAATAAATTAAAATTTAACGCCCAAAAAATGGAAGTACCCTCATATCCTTTTTTCTAGGGAAACCGCAGACTATCAAAATATCATTTAGAAGAACTAAAATTAAGTTAGGTTTTTTATTAGAATATATAATCATATATTTGTCTTTTTACAATGTTGGTAATAGGAGACGGATAGTACACGTTTATATAAATGTAGTATTCGTGAAAATTCAGCAAGTGTGTTGTAATTGTAGGTTAGCTCTACGCCATGACTGTATTTCACCTGCAGCTTCTAGACAGAGAATCAATATACCGCTAACGTCAGATGGGTCGGTCCATTGGCGCAAGTAAAACAATGACAATATGCGTTTCCGTCTGCTAGACTACATACATCCTGCTGGAAATCTAGTAGGAACATTGCCCTGTTATAAGACAGAACCATCGTGATTATAAGAATGAATTCTTTTTTAAACAAGGTCAATAAGCCCATGGATGACAGTCCGTGTAAGTTTCACTGCGCTTCAACCTCGACACATTTGATCAAGTTGGGATCGTAAAACTGTCTTACTAACCCATCTACCACATAAGACGGCTAATGGTAGAGTAACTGCTTACATATATATATATAGGCTAATGGTTATGGGACTCCTCTATGAAGATGACCGCGTACTGTATACTGATTATGCAGACAGTATGCAGGCCACCCTAAACCAATTTGATGAAACCTGTGACAACTTTGGTTTAATCATCAATACAAAGAAAAGAGAGGTCATGTTTCAACCCACACCAACCAAACCACATTAAAATCAATGGTTCAAAGAAGAAGAGCTTCAAACAGTCAATAATTTCACCTACCTGGGCAGCACTCTCTCACAAGATGTAAACATCGACATTGAGGCAAACAATAGAATAGTGAAAGCTAGAACCACATTTGGAAAACTGCCAAAAAAGGTATAGGAAAGAAGGGGAATAACAACTACCACCAAACTCATAGTTTACCAAACAGCAGTAATATCATCACTCCTTTATGCCTGTGAAACATGGACATTATATACAGACATGCTAGTAGACTCCACCACTTCCACCTAAGCTACCTTCGTAAGATACTCAACATACATTAGTGGGAGAAAAATACCAGACAGTAAAGAACTGATGCAATCTAAGTCTGTAAGCATAAATACAAGTATTGATGAAGGCGCAGACACGCTGGGCAAGACACGTGGTCCGCATGAATGATCATTGTCTTCCATAAAAACGTTATATGGAGAACTCCAGAATGGATCCCGCAAGGCCGGAGGACAGAAGAAACGTTTTACAGACACTCATAAGATATCACCGACTCAGTTCAATATAGACACCCATTCATGGGAGAATATTGTGCTAGACAGATCCAACTGGCGTCGCAGAATCAAGACTGGTGCAGCAGCTGCAGAGAACCTCAAACATGAAGCTGCTCAACAAAAACACGCTAGATGAAACGCGAGAACTGCTCAAAGTCCCAAAGACTCCTCCCACAAATGCTCAGAGTGTGGTAGACATTTCCAAGCAAGACTGGACTCATTAGTCGCAGTCGATCACACTGTAGACATCATCATCTTCATCATCATCCCAGTTGAGCTGAATGGTCATCGTCGACACCGACGGACGAACAATATATAGGCTAATATTTTATGCTACATTAATAGACCACTATTCTAACACATATTTCATACAATTCTCTATGATGATGTTAAACATGTGCAACCAACCTTCAGAGGCGCTGTTATACATAAACACCTTTCCAGAGTAACAACAGCGGTAATCCAACTAGTGATGCGTGTAAACGTTATATGCGGCATAGCACTTACAACATGCTGGAACTCTATCGGGTCAAAGGGTAAATCAATAGCCATGAAGGCAGGATTTAAACATATATTCGACCATATTAATGTTGCCAGGCAGCCAAGATCAGAAAATGCCAGACCTGGAAATAAGTTGAAGGATTAACTCTTATCATATACAGATTAATAAAAATACGTTTTTACTCACTCGTTTGTAAAATAATACTAATTAAATCTGTTTAAGTGATTTCTAGTAAAATACTGACACGTGAAAGAAACTGTAAGTGACATTTCGTACTTGAGGAATTTAATGAACGTATACTATTGCTCACAATTCGAATCGTAGTCACGCCTGGATAGTTTAATACTTGTAAGACATTTGTTGTAAATTGAAAATAAATCGACCTACTACATAACACCGACTGTAATTCTATCTATTTGCTAAACCCTGTGTTGCCTTTCAGAGTCAGAAGAGTTTTATGGAGATGGCCCTCGTGTGTAGAGTATATTGTGGAATTTGTCGCCTCTTTTATTTCGGTGGTCCATCGTTTTCGTGGTCGACCTCTAGGTCTGCTTTCACTGTATCTGTGGAACATAGCTTGCTGTGGTATGCTGTCTGATGGTAGTCTGCTGGTGTGTGTAAACTATTTGATTGTGTTGTCTCTTAATATATTCCAAAATTGGAGTGGTATCGATTCTTTGTCTAATGTCCTCACCACTCATTCTGTCTCTTAGCGATATTTCTGGGATTATTCGTAAGCATCTCATTTCAGCTGTCACAAGGTTACGTTAGTCTTCTGATGTCGTTGTCCATGTTTAGCACTGGTAGCACAGTGTCGGCATAATAATCGTCTTGAGTAGTGTTATTTTGGTGTTTAAATTTACATCTTAGTTTCTCAAGATTGATGCCATTTGTCCTAGGACTTGGTATGCTTTACTACATCTAATGCGTATTTGATTACTGTAATTCTATGAGGATTAATAGTCAACAAATATTTACAAAGCTAGTTTACGAAGTATAATGTGATAAAAGAAATACAAATTGCATAATATACTACTTCAAATATTTTGGTAATATAATTACCTAAACTATGACCTCCATTATTGTTCATAATTACATCTCTTATATAATGAATTTGGACTTCTGCTAGCGGTTGAAAGTCGCCTATGTCACATAACAGGTACTTCGTATTTTCACTAAATGAGAAAGTATCAAAGATATTTTCACAAACCGTCATTATCAATGAATGATGATATCTCCAGTGTTAAACATCCTTAGATTTTTGTGTGTGTGAACTGGTATTATATGAAGTATGTGTCAGACAACAACAAACCAGATGATGTGTGCAGTCGTTATCCATATTCAGGAATGATTTCTTGCACAAACACGGTAATCGTACTGGAGTCCTAGCTATGGAGGTAAATGACAAATGCATGCTCCGAGGAATGATTTCTTGCACAAACTACCGTTAATTCAACGTCCACATAAATTCAGTAAATAGGTAGCATTTACTTACATAACTTATATATATTTGACCACGATCTACATAATATTAAATAGCCACAGCCGTGATACCAAATTGTTGAAAGGAAACGTTAATCACTATACGAGGTACTGGGTATGTTTTTTTATTTATTCACACAGTAAGTAGGCGTTGAAACAAATCTGGGACAGAGAAAAAAAAAGACGGTGGATGGTCGTGAATACATCTAGCTTGCATCTAATGATATACAGATGAGAACCAGTGAGAGTATTTTCTGTATAAATCAATGATTGGAAGGGGCTTTGTTAACTGAAACAAATGAGAACCAGTGAGAGTATTTTCTGTATAAATCAATGATTGGAAGGGGGCTTTGTTAACTGAAACAGCTGAGAACCAGTGAGAGTATTTTCTGTATAAATCAATGATTGAAAGGGGCTTTGTTAACTGTAACAGATAAGAACCAGTGAGAGTATTTTCTGTAAATCAATGATTAACTAAAACTGGACAAGTTAATTTTTTCCCCTAATACTGCAACCTTAGCAATAAACATTCCATTGTGTTGACGATGTCAAAGCGTCCGTTCATTGAAGAGTTAGTTGCAAATATCGTACAATAATTTTCACATTTTATGAAATAATAATCCTCAACATTTGCGCAATTTTAAATTGTACCACTTTAGTTTGTGCTATTTTAATTTGTACTATTTTAATTTGTATCACTGTAAATTGTTAAATTTGACAAAATGTAATTTTAGAAACAATGAGTGAAAAAATGATTGTACAATTAATACGACGACGACATAATATGCACGAGAACAGGCACATTTTTACAAATAAGCACAACGTACATAGCAGGCTGACGTTGACAGGGTCTTTGAAGCCCAACTTGACAAAACAGATAATGTTTATGATGTTTGTTCCAACTCCAAAGACATCGATACTTTGACATATGATGCTGACGATTACCCAGTGAAATATCATCATCGTATGCTCACTGGGCAATATATCCGAGTGTGGCTCCACAAATATATTTACGATTTCGGTTCTACATTGTAGAAAACTTGTGTTGTGTTGCACACCACACATTCTTGATTCAATAAAACACTTTTACAATATCAGCTGTTCAGAAATGTTTTTGTTATACTTGTCACTGATTTATTTATAGTCAGAGTACACTAGTCGTTTCGAGGAGGAAACTATACGCAATAATTAAAATGTTGATATAACAAGATTCATCCAAACATGTATGTCATAAGATAGTAGTAAACAGCAAGTAGGAATATAACACTAATAACGGTATTGTGATATTGTATGGTGGGAGTAAGAGGAGATACTAGTTAATAGGAGTAGAACATTGTGTATATATACTAAAAGTACTGAAAAAAGCGGATAAATATTGTTTTGCGAAAAGGTCATACAAATAACAAATGACTTCATCGGGATAATTTTAAAGAGAAAACGATGAAACTAAAATTATTTGAAGAAGAAGAAAATAAAAAAAACCATCTTGTTTATAATCTCAACACAGCAGAAGAAAAGTATTTTAAGCACACCTACACTATATATACATATAGACCAATATATGTATATACTGCTTCTGCTAAGGTTGCCCAAAGAGATAGAAATGAGATAGTTGCCCAAAGAGATATCTCAAATGAGATAGAAGTCCATAACATCCACCTTTTCCTGCATCATCTTTAAACAGGACATATTCTAATAATCGCATCTCGTGAACACCATTCAGCATGTAGCTCTCACCTCTCGCCGCAGTAGACTTTCTGACCAGTTGAAGTGGTTATGGAATTTCGTCTATATATAGGCCTAAATAACCAAAATATCGTAGGGTGTCCGACAGAATGCAAGGTGTCACAGTAACCAAACGAATAAATAGTAAATACCAGATAAGCTAGAAAGGCTACTAGAAATATCTAACTATCAATATAAAACAAAAGTTAATAACAATAAAACAAAGGACAATGACATTTGTCCAAGTATCGATCCAGTCGGTACCATTTTAAAGAAACAAAAAACGATCAAGCACAACAAAACCATAAAAATATTGAAAACTAAGATGACTTAGACAATGTCTTCCTTACAAAAAACTTCACTTGGAAATTTTTTTTGGTACGGTATCATCTTAGTTTTAAATATTTTTATGGTTTTGCTTTGTTTGATAGTTATTTGTTTTGTGATAAATGTTCCGGCTGGACCGATACCTGGATAATTGTCCTTGTTCTTTGTTTTATTGTTATTTGCTTTTGTTTTACATATTTAAATATTTCTCATAACCTTCCTACCTTATTTGGTATTTAGAATTGCGTCTAAACATCAGAGCTGCCATTCTGGTCTTGTTACAATACTTGCCTCTTCTCTTGTCAGATCCGAAGAACCGTGATGTCTAAGCCAATATATTCTTAGTTTCTGTTATACGTGACCGAGAGCCGATGAGTTGACTTGTTTTTGGTTATCTCAAAGTGTATACTGGTGACCAAAGGACACGTTACTACAGCAGTGTATATCAAAAGAGTGAAGAAGGTATATCAAAAGAGTGAAGAAGGTATGTACACGTACATATTGTCCAGTGGTTATTTATCTTGTGTTTCGATTCATGACTCGACCCTGTGTTACCGGGTCCCGAAATTAAACAACTAATAAGTATACCGTTACTTGCAAGGAATATCGTAAGAAGCTACTAAGCATGTTTTGGGGGAGGGGAGTTCCCTGTTCCATCAAATAGTGGTCAAAGTGTCACACAGACCATGAAATCAAATGTTTCCGGACGAAAGGCGCAAATAGTGCAGCAAAAATTTAAACTATGATATAACGCGTTTAGTTATCTGAACTCCGGAGCCCATAGAATACCTCCCTGTATTCCTTCACAGGAAAACATGCAGTAATGAAAATTGAAAGTACTCTGGACTACATTCCACTATTCTGCAGACGTTTTAGACTAAAGAAGAGGAATATTCATAACTTACATGCTTTGTTAAAACGTTTATCATCTGTGAAATATCAAACATGTACATGATAATTAAAATGTATTCATGGGATGGGGTGGGGGGATGTATAGAGGTGGTTGTTTCAGCTCCGGGCAAGTGACTCAGAGCCATGCTGAATTTGGATGCATCATCCAGAATGGGCAGATATCGCAGTGAAGCTGTAAACTGTGACAGAGCAGATACGAATTGGACATGGGAGCAAGGTCACGTTATCAAAGAATGGTGCCAAGTTACTTGACTCTATTCACTTGACTTAGTTTTGCACCACTGATATTAATACTACATCTAGGAGGTGTATTTTTCGTTGAAACAGCAATTACGTATGTTTTATTCTTTTTTAGGGTGAGGCATATGTTCTCATTTTATGTTTCCGCATCAAATCTAAATATATGTCTACCAGAAGCTTAACACACAAAGTCGCGCTTAAACGCTATACATCCCAGTACATATTGTCCCGTTTTGAAATTGTATACAACATGGATTATATAAATACAAAATATTCTATGATACGTTATCAAATGTCAACAACAACACTTTCTTATAATGGAAGAAATAATTACAGAACGCTGTACGTTGCAAGATGTCTGTAATTACACTTAATAGAAGTCAATATTAACATTTTTTACCTCTTATCCACATAATTAAACATAATACATAACATTTATAGTTTTAATTGTTGACACTAGCTGGAAGGTAGCAAATAACAAATTGTATGAGATTGAAGACTTCACATTGTATAGATGTTTTTGACGATTAGGATTACTTTAAATTGTCAGCTAATAATTTATTTCAAAGGAGAAATGATGCATAACGTATGATTAAACACAATTCCTTCCATCACTGAAAAACTGTGCGAAAATAATTGTTTGTAGCTTTGTATTCTAGCAAAAATAGATTTGATATTCAGTTTTTAAACTCTGTGTAGTATCACAGGAAACGGTTAAATGCATGAAATATCATTCATCAAGCATTGAAAATAATTAGGAAGGGATGTTTTGTCACAAAAATACATATTTTTTATTGACAAAATAATGTGGAACTACAACATAGAACTACAAATAAAAATATAGAAAATCTGCACATCAATTAATAATTTAATCAGGCAGAAATGGAAATTGATAGCGCTTTAATTTTGTTGATGCAAGCGCAGATAACCTCAATATAAGTGATATGACTGATTAGAGTTTCTTTCAGTAGTTGTTTTATCTGCGTTGAGATCATCTTGGAAATACAGATTTCCATACTTCTATACAGATCGAATGATGCCATAAAGTGGTCATTCAAATAGTTAGCAACTACAGAAAAGATGATACTCTTATAAGACTGGTTTATAGATAGAAGCTTTCATTATCTGATTACACTGCATGTCATGAAGATCAGGTATTTGAAAACTCTGAATCTCCGATGACAGTCAGGAAGCTAAGCAGGCTGATTTACATGTGAACACTTCACAAGCAGTTGTGCACCATAGCACATTAGTTTAAGTCCCTCTCTCTCTCTATCTCTCTCTCTCTGTCTTATACAGAGAAGTCTCAGCAATAGTGAAAAAGCATCTGATCAACGGATGGTGTTCCTGACTATTACATTGTTGGAGATATCATGATATAGCTATTTGTAAAGCGATCGAAACATCGGCTTCCAGCATATTTTTATAGTTTTCTGTACTACCAAGACTTTTTTCATGTGCGGAACGTTATTTTGGAGTGTATCGAGTATATCATGTATCTGGATGATGATTGATGGGTGGGAGAATACAACCTATTTCTATTTCAACCGCGACGCATATTCAGTTTGGTTATATCAATCCATATACCCATTATCATATGATGGAGATCGTGGCGTATGTAATCTTGCTATTACACACTCCCTGTTTTATCATGTACCTTCAAAGGGACTATCTACTTGACCATGACTGAGGTCACTCTGCAGTATTCTGTTCTCCTTAATTGCTTCACTAGTAACAGTAGATCATGACTGTCGACGTACGACACCAAGTTCGATCTTCAGGGTCAAGGAGACAATACCGGAATTCTACTAAAGATACTGCAAATCTTTCATGAAAGAAACTACCTTTCAACATTCCATTTACCCATTCTGACATGATTTAGTCATACATTAGAGTTCAAAGGTTTAAAGGGTTTAAAAGCCGTAGAAGATTGTCTTCACTGTACTCGGTTTCCCATATGTACTCCATCCCTCTCAACGAAGCGGCATGCCGCCTGTCGACAGTACCACTCATAGCACGTAACTCCATAGCTTCAAGTGATAATCCACAGGGATCTCCGAAAAAAACCACCTTATAAACAAGACAACACGAGCCGGATTCGAACCCGTAACCTCTTGAACACATGGCTTAACCACTACACCAGGGAGATCCCCACGTAGTTATATAAACTGATAATACATAACTACGGCCTACTGTTAACAAGGAACATTGTTAAATAGAGATATATAGTGTAGATACTAAATGTGACACTATTCACACATATTGTTGCACTTTTCCAACATAGATTGTCCATATTGTTGCACTTTTCCAACGTAGATTGTCGTACTTGACGTTTTGTAAGCATTAGGATGTTCAATGCCTTCTGAATGATCTAACCATGGTAAGTTTTATTTCTCATGTCACTGTACAATACACGTTTTGTTAATGTCTCAGTTCGTTTTATTAGGAAAACATCTTGTTTACAATATTATCCGCTTCTTATTCCGGATCAAGATATAAAGCATTTGTATAGAAAAATCGGGGGTTGTCTCACCCCTGTCCGCACTAACGAATGACAAAACTGTGAAAATACAGCAAACTCCGACAAAACTGTACATCGTCAAAAATAAATGTTGAATATAGTCTTGTCACAAACAATGAAATCACGTAAGAAGTAATCTTCTGTCAGCACACGTCTAATTAAAGGCAAAAATGTAGGCCAGCATTCATCTGATATAAGGCAAAAAAGAAGACTAAAAATGTAAAAATACATCTACAAAATATCATTGAACACTCTTCCATCCATTCATAAACCACTAACGCATCAGTGTCGTAGGGCACAGAGTGGATGCGTCAACACACAGAATTATGTGGCGGTTCATATCCTCAGTACTGTACATGAGTTTGGGAAAGTCTTTGAGCTGTCCATTCCTTAACATTCTCCGTTCATGATTTTCTATGTCCTCTGCTTCTTTCAGGGAACGATTTTATGTACACGATTTTAATATCATAACATAGAGTGAACTATGACATCAGAACAATGGTACTGGAAGCATATCAACAATATATAATGCATTCTTAAAAACATATGAAATTATATTCAAATTATTTATGTGTAGCAAATCAATCGATTTCTTCTGGATTTGTCACACAATACTCTTCGCAGTTGCCTTTAGTGATAACACTCTAAAGTTAGATCCTAGTTTAGTTGGCATGTTTAATTTGTTTATATTAATTGTATCATTTACCATTATCTCGAATGGATACCTACAGACAAAATAGCAAGGGGTAGACCAAAAGAAACACTCAGAAGAACAATACTTAGAGAAAGTAAAACAACCAATATTCATACTATTCAAAAACTGCACAGAATAGCTTTGAACAGACAAAATTGGAGAGATCTGACCTCTGACCTATGCGCTAACTTCCGCGCAAAACGAAAATGAATGAATGAATTTACCATTAGTCTGTGATTGCTGCTGATATAAAGAGATTGCTATATTATGCATTGATACACTTACCTCAGATAGATATAATCTGAGTTGAATGTTAATGTAAAGTTGGAAGGAATAATGCAATCGCAACAACAAAAGTTATTAGTTACAAGAGAGGTTGTAGAGCTGAAGTGCTCTTACTTGTATTATTATGTGATAAACTACAATTACTACTCATTTTTAATGAAACAACTTATAAATACAACAAGAATGAACGTTCGGCAATGTTCTACAGCAGACAATATCTATGTGATGACTATTTTATTAGATCCAAGATTTCTCTTAGTTACCAGTCATACAGAAACACAAATCGACGTTTTGTTTGTGTTGTCTACTGTGGAAGTAGTATTACGAAGTACCTGCGTTTGTTGGATTTTGCCTAATTGTATTATTCAGAGACAATTTTATGTCACACCTTTCATTGTCAGGGAATTTGCAGATAACCAAAAAAATAATAGCTTTATACTCTTTTCTAAAAATCGATATTTTGTCCCCAGTACAGTGTTTATAGTGAAAGGTGTCGAGGGCAGATCGAATCCTTAGTGAAAAGCAGGAGAACGCGATATTCGTTCAGATTTCCAATAGCCGCATTGCAGAGACTTATGAATTACCTTTTTCTATAAGTTACTTTAGAAAAATCTATCCAACATCTCATTGTCAAACACCCATACGTTCGTGGGCAGTGATGGAACACATATCGGGTAACAAGCGTACACTGAAGTCGATTCTCTATGTATTTTAAGCCTTTTATATATACCCGATTAAGCCATTCATTTCTAGGATATTCAGTATAGGACTGCCATTGTTATCATTGATGAGACTGGCGGGGATGAAACGCTCGTCTTTTTAATTGATTTTATACTTTTAAAGACATTGTCGATGTCGTGTCCTGCTAACTTTTGTTATAGATTGCCGAACATTTGAGAGATATCACGAATCATCGTGACTCCCCAGTGGCTAATCATTTTAACAGCCCATCACATCATAGTAGCTCTGATGTCTATGTAACCGGTTTGTTAAGTTGTTATACCGGTGACCGGCAACGCCAGTCCTTGGAATATCGTCTCATTTGCCATATGGGAGTCTTACAACCACACGGAATGAACATTAATCACTGTTCTGTTTGAGTTACCCACCTTTTCTTTATACCCTATACTCCCGTATTGCACTGATTCTTGTAATTATTTGTCTTTGTACACTTACGTGAGTAATTATTTTTATGTTTGCCGTACTTCTATATATTTCCTTTATGTCTTCTTTCGTTTGTTGTATGTCAACACGTGATTATTTTGTACTCTAGTCCATCAATTGTACATTAGAATGC
Source organism: Meghimatium bilineatum (assembly GCA_034231615.1). NCBI lineage: Eukaryota > Metazoa > Mollusca > Gastropoda > Stylommatophora > Philomycidae > Meghimatium > Meghimatium bilineatum. The sequence goes on from CM067313.1 coordinate 15,027,533, forward strand.
CATATTGTTATTGTTCAATCATTTATATATTTAGAATTTGATTTCCTCATTGCTATTGCAGTTGTCTCTTCGATGGGTGCCCACACATGTATAGTTATTTGTATATGCAATTTGTTTTACATGGTTCTATGTATCCACACAATTACTTTTGGCCACACATTTGTATGTATACATATGCAGTTGTTATAGCATTATCTTTATGTGAACAAACGTTTATATTTATATCAATATATGTATATGTTTCCATGTGTGCGAATGTTCATGTTATTGTTTTTATTTATGTGAGAAAGTGTTTATGTGGATGCATGTTCATATTTATGTATATATATATATATATATATATATATATATATATATATATATATATATATATATTTATGTGAGCGCTTGTTTATGTTAATACACGTATCTCCATTCTGTGTCAATATGTATGCCTATTCTGGTGTGAGCCCTTTCCTATGTGTGGATAAATTTATATGCCTGTGCATTTTGTGTGGGTATCCTTCACACATCTGTGTCCATTTTGTTATATATTTATTACTTAACTCTTGGTGTGTGTATAAATTTCTATGTATGTTTAGGTGTGGTTGTATATATATATGTTTATGTCTATATTTGGTTTCACATTCATTCCATGCGTTTTTAAATGATGATTCTTCTTGTATCCTTCCTACCCCAAACCCACTCACCCCACCACCACACAACCTCATCATTACTCATCAATCATTATCATTGGCCATTCTGGTTGGCGTAGGAGACCAAGGCTCTCTGTGCACAGCATTGTTATCTGGATCGTTGTTGTTTCCATGCCTTGCTAGGTTGTCAAACTAATATTTTCTCACGTTGTCCCCATCTGTCTCTGTTCCCTTCAGTCTTGCCTGTTGTGACTATGTTCTTAAAACCTGCCTGTCTCATAAAGTGACAAAAGGGGTCTTTTTCGTATATTATTCTTGCATTCATTATAAACACCCCAACCAAATCTATATTGCCTCTAATTTCCCACTTTCCAGTTTGTTTATAATGAATGCACGCATTTTATCGTTTACTAGATGTGTTTCCATTCCTGCGTCATGGAGACGTGGCTTTATGTTTTGGAGACGTGGCTTTAGACAGACTAAGTCATCTATTTTGTTTATTATTGTAGTGTTTACTGTTAATTGTCTCGTGAAAAAGGCTCTATTTGAGCCGATACGTGGAGAATTGTCCTGTTTAGTTTTATTGTATGTTTTTTATATATATATTGTTTATATATTTTTATTCATAGGCAAGGAAAGTGTTTTTAGTAACCTGTTTAATTCATTTTGCTTAACTTTTATAGATGTTATCCATATTTATTCTCGGAGTTATATATTGTTTCTTTTATTATGCATTGATACACTATGCATGTCTATATTGTAAGTATTGTTAATATTGTTTAGATGTGAGCCATTTTTTTAAACAGTTTTTTTCGTTAGAATAGCCGACACTTTTTCAATATTCTATCATCCCTTCTAGTAACACTCTCTTCATGCCATTGTGTCTTCATGTGAACGAAAAAAACTAGGTTTTTCTTTAATATGATGTTCAGAAGCCAATCTTCCTGAATGTTAATTGTTCTTAACACAATTAACGTTTCTCATTTCATTAAAAGTCCCATTTTCCATTCATGTGCTACTTTTAACTTCTGTTTCACATGTACCATCGTTTGTGATTATGTGAAATTTTTTTGGAAACAAGGCATTCAGTATTAGAATATGTTGCCGAATTGACAGATTCCTTAAAATAAAATTGGTAACTTTTTTAAGGATGAATATTGTAGTTCCCAAAAAATGTTTGAAATGCATTATATTTCAGGAACACATGCAATATATCACTAGTAGATTGTTAGAATTGTCTATGAAATAGTTTGATGTTTCATGAATCGCATTTTGATTTGCTTGACATGTGTTGTTCTCAGTACTTGATATTTCTTACGTTTGCTGGATAAAATATGAAATTATTTAGTCTGTGTTAATTCTCTGATAACCATCGCCAATTTAGTGTGATTTTCACGAGGAGGGTTAAAAACATTGGGATACTGTTTACTTTGCGCCATGTAGTCCTAACACAACCGATTTCGGCATGCTTTTATTTCAGGTAAGCTTCAATAGTCTGTGACAGCGTTCTTATCTGTGGCCAGACATTAAGTGTCTACAAACTGAACGCCGTGTCGGTTTATCGACATGTCCATAGATGACAGTCATCTAGAGCGAGGTAAGCAGGGATTTGGACTTAGATCCACTACATCTATTACGTACGAGTGTTCCTCTGTCAGTGAATTTTTTTCTCACGGAAGTTGAAGGTCCATTTCTCATTTCTAATCATTTAAATATTAAAATTAATCAATATTTAAATGATTAAATGATAAACTTTACATTTGCAAAAATAAAGAAGGGAAATAACTCTACTATGTGGTGGCGTCTACGTGTACTGCACCCATGCGTTTAATTAAGATCACCAATGGGGCATTCTCTTCTTCTTGCATATCTACGATACATACTTCTGGAAGATAACTAGAAGCTTGTTATCGAGATGAACATTGCTTTAGTTGCGATCTTCGTTTATCTTATTAAGCATTCCACTTGCCTTGACAGTACCCTCAAGCAATATGCTGTATTCTCATTGTACTAATTAAGTTAACTTATTTCTCCGGACACTTACGACTTTCGATATGTTATTTGTGAACTTGGGACATGGCTGCTGCGACATGTTCTTTGCGCATGGAATCGGGAGGTATCAATAAGAGATCTTGTTTGTCATGCGCGATACAACATTTTCCCTTCTCGATCTGCATTGTCTGGAGACTTCTTCGCACGAGCTTCAAACTAGTCTGTTTTCATTGTACACAACGATGAAGGGTGCGGGTAAGGTCTTGGCTATCTACTAAAACTGGGGTTACACGAGATAAATGAAGAACAATGTCCTTTTCATCCTATGTTAAATGTAATATAACTACTTCTGCGTCCATTATGGAATTGCTGCAAGTTAGCAGGATGGAAACCTTGGAACCGAATTTATTGTGTCGTCGACAGCGATAACTATGTTCTCCTCCATCCAAATTTTTAATCTTGTTTGGTTACTGTCATTCTGCGAAATGCTTCAACCTGCTTTATAGTAAATTTCCGATTCAATAATTTCAAGGAAATGCGAGAGATATCAAATTATCTTCAAAAGAATAATTGTCAGGACATATGCATATGGACAAGTGAGACACATTGATTTCCCTATGCATGTATCGTTTGGACGACGACACCGTGATGTACGGAACTGTTGTTTGAAGATGTACGAGGCTTAGAATTTACTCTTGAAGTTAGTTTATTGAATGTGCTAGCTGCAACTGCTATGAGTGTATTTATTTGGAGATAGGTAGCAAAGTGTTGGTGTACAAATTGTAGATATTAGTACTATCGAATTAGCCAAAACTTGAGTAACTCCCTAGCACTCATCCTCTTTGCGATTTTTCACAATAAGCTAATCAACGTTTCCATCACATGAATTGACGCTACACCCGATAATGAGATTATTTTAATAGTAAACCCTCCCCCTAATGAAATATTATCTACGCACTAAATTAAGTACACATCAATGGTATAGACACTGTAGGTATTACAACATTATAGACACTGTGTATAATACAACGTTATAGAAACTGTAGGTATTACAACATTATAGACACTGTAGGTATTACAACATTATAGACACTGTAGGTATTGTAACATTATAGACACTGTGTATAATACAACGTTATAAACACTGTAGGTATTACAACATTATAGACACTGTGTATAATCCAACGTTATAGACACTGTGCATAATAAAACTTTATAGACACTGTGTATAATACAACGTTATAGACACTGTAGGTATTACAACATTATAGACACTGTAGGTATTACAACATTATAGACACTGTAGGTATTACAACATTATAGACACTGTAGGTATTACAACATTATAGACACTGTAGGTATTACAACAATATAGACACTGTATGTATTACACCGTTATAGACATTATAGATATTACACCGTTATAGACATTATAGATATTACACCGTTATAGACATTATAGATATTACACCGTTATAGACATTATAGATATTACACCGTTATAGAAACTGTAGACATTATAATGTTAATTAATATAGATACATTGTCACTATTTGATCTTCTCAATTATGTTCTTCTGAACACTTTGTCTTGGATACGTGAACGCATGTCCCGAATAACTGCCTGAAAATAGTTCTGTACCTTGTGCTCATGTAATAGTAAACAAAAACGTTTACAGACGAATTTATAGATTCGAAAACTACACAAAAGCCAGCTATAACCAGAACCGTGTTTCTATATTTGCCGTCAACAGATAGTCTAGGTTCCAGAGACATCGCAATGAACATAATACTGACCGGAGCAAAGCAAACAATGAAGAGTATAGATATCACAACAACCATTTTGGCTGCTTTTTGGTTCCTGTTGGAAGTTTTGTCAGCTTGAATGCTAGTTGTTGATGTTTTCAACCATTTTGTTTTGTTCTGTAACTTAGCAACCAGAGTTATCGTACATACAACTATGAGCACAAATGCGGTGAAAGGAATAAACACGTTGTTGATAGGGTAAGAAAACTGTTCAGTGATAGCTCGATCTTCCGTGGAGACAAGACCAAGAAGCGTTTTGTTTCTATCTGGATAAAACTTCAAGTCCAATCTGTTAACAACATACAAAGGGGCGCTGCTGAATATTATTATTGCAGATATGCTGACAATGATCGAACACGTTCGCTTTGATGTAATGATGACTTTGACCTGCGGGTGATATTTAAAATATAGAAAAATAATTACAACATTTGAAAAATGAAAATTCAGTGAAAATATAAACGAAGTTAGTCAAATAGATAGCGTGTATTGGTGGTTTCTCTACCTGAAGGAACTTACCTGAATAATTATTATCAGGTGACATATTCTTTCCAGAAAATAGTCTTCCCTATGGATTTCTTGAATTCTTCGCGGTCTTGAGCAAGTAGCCCCGACTGTTTTAGTGGCATGCGCAGACATTCAGAACGTCTTTTGTCCAACGGCGTTTTAGATGGACTTTCCCCTGTTGCGTTCTATCATCCCCATCAGTATCACTCTCTCCATGCCGTCGTGTCTTAATGTGACCGAAAGAACGTTTTTTCTTTAATATGGTGTTCAGAAGCTAGTCTTTCTGGACGTTAATTGTTCTTAACACCATTAACCATCAAGAGATCTGACAGATGAACGATGTGGTAGTTACAAGTTTAGACCCCACTCCTAACATGAGTGATGGAATAATGTGGCAATGGTATGCTTCCCTTTGGCGATTAAAGCTGCATCCAAACCATCACCCTTATACTGCACTGACTTTGAGATAACAAACCTTATACAATTTTGGGTGTCATCTCTGTTACTCAACTGAGGTGTTTACTCTGTTACTCAACTGCTGCTCAACTGTCACCTGAATGAATGATGTGCATTGGGGATTTCGCTTCTTGCAGGTTTTTAGTGGAATAGATACTGTACATTGTGGATTTCACTTCTTGCAGGTATTTAGTGGAATAGATACTGTACATTGGGGATTTCACTTCTTGCAAGTACTTAGTGGAATAGATACTGTACATTGGGGATTTCACTTCTTGCAGGTATTTAGTGGAATAGATACTGTACATTGGGGATTTCACTTCTTGCAAGTACTTAGTGGAATAGATACTGTACATTGGGGATTTCACTTCTTGCAAGTACTTAGTGGAATAGATACTGTACATTGGGGATTTCACTTCTTGCAAGTACTTAGTGGAATAGATACTGTACATTGGGGATTTCACTTCTTGCAAGTACTTAGTGGAATAGATACTGTACATTGGGGATTTCACTTCTTGCAAGTACTTAGTGGAATAGATACTGTACATTGGGGATTTCACTTCTTGCAAGTACTTAGTGGAATAGATACTGTACATTGGGGATTTCACTTCTTGCAAGTACTTAGTGGAATAGATACTGTACATTGGGGATTTCACTTCTTGCAAGTACTTAGTGGAATAGATACTGTACATTGGGGATTTCACTTCTTGCAGGTATTTAGTGGAATAGATACTGTACATTGGGGATTTCACTTCTTGCAAGTACTTAGTGGAATAGATACTGTACATTGGGGATTTCACTTCTTGCAAGTACTTAGTGGAATAGATACTGTACATTGGGGATTTCACTTCTTGCAAGTACTTAGTGGAATAGATACTGTACATTGGGGATTTCACTTCTTGCAAGTACTTAGTGGAATAGATACTGTACATTGGGGATTTCACTTCTTGCAAGTACTTAGTGGAATAGATACTGTACATTGGGGATTTCACTTCTTGCAAGTACTTAGTGGAATAGATACTGTACATTGGGGATTTCACTTCTTGCAAGTACTTAGTGGAATAGATACTGTACATTGGGGATTTCACTTCTTGCAAGTACTTAGTGGAATAGATACTGTACATTGGGGATTTCACTTCTTTCAAGTACTTAGTGGAATAGATACTGTACATTGGAGATTTTACATCTTGCAAGTACATAGTGGAATAGATACTGTACATTGGGGATTTCACTTCTTTCAAGTACTTAGTGGAATAGATACTGTACATTGGGGATTTCACTTCTTTCAAGTACTTAGTGGAATAGATACTGTACATTGGAGATTTTACATCTTGCAAGTACATAGTGGAATAGATACTGTACATTGGGGATTTCACTTCTTGCAAGTACTTAGTGGAATATATAATGTACATTGGGGATTTCACTTCTTGCAAGTACTTAGTGGAATAGATACTGTACATTGGGGATTTCACTTCTTGCAAGTACTTAGTGGAATAGATACTGTACATTGGGGATTTAACTTCTTGCAAGTACTTAGTGGAATAGATACTGTACATTGGGGATTTCACTTCTTGCAAGTACTTAGTGGAATTGATACTGTACATTGGTTTATAACGTCCTGCAGTAACTAAGTCAATTGGATGGAACATATGGGAGTTTAACTACCTGCAGGAACGTAGTTGATATTTTACATTGTATATACTGTACATTGGTTTATAACGTCCTGCAGTAACTAAGTCAATTGGATGGCACATATGGGAGTTTAACTACCTGTAGGAACGTAGTTGATATTTTACATTGTATATACTGTACATTGGTTTATAACGTCCTGCAGTAACTAAGTCAATTGGATGGCACATATGGGAGTTTAACTACCTGTAGGAACGTAGTTGATATTTTACATTGTATATACTGTACATTGGTTTATAACGTCCTGCAGTAACTAAGTCAAATGGATGGCACATATGGGAGTTTAACTACCTGTAGGAACGTAGTTGATATTTTACATTGTATATACTGTACATTGGTTTATAACGTCCTGCAGTAACTAAGTCAATTGGATGGCACATATGGGAGTTTAACTACCTGCAGGAACTAAGTCAATGGGAGTTTAACTACCTGTAGGAACTAAGTCAATGGGAGTTTAACTACCTGCAGTAACTAAGTCAATTAGATGGCACATATGGGAGTTTAACTACCTGCAGGAACTAAGTCAATGGGAGTTTAACTACCTGCAGGAACTAAGTTGATATTTTACTGTGCATATGCTGTAGTATAGGGTAAGTGGTTGACCATAAACTGCGTCTGTAAATGGGATTGGGGGGTTGGCGAAAGTTTGATATTTGTTTACACAGGTGAGGGGGTTGACAAATGTTGACGGTAAACATTTTGTCTTAATACGACGCCGCTCCATGTTCTCACTTGATTCATTCGTGATATAGACTCATGCTCATTTACCTCATTCTTGATACAGATTCACGCTCAATCACCTAAACATCTTCTGATTGTGTAGACTCTCGCAGAGAGTTAAGCGTGTCTGTAATTTCCATTACTTAACTGCCAGTTATAAGCAGATCCGGCCAGCTTCCTGACTCTCTCGTTTCCTTCACTCCCGAGTCTCTATAAAAGCATAGATGATATCAATTTACCTCAGTGAGACTCAATTCTTAGCCGTCTCGAAATCTCACGAAAATGTCAACACCAACATTCAAACAACACATAACAGGAACCATCAAACGCTATATCCTGAGAAATTTACTTAAGAAGGAATCCGAGCACCTAGGGATATGTCCGGTGTGAAAAGACAATCAATATACCTAATCCTTATCCTAAAACTAAACCTAATAGTGTCTTTCTATACAAAAATTAAACTATTAACTTATGGAGAAAACACATTCTGAAGAATTGAAAAACATACTATGTCAGTAATGTCTTAGCTAAAATTATGACGCCACACGGCGCGCAATATGTGCTTCTCGTCTTAATCGTGCTTATTTTCTTCAGCGTTCATTCTCAAACTCCTGTTTTTGTTGCAGAATATAGTACACAGAACGGACTGGGTTGTGTATTTATAGGTTAACTGCGATAGCTAATCCTTTCGGCTGAATGCATCCGACTTTAGTATTACTTTTGCTTAGCTTTCCTCTATCAAGAAAACATCATTGTTTGCCTGTTATGACATGTGCCGGTAGCAGGTGTTCCTCTTCTTTGTTCATTTCCGAACCCGACCAAGACAGATCGTGTTGCTGATACACACATCTCTAAAACAGCTTGTATTCTTCTTTATCGTTCTTCAGTCAGATATCAGGTTACAGCGCCAATAGCTTCAATAAATTGTGTGATTCGCTTCAGGTCATCCATGGAACCCCTCAAGTCTGGAAGCAGTGCCGTCTCAGTAGGCCATGTTTTCTCCCTATCTTCTTGGTAGAGTGGACAGGCATGAAGAATGTGTTCTGCAGTCTCTGGGCTCAGTCCACAGTTGCACAGGTCTGTCTCACCAATCTTCAGCTTCCGGAACATGTGACTTCTCAGTATGTTGTGATCAGTTCGTAGTCTGAAGATGATGGCTTGTTCCTTGCGTGACATTTTGTGGTATGGGTCTTTTGGTTCTGCAGTTGGGTGCATTTTCTTCCACTTTTTCTTATATTCTGCTTTTAACATGGTCTTACATTCATAGTACGTATTATCATTTTCTATTTAATTCAGTGATCCCCCTTTCCATGCCAGGAGATCAGCTTTTTCATTTCCAGGTATGCCACAGTGACCTGGGATCCACTGCAGTACTGTTTCTTTGGTAGTACTGCTGAGGTGTAGTACGCAGGCAGTAAGTTCATTCATGCTCGTGTTCTTTGGATCTTTCAATGCCTGCAATACTGACTTTGCATCCGTTAGAGAAATTACATGTCTGTAAACAGCTTGTATAATAGCAATCTTAACTGCAGAGGCGTAGCTAGTGTATATGGCTCCACTTGTCCAACTATCGGGTAGGTGCGCCCTACCGCTTATATTAGAAGTGGATGACTAAACAAATAAAGGAAAGCGGTACTTATTTTTTTTCATTTGTAGCAATTTGAATAACCTTTTTGTCCCTTTGTGGTGCTAAGTGTTCAGAGTAATTTTGGCGCCCTGGGAGAATGCTCTCTACGCCTCTACATAAGGTAGGTAAAGATTAGAACAGGGTAATCAAGCTCTGCTTGTTGAATTTCAGTATTGCGCAATGATTACTTAGATATTATAGATAAGTTAGGTAACATATATATTGGTAGTGCAACTCGTACCATGACCATCTGATGTATAGAATACACAGCATTAATTAAGACTTCATTCGTTACGTTTTTGATTATTGTAGGGATTTCCGCTGTCACTGTTTATATATTTGATGTTGCCTGTGATATTTGTGGCATGCGACTCCAACTATATAAATAGTGAAAAAAACGACAATCCTTGACATTAATAAAAAAAAATCAACGAAAGAAGGCCTTACTAATTATGTGCAGAGTTCATATATTACAGACAAGCATGCTGGTACCAACCTTTAAGGGCAGAACTATACACATACATTTCTCTATAGATACCAATGCTGTGATCCAGGCAGTTATCCTTGTAAATGTTGTATGCGGAATACCACAAGAGAGATATTGCAATTCTGTAGTCTCAAACGGTAGATCCAAGCTACTGAACGCTGGTGATAGACATATGTTTGCCCAAACTAAAGTCGATAGAGAGCAGATATCTGAAACTGCCAGACCTAGTTCAAAGAAAGAAAAACACATTCCTAGTAAACATTTCTTATAAAACCAGTATGTTTTGATATAATATTATACACATTTACGAATGAGGAACAACAAAAACAGGTAGTGAATCGTTTTAATCTTTACGCATTTCATCAACTGCTCTTAAAGGTAAGTCCCAAACCTGCCGTTTGGGATGAATATAACTCTCCATATACTAAGCCGCAAAAACTATTAAGTGGGGTGGCCAGTTCCCTTCCTTACTGTTTTTACCTCCCCGAACTCATACGTCAGGTACTCATTGACAGCTGAGTCGACTGGAGGAGTGGTCGTGTCAAGTGAGAAATCATTTCTTCTTCCCCCCCCACCCTCAACTGTTCCCTGAAAGCTATTTTGGAAAGGAAATCGTGCCTCATCACGTGGCCAAAACATACATGTTAGCGACGCTTCACCAATTCTATGAGATGTGTTTTGTTTTGGCCCACAAGAGTATTTTATTTTTTGTTTCTCATGTTTTTGTTTATAGCCTGTATTGACATTTCTTTAAGCTGAAAGCTGCAGATTCCTGGATTTAATAGAATCCTATAGAGAAGTCACCATTTTAAGAGCAAATCAATCGTAATTGCTAAGGAGCTGAACAAACAACCAAACACATAAATCATAACTAAACCTATTTCCGTGTGGTTCGTAGGGGGACCACAAATCCATATCCGTGTGGTTCGCAGGGTGACCACAAACCCATATCCGTGTGGTTCGTAGGGGGGGACCACAAACCCATATCCGTGTGGCTCGTAGGGGGACTAGAATCCATATCTGTGTAAGTCGTACGGCTACCACAAATTCACCGCTACACATATCCCAAAATCCACCAGCGATCTATATCTTTTGCGATGTGGATGAGTGAAGGCAGATCCGGGCCTGTCCAGCACTTGATGTTGACTAACCATGACTTTCTTTTTCCTCTTCACTGCATCTTCCACCTTCGACTGTTTCTTGTTTTATCATTTTCTAATAAGGAATACTATGTGCACATATGTTCAAATTAAAATGGCGCGGCATAACAACTGTGTTTTTCTATGATCATTTCCTTGTGAGAATTTTGGAGAGGATTTTTAGAACACAGTATTAAAATAAGCTCACTGAATTGTCACAATGAGACATTAGGTTTGAGTTTTAAGTGAAATAATACAAAGTGTGAAGTTTACAAATTCATCAGGATGGTAGAGGATAGAGATGTCTGGAGTTATTTCTGCACCAAAGGTCTCATTGGAACACCCATACGAACCTGACGGGTTATGGGTTAATTACTATTCATCATCATCATCATCAGGTGCCATGTCGGGTGACATAGGCGGTTATGGCTCTTCACGACTCTCTGTTTACAGTATTATGTATCAAAGTCGTTGTTGTTTCCTTGCCGTGCCAGGTTGTCAAACTGTCTAATATTTTCTCACGTTGTCGCCCTCTGTCTCTGGTGCCTGTCTCTTGCCTGTTGTGACTATGTTCTATAAACTTGCGTGTCTCATGAAGTGGCCAAAAAAAGAAGATTGCCTTTTTCTTATATTGTTATTACTATTATTTTGCTTAAATTATAAAAGTTTTCGACTTTTCACTACTTACCGCAGTTGTTATTGTGTAACTATGTGCATCTTTTTATTTTCTTGCATACCCATTTGTCTTATGATTTTTACATTTTAAATGCAGATAATTTGTCGGTAATACATATATTCGAATGCTTGGAATCGTCTATCCATGACTGCAGTGTGTGTCAAACTAAAACGACCATACAACACAATAGGCAATACTATTGAGTTATACAGTTGATTTTTTATGTTAAAAATCTTTTATCAAGAAACAATCTTGTTTTTAAAAATTGTTTATTGGTCTATTTTAGTCACTAGTCACAACATTTGTATCATTATCTCCCTTTTCATATTGTCTGGAACAGAAAAGGGAAGCAACACTTAAAATGCCTTTTTCCAGTTGAAATGACACATCGGTACGATATCATTGAGGTGTTTTAGGTACTCCACAGGGATCAGTGACCAGGCTTATACAGATAAAAAAGTTAACATAATTAAATGGAAAGATATTCCGATAAAGGACACTTATACTGACACATGTAACTTTCTACGCGTTACCCGTTGAGAGCACCCAATCACTCGATATGCGCACTACACGCTGAGTGAGGGTGGATGGCCAGTGCGTTGCGCTTATAACGCTGGATCGGTATTTCAAGTTACGACTATTTACATTTCTGAGTAACGGAAGTTCTATACAATAACGTATGAAATTAAATCGTTCTTATGTTTTAAAGTGATTTGGTCACTGATTCCTATATTGGACCGTGTTGTATTATCTGAAAAGGATACTTTGCTAATTACTTTACTTGAATGTAATGTTAGTGGAAGGTGAACAGAAAGTAATGTTAATATAAGGTGAACAGAAAGTAATGTTAGTGGAAGGTGAACAGAAAGTAATATTAATGGAAGGTGAACAGAAAGTAATGTTAGTGGAAGTTGAACAGAAAGTAATGTTAGTGGAAGGTAACAGAAAGTAATGTTTGTGGAAGGTGAACAGAAAGTAATGTTTGTCGTAGGTGAATAGAAAGTAATTTTAGTCGGAGGTTAGCAGAAATTAGGTAGATATACTCGTGAGTTGGAAAACGAATGAAATTTATAGAAATAAAATGTCGCAGAATGCGCAACAGAGGGACAAAAGATGTTCGTGGTCTGTTGCAACCAAATGTCTATTGAGGCGACGGTGATGAAGTGTTCAAGTTTAATAATATTAACAATAAAACAATGTGTTCATTTAAATATCCTACCTAACAAACTGACGTTTATAGAATCCTTGAACCCTTGCTTGACAAAACAGATAATATTGATAACGTTGGTGACAATTCCAAAGATATCTATTATCTGACAAATAAATGTAAATATAACCCATTGAAATATGTTCATTGCTTCGTCACTTATCAAAGGACTATCAGCAGCAACTTCGACATGGATAGACGTTCTGGTTAACAGGGATTCTGATGTGTCTTCCATGAGACTGTTCATCTAATGGAATATAACTTTTACCTTCGTAACTGTAGAGCACCTATTTATCATGACAAGTTATGCGAATAATGACAACGATCATATGCTGTGAGCATGGTACTGTGTCACACTAATGAAATCAGCACACAAAATCGGTGTGGTACGTTGTCACATTAGTCACATTGACACAGAACATTAACCAAAAACATCTGATTTCGGTTATTTGTATGAGCGAAAACGAATCATGTGTGAATCAATCGTTGACGTTTTAAATCTATACTTTTATTTTTCCACCTCTTCTCCTAAGTTGTACCAATGACATATCACAGAAGAGAACTTTATTTATATTAAATATATATCTACTCACCATGAACAATTATACCCCAATCAAATTATTGTTTTTTTCTCGGAACTTTTAATATATTTATCATGAGAAGGTACGCCTGGCTAACGATTAACTAGATTTCTGAAACGATTGGCTAATGATTAACTAGACTTTTAAAACGATTGGCTAACGAATAACAATATATTTGAAATGATAGGTTTACGACTAACTAGATATCAGAAACGATTGGCTAACGAATAGATATATCTCTGAAATTATTAACTAACGATTAGCTAGATCCCTAGATATATATTTATCACTATCATCATCATCAAGTACCGTACTGAATGACGTTGGCGATCATCTTTTTCCATGTACATCGATCTCTCATATTTGTCATTATCTCTGTTGGTGTCGTCAATCGAGGCCATTTAGTCAAACTATTCAATATCTTTTCTCTGGCTGTTCCCCTTGATCCTTTCCCCTTCTATCTTTCCTGTTGTCACTATATTCTCAATGCCTCCTCTTCTCATTGTGTGCTCATTAATAATGTTTTTTGCGCATCTTTTCACACCCATCCTTCTAAGACATACTTCATTAGTAATCTTTGCAGTTCAAGGAATGCGTAATTACCGCTGCCTCCAATGATTTTGTGATGTCGTATTTATTGACCTGGCTTCAATGTCATAGGTTAGCACTGGTTCAATGACTATGAGTTATGTGGTTAGCAATTTTTTACATAACTAAACCTAACTCTAACCCTAAATATAAATATATTTAACTTCATTCATTCATTTTCATTTTGCGCTGAAGTTAGCGCATAGGGCAGAGGTCAGATCTCTCCAATTGTGTCTGTTCAAAGCTATTCTGTGCAGTTCTTGAATAGTATGAATATTGATTGTTTTACTTTCTCTAAGTATTGTTCTCCTGAGTGTTTTTTTTATCTACCCCTGGCTCTTTCGCCTGTAGGTATCCATTCAAGATATTGGTGGCGTATTTTGTTGATGTCTGCGCGTAGGACATGCCTGATGTAGGACAAACGGCGTTTTATTTAATGAAAAAAGAATTGGAATGAACTGACTTCTGTTACACAAATCGGTCTTGACTTTGCGATCGATGTTAGTTGATTAATTCAACGATCGACGGATTGACCCAGACTTGATTGGAGAAAAACCCTCCATTAACGGACGTCACTAACTTAGTAAATGATAAACATCAACTGATAAACATAGGTAAGGGAAAGAATCACACAAGTAGCCACTAGTTGGCGCAATTGGGGTTGGACTGCAATCATAGTACCAAAAACCCACTAGATGAGAGTTGCAGACATAGCAAGATTTTCCTCTTTTTGAAGCTGTACATCACATCATTCTTATGACATTGCTACAACTTCGTATTTCCACCAATCCTTTCTTCCTCTTAGCAGAAAACGTCCTCTCAAAGTATTGCATACTGCGCGCTGAGAGTAGTAACTTTCAAGGTATTAAATAAAGCTATAAAACTATTTAATATAATAAGGGCTGCATTGGTTGTAATTCATAAGGAGTTAAACAAACACATGAATCACTAGTAGATTCATCTCACGTACTTTTTCTATCCCTTGATCTAACTCGAACCCAACGATATTTCATGAAGAAATATATAAAGTAGTCAAGACACATACATTACCAGTTGTTTTCGTATGCTGTTTTATAACTGTTATCCTGCTACTCAGTATTACCCTTTATAAGTGTTCTTGTAATTTAATTCGGTTAATTGTTAATGCCAACAAACATATATTTGTTTATACTACACTTTCCTGCGCAACATCTGCACAAACCAGTGTTCTGTATATTCACTTATATAATATATATTTCTGGAATGGGTTTCACTCTATCATCGACTATCAGACCCACATTTCGATTTTATTTCGCTTTTTGAGGATAGAAATAAAAATGAGTACCGTGGTATGAGTACCATGACAAGAGACAGGAGATGTTGGAGATACGTTACAGCCAACCTTCGTTGCGGAGACGGCACTTGATGATGATGATGACCGTGGTTTATCCAGCCACCATGAATTAGAGTACGAGAGCTCTTGTTCTGAGAAGTATTGGGAATGGTACCATCGCTACTGAACAAGTGCGCTGGGAGATGTTAGTCAGGCGGTTTTTTAATCAGTCACTTACTTTACTTGATCCTTTCCCCTTAGTTGAGCACCTATGAGAAACAATGTGCTATGACGCGTGTTTATGACTTAACTTAACCTACGTTACCTTACGTGTTTGCATAAAATATGACATATTTTCTAAACTGACAAAATATAAGATAATATTTATGACGAAGAAATAATGTGACTTCACTGAAAAGTATATATTTTGTTACAATTGAAATCAATGTCAGTATATTGGAAATTTGGTATATAATTTTTTAAAAAGGAGAACGAAAAAAGCATCTGCAAATGTTAGCATTCAATAAACAATATTTATATTAAATGCTACTTCTACTATCGGCGTCAGCGTCAATTATGAAATCACAGTAATAATTCGTTATTAAAGTGGCATACTTTATTTCAAGGTTACAGTAAACGTTTCTGGAATATGTGTAACATACTAAGGAATATGATAATTTGACAGGTAACTACAGGTATACCGGTTGTGTTTAATGATTATATGTTGTATAGTGGTAAAACCCAAACACATATTTATAAAATATCAGATTTCCATTCAACAGTTACTGCAAATAAGCAAGTGGCAGTAAACATATTTTCGCTGCCTCAACCTACATATAGCCAGCGTGACCTAGACGAGCAAACTATTGGTAAATAAATACAAAATAATGTCCGATAACGAAACTAGACAGGACGGCTGCCTCGACGGATGTACCATAATCTATTCCCACGACCGTCTCAACCGAAATAAATGTACTTATATAAAAAAAGGACAGCAGCTTGTCCAGGGCATCAACAAATTTCTTGAATCGGCTCTGGTACTGTCCATAATCTTACTAAAATCCGTCTTCATTAATTTAAAGGTTTCTACCCTAAAATACATCGAATCTAAAATATTATGTAACATATGTTGTTATGTTGTACGAATTAAGAAAAACACGATTTTTAAAGAGATATTCGCTGATTGGGCACAATTCAACCTATTGACTGTGTCCAACTGATCATTAACTTCTAGTGGTTTCCTTAATTTTACTCTCTTCATGATTCTTGGGGGGGGAGGGGGGGTCATGAAAGAGGACAAGGTTAAAACAACATTTCTGGCAATAACTCGTGATAAGTTCATGAGAATCCAGTGAAACGTACTAAACACAAAACTCTCTGATCATATTATTGAATGCGTATAAAAGATTATCGGTCCTAGCATAAATACACCTAAAAATTCAATGCGTAAGTATGGTTCATCTCATTACAGAACAACGATACATCATCATTGAATGCTTACAGACTGAACAGTCACAAAGTGATGTGACGAGACTATTTAATGTGGTTAGAAGCACCATTAGTCGCCTTTGGATGCGATTTCAATAAACTGGCTCAGATGCAGACAAGCCGCGCTGTGGAAGACGCAGTCACAATTCCTGCCCGCGACCGATTCATACGGCTGTTTCTCCTCAGAAATGGATTTCTATCTGTGTCCTCCACGTCCACTCATTGCCAGCAGCTCATTGCATTTCAGATTAAGCTGTCATGAACCGGCTGCGCGACGTGGTCTTAAGGCTAGAAGGCTCTACAGAAGTTTAGTTCTTACGGACCGTCATCGCAAGAGCCGACTGAAGTTGTCAAACTGTCTTCTTCAATTCCTGGCAAAAGTGGTTTGATGTAGGGATCAGTAATCTTATGTGCTCCAGTGACACGATAGGCGGAGAAGTGATTATCGCAGAGTCCGTGCGCACTATGCCCAGAACAGCGTTGATGAGGCTCCTCCAAATGGTTGTGGATGTGTACTGTGGAGGACGATCAACTTCATGGGGGGGGGGGGTGTCACCTGATGCATATGGAAGGACGCCTGAATGCCGAACAATACGTCGCTGATATTGTTCGTCCTCGCGGCTTTCAAATTTTGGCTGAACGAGGGTCAATCTTTCAACAGGATAACGCTTGACCTCATCTGGCACAATAATCACCCAGTTCCTCGCTGACAACAACTTCCAGACCATTCCGTGGCCAACCATTTCATCAGACATGAACTGTATACACAACTTAAGGGATGAACTCGCAGACGATTCCGATATCGAGACGTAGTTTCAGCAAATTTTCTACAGTTGGTTCTTGCACTGCGGGAATTTGGGCAGCAATTCCACAACAACAGACCACACGGCTCATCGGATCCATGTCACGGAGATGTCGTTCCCTGATAAAGGCACAAGAAGGCCATACATTAAAACGTTAGTCGCAAAGAATAAAGTCAAAACCAAATTAAATGAACATCATTTCGTTTTTAAAGTCAGAAAGTTTCTTCATGCCAACGTTGATACATTATTTCCGTAAAATAAAATGTTGCTATGTGTTTGAAATTTGGTGTCCGTTAGCACTGTAATAATGTAGTGTTTCTTTTATTGAATAGTATATATAATACTATACTGATTATATACGCAAATTATTTTAGATGATACGCAGAATGCTATTTGACGATGGATTAATTTTGATAATTTTGCTGTCTATGGTATGCTTTTTAGATTCTGCTTAAACAAGTGTGAAGTGTTTGAATATACATATGGATCAGCGATAGTGCAGTGTTCAATACACTGACCTCCTTGTCAGCTGGGTAGATCTGTTGTCCATGATATATTAGAAACGGTATTTATAATCAATACGCCTTTTGTAGACATATGGTCGACAAGACCTTCTAGGAAAGTAAAGTCTGCAAGAATGATGCGGGAAACCACTAATGAAGCGTTTTCGACCACTTTGAGAAATTATTGTTTATATTAGTTGCTCCGATCTCTAAAATTACTTTTACAACAGTAATGAAATTATTGATCTTGATAAATGGATTTATAAGAAAAACATTTATAAAAAATAATTTAAATAGCAGTTTAAACTTAAAGCAGTTACACGCAATCGAAGTTTCGAATAAAAGTGTGTTATGATGGCCAAACACACAGAGAATAGATCAACATTGTAAGCTCAAGACTACACGTTATGATACAAAGAAAATTAATGATATGTGAATAAGAGAGAAACACAGCACTGAATCAAATGTGAATAAGAGAGAAACAACATTGGATCAATGTGAATAAAAGAGAAACAACATTGGATCAATGTGAATAAAAGAGAAACAACATTGAGTCATATGTGAATAAGAGAGAAACACAACATTGAATCATATCAGAATATTGGAATAATAACACAGACACAAACATTAGCTTTCGCATTTCATAAAGTAAAAGTGACCCAAAAACCATGCTGAAGTCGGATGTATCAGGGGAAAATATTGAAGCAAGCTGTAAATCATGAAGCAATGCATTCTTCCCACGGACTACGTATAGCCAACTAGAGTGAGGGACAGTAGAAGAAACGATAAATGATTTATATTTACTAAACTATAAATTTAATTTCTGAAATACATTTCCCATCTGATGTTATCACACAATTTCAAACTGTCTAGAGAATTGATTTCACTGCAGTCAGTTTTCTTTGTACACGTACTTTATGCATCTAATCGATTGTTGCACTACTCATGGCAAGTAACTTCATAGTGCTAAGATATTACAAACATTTTCTTTTAAACGACGTGACCATCCTGGATTGACCCTAGACCCTACAACCACGAGTTAAATTATTTAACCTAAGTCTGTCGTCACGTATATAGTCATGTGGGCTCATTTTGATTCATCCATCGAAACTGAAACTATTTGACTTTTACTGATATTTTTTATTGACGGTTAACACAAATTATAGACAGAATAAGACAAATAAACATAATGTTCGACACTGTATGTTCCCCTTAAGGGAGTGCCGGGAGGTGGAACGTGTAGCTGTGGGATATCGACCGCATGCTCCTTCTGTTGCCACGATATGTACAGTGTGATATTACTACAGATGACGGGAATTGAAACAGGTCCATCCTAGCAACACCGAATCGCTTTGCAGCACAAGTAAACAGGTTTTCCGTACTTGACCAACCATTTCTGCATGTTTTCCTGTTAAGGTGTGCAGGGATGTTTTCAGGCTGTGGAAATAACGACCGCTTTGCTAAAGCTGTCGCCGCGACGTGCACAGGGAGAGATGCACACACAAAGATGTGATATGGTCAAGACATTCAACTTGCGTACTCAAATTACTGAGAACGGGCCAATATAAACAATGACTATTACAACATCAACGACCATCCTTACAAGTATTTAAGTATTCTGAGGTGCACACCTACAAGTATTTAAGTATCCTCAGGTGTACACCTATAAGTATTTAAGTATCCTCAGGTGCACACCTACAAGTATTTAAGTATCACCAGGTGCACACCTACAAGTATTTAAGTATGCTCAGGTACACACCTACAAGTATTTAAGTAAGGTGCACACCTACAAGTATTTAAGTAAGGTGCACACCTACACGTATTTAAGTATCCTCAGGTACACACCTACACGTATTTAAGTATCCTCAGGTACACACCTACAAGTATTTAAGTAAGGTGAACACCTACATGTATTTAAGTAAGGTGAACACCTACAAGTATTTAAGTAAGGTGCACACCTACACGTATTTAAGTATCCTCAGGTACACACCTACAAGTATTTAAGTAAGGTGCACACCTACACGTATTTAAGTATCTTCAGGTACACACCTACAAGTATTTAATTAAGGTGCACACCTACACGTATTTAAGTATCCTCAGGTGCACACCTACACGTATTTAAGTATCTTCAAGTACACACCTACAAGTATTTAATTAAGGTGCACACCTACACGTATTTAAGTATTCTCAGGTACACACCTACAAGTATTTAAGTAAGGTGCATACCTACACCTATTTAAGTATCCTCATGTACACACCTACAAGTATTTAAGTACCCTCAGTTACACACCTACAAGTATTTAAGTACCCTCAGTTACACACCTACAAGTATTTAAGTACCCTCAGTTACACACCTACAAGTATTTAAGTACCCTCAGTTACACACCTACAAGTATTTAAGTATCCTCATGTACACAAATATTGGTGATATTACTAACAAACTCACTGTTGTTACAACACGAAAAACGAAATATCATCACTATTAAACGATGCTCCCTGAAATTCCTCATGAAGCCACATGATTTTGTATTTCACGGGATACTCACTTAACCCCTATACCACGGAAACCATCAAATGTTATCAAGTGTCGAAAAAGATGAGCTTTCTTGTGACCTCCAACAATATATGACATGTAGACTAAATTGGGAATAACTCTTCTAATAAACGAGGAAGACCAAAAGACACTTTACGTAGAACTATTACAATGGAACGTTTCACCATCAGTATCAGAAACAATGAAGATCTAAAGCAAATTGCAATGAAACGAGAGACATGGAAATCCATAACATCCGCCTTATGCCGTATTTGGCCCTTGAGGAATAACTAACTAACTAACTTCTAATGTAGCACATTTGAATTTTCCTGCGATTTTATTAGCTGTCGAAAATAAAGTATACAAAAAGTGCCAATGAATATCAAAGGAAAGTCAAATGCATCATATTAGAAGGATGATTGCCGATGAGCCAGCCGGGCTGTACAATTATTTCGGCTTCTCTCGTAGTGGCGTTACCAACCTTGACGTTGTGTTTATTATAAATCTGCTTCGTTCTAATGACCATTACCCCTGATTTCTTTCTAAATCCAGGACATATTTGTCTCTTTTTACATCATCGTTATTTTCTAGATCACATTTAGAATTTGTACTTAAAATCTGAATCTTTCAGTCTTCTATATTAAGTAAAGTAAAGTAACCCATAACATTTATTAATGCCGTAGGGGTGTGAGATGTTAGCGATATCACATTTCAGAGGCTCTGCAAATGAGGGCGGTAGCCATCTCCTCTCCCTCGCAGTCTTTACTTGTGTCTGAACCAGACATATTTATTGTGCACCCCAAATGCAATTGCCTCTACTTAGAATGTGAGAATGTGGTTTGTCGTGCAAATCTCCCTTTGAATTTATTATCTCCCTTTAATTGAACTCCTAGTCAGTGACTGGTAATAAAATTACTCAGTGTATGAAAGTGGTCACACCTTCTGTCACTACAATTTCTATTTTAATGACATCCAGTTTAAAACTAAAAGACCAGAAGAGTTCAAGTGTGGCATAGTTCATGGCTCACACTTACTTCCCCATTTTTTGGTGGTTTAAGAATGACAACTCTATAATCACTTACTAAGTCCTGTACAACGGACATTTGCAGCTCGAATATGGCTTATTAGCCATCTACGAATTCATAATCAAGAACATAACTCTAATTGAATTTTCAAAAGTGGATGTAACAAATGGTCATCATCACTTGTGATGGACGAACAACAATCCCTGTAGAACGATAGTGAAGTGAATAAAATCTGGACATTTTTTACTGTCTCTCTGGCAATATATACCTATATCTGAGAAAATGTTGATGGACACCAGTATAATTCAAACACCGAAATAGATCATGGTTTATGCTTGTGTGTCCATCTTGTGAAAAGTTGTTGAAAGACAGTTCTATAATTACTGCTCATGTGATAGTATATAAATATATTACACGATGAATTGATAGACTCGAGTATAACTGAAAGTCCTGAAGCTGTCAACAATATATTTTTATGTTTACCCGCAACTGAAAGTTCAGGAACTAATGACATTGCTATGTATAGCAAGCAGATGGGAATAAAACATGTAATGAACAATGTTGAAATCATTACAACCATAGTAGCAACCTTTTGGTTGCGTGTTGAGACTGTATCAACTTGAGCTGAAGCCATGGATTGCGTACGCCATTTTGTTGTGCGATGTAACTTATAAATAAGTATTATCGTGCAGACGATTATAACCAGGAAGGAAGAAAATGGAACTAAAACACTACCGATAATATAAATTATTTTTTCAACCTCTTCACGATTTTCTGTGTATACAAGACCAATAAGTGTTTTATTTCTGTTTGGAAAATATTTCTTGTCCAACTTGTTAACTGCGTAAAGTGGTGCAGAACTTGATATCAGAATAACATAAACAGCAATGATAACAAGAGAAACTCGTTTTGGAGTTACGATATTTTTCACCTGAAAATATAAGTTTGCATAAGTTGTATAAATAAATAAATAAATAAATAAATAAATAAATAAATAAAATATATATATAATACAGTAGAATTTCGAGGCATAATATTCAAATAGCTTGACATTAAATTCTGGAAAGAAACAACCGCTAATCGAACACCGTGGAGAAAATATTATTATAACCGATATTATAAACACATTGAAAGTGGCATATTGTTGTTTACTCAACTCAATAGGCAGAACAAAAATACGTCTGATTGGTTATATATAGAGACACAACTGTTTAGAAAGACACATTATGGAGGGACGAGCTCCTGGGTAGAAAAGAAGGGGCAGACCAAGAAGATAATAAACCGACGACACCAAAGATAACGTGAATACAGTGTTGGAAAATGCATGGTCCAAAATAGAGAGAGGTTCAGTGAGTTCATTGTGAAGACATCGTTCTGGAGATATTGCGTCACATGACTCATAATACATTATAAATTTGAAAATGAATTGAAAGAACACATAATGTATTGATTAACTACATGGATATGTATTGTATTTACTACATGAATATGTATTGTATTTACTACATGAATATGTATTGTATTTACTACATGAATATGTATTGTATTTACTACATGAATATGTATTGTATTTACTACATGAATATGTATATTTACAACAGCCATATGTATTGTATCTTCTTAAACTCCTGCAGATCAGCTATCTATGATCTGGAGAAAATTGCGTTGTGTCATGGTTTACAAGTTTGCTGCGATATTTGAAGAGTTTAGTCTGAGACATATAACCTCAGCAGACCTTCTGGGTCACTTTGATCGTATATTACATGAGGCAACTAACTCAGCACAAAAACATCCTTAGTTGCCTTTTATAACATCCTTAGCAGATAATAGTGTTCACTTTTCTTTGCTCCCATGTCGTCCTGGCAACACCGTCGATATATTATATATATATATAATAGACTTTACGTGCGGTGACAGACGTTACTTGTGTTTTTGTTCGTTAGTTATATGTACAGGAGCACATCTTGATGACCTTATCATAAACATCTGTATTTACCTTTTATGTTTTCCCTATTTTTGCTGTCTGCCGTCGCATGATTGAATGGCGACCAGTTTTCAGGCTATGTCACGTTTATTCGCTTGTTATGCAGTAATATTGTCACTTCCCAATACGTTTATTCGCTTGGTATGCAGTGTAATATTGTGACTTCTCAATACGTTTATTCGCTTGGTATGCAGTAATATTGTGACTTCTCAATACGTTTATTAGCGTGGTATGCAGTAATATTGTGACTTCTCGATATAATTGAGAAGTCCTTTAAAACAATTTCTTATTGGTCTTCCTCTGCCTCTTGCTGTTTTGACTCTGGTATGCTCTTACGTCTGACCAATATGGGTTTATTCTCATTAAATCGGCAAGACATTTCAGTCTTTGTTTTTAACAATATATTTGATCACATATTTTGTTTTTACAACTGTTGTAATCTCTTCGAATTACTTTGGGAATCACACATATGGATATGTTGTATAGTCTTATTTTTCAATGTGGTATGTTCTCTACAGTACACGGTCCTCACTGGGATTCTGTAAGTCTCTAGGTTCTGTACACAATGTCTTGCTTCTTTCAGTATCATATTCAAAAGGTATTTGACAACCTTTGTCCATCGATACCTTAGGCGGCTACCTGTTCTCCCTTCTCTCTCTCCGTGAATAATTCAATTAATAATGTGCTTTTTTCCACGTCTTCAAAATAATTTAGATTGATTTTTGTGTGTGATTATAATTAACAAATCTACTTCTGTATTTATCACTTTGCAGATGCTTTTGTTGGTTCCTCTTTATGCTCATATTATTTTATTGGTTCGTCTCTATGCCAATACTATTTTAACCTTCATATAAAAAAGAAATTCATTTTAAATGCTGATATATTTTTGTTTATTGCGGCTGTCATTGTCACATTCTCACAGCAGGATGTTGCCACTAGAAAATATAGGAATGTAGGAATAGACAGTGAAGCAACTACATATAGGAATGTAGGGATTGGAAATGGAGCTACTATTTGTGCCTGTTAATGCACATTGTAACAAATGTATTTTTGACTGTGTGAGACATGTAATCTTTAATGTCTGTTTTTATATTACTACACAGAATATTATTTTAACCGTGCAAATAATTCATCCACTCTGTCCCACAACATGAGATCTCTCACCCCCCCCCCCAACATGAAGGCAAGATAGAGAAATTTACGCGTCAGTTGTGGCGAACATTCGATGCGGGACAGAGGCACTAGATGATGATGGTGATTAACGTTTATGAGCGAACCATAAGTACTTGTTCCATCTAGTTATTTGTGTTTTTATATCTTTACTAATACATCTTTCTTTTCTAAGCCTCATACCTTTGTGGTTTACAGTGTGAAGTGTTGAAGCGCTCTTAGAACACTTTTAATTGTGTGTGTATCTTATATTTTTGTTGCTGTCACTTTTTTTCAAATTTTGTAATTCATCTTGTGCAATATCGGCCTCTGGCTTGTATCCATTGTATCCGTGTAGATTTGCTTTCTTGGGAATGCCATTTGCCCATATACTGATTGCATGTGCACACTATGTAATTTGCTTACTTCTGGTGTAATTCAGAACTGGAAAACGTATTTGTTCACCTCCTGATATTCTAATTTATGATTGTAAATTTTATTGTTAAGCCGAGAATTGTACGAAAACAAGACATCTATGTCATAAGGAGTGTTCATTTATAGTGTGCGATTTTTAAAAGAGTTACGTTTGGTATTAGTGACACAGTGCTGAAATTATATTCGTTTTGTATAATGCTATTTTGCTTGCTAATGTTCACATTTTTGTGTTAGAATGTATAGGGGCATCTGCCATATGGCATATTTCGCGAGTTATCTTTAATTCAGGTGTCAGATATCTGGACATCTAATGTTTCTTGTTTTCCATTTCATCAATGAGGTCCCCGATGTTTTTTGTTTCTGCCGAAGACGTTTGGTGCACCAAATTGTATTAATTGTTTTATTTTTCCTTTATTAATTATTGTTTTCTTGTGATATGTGTCTTATCTTTCTATGAGAAATTTGTGTTTTCTCCATCTGTTTGCTAGATCCGTTGCATTGGCGTGTAAGATTCTTCTAATAGCTGCAAGGTGTTTCATTTTATTACATTAAGATTTGATCAAACCAATAGACTGCTGGATCATCAACCAACCAACCAACCAACCAACCAACCAACCAACCAACTAAGCAACCAACCAACCAATCATATTAAGATTAACAGCAAAACCTATGACTATATTTTTTCACTGCCTCTAATTATATTTGTATAGTTTAAAAATACGATGCGTCCTTCATTACGTCACGACAAGAGTGATGATGATAATGACACATACTCCTTCGTGTGTTTGCTCCTTGCTGGTAATGGAGACGTAAGATTAATAACGACACATACTAAACTGATACTTGCTTCACTGTCATCCTCATCTTCGTTAGCGGAGAAGGAACATCATCATCATTCATACAGAATTGGTAGACTGTAAATTTAATGAAAAGTTCAGACTTGTTCTTCTGTGTGTGTTCTCAACCTCCTGCTGGTGAGCACGACGTAATCAAGAAAAGGATACGATTTTCCGTCACCGTTTACAGCGTAGGTAATATGTATATAGATACGGTCTAAGATATCCGACTTCAGAATGACATTTGTGGCTTTTTGACAAATTCATAACTAAATCTTCATTAGTTTCTTCCTTTATTATGTCGCTGCTGTTTTCATATTCGTTGTTCTCATTTTCGAACCCGACCGGCAACAAAACGGAAGGAAAGCAACACTCCTTGTTCTTTCATTGCAAAGCTTAAATTGAGAAAACAAACGTTTTGTTACGAGTAATCGTGTTCGCTACTCTCTTAGTGAGCATTATTATTACTAGCAAAAAAGGCGTTTATGAGCAACGGATTGCCTGCGCCTGAATATTTAACCTGTGGCTTCCGACATACTGCTAACAGACCTTCTACCTGAAGTAGTGAGGTCTTTAGTTAAGTTTCTTGGTTATTCCCATGTTTTCCGTTTGGCAATTTTTATATACTTATAATATGATAATCAATAAAAGATAGTACTGCTAGTAGAACAGAATGAAAATAATACACACGTGAGAGACAGGTAGTGGAGTTCTACTGGATAACGCTTCGGACCAAAAGGCCTTTGTCAAGATACGCAAATAACAGAATTTTATGTTATTCTGTATCTTGACTGTATCTTGGTAATGTTATCTCTTCTGTATGTTGATGAATAAATACCATATTGTTATGTGCGTATCTTGACAAAGGCCTTTTGGTCCGAAGCGTCGATTATGTCCTGTGTATTGTCATTTGAATGATTATTTTCTATGTTTTGTTGTATATACTATATTAATTCATGTAGGCATCCGACAGTGATAGTGTGTCAGTTGTTTTCCAGTAGAACTCCATTACCTGTCCCCCTCGTCAATATTATAAATAATTATAATAGCTTGTCAAAAATAGCCAAGGCTACTCCAAGTATATAAATAGTAACCAATGGACAATATGATAATAATAAAACACGTAGCAAGTGAAGGCATGTTTACGTTTAGAAGTTATGTTTTCTATATATGTCGACAGTCACGCAATCACCAACCTTCAATGGGGCTGTTATACACAGACATCTCTCAAACGTTATGAAAGCTGTGATCCATCCTGTAATACGGGCGAATGTCACGTGAGACAAACCGCTTGTCAAGTACATAAACTCGGTAGAATCAAATGGCAGGTCTGTTTGACTGAATGCAGGCGTCAGGAAAATGTTTGTCCAAACTAATGTTACCAGAGAGCCGAGGTCAGCTATCGCCAGACCTAGTCATGAAGGAAATAGTAAAGTTATTATGAATATCGTAAATATATGAAAATAATACACACGAAATTACGTATACACATGAAAATAATAATGTGGATATTACTCCATGATGATGATGATGGCGATGACAGTTATATCAAATCAATGATAAGAGTATATGACCTTATCCTTATCAATAGAGGAAAAAATCAATGTGGTTATTAGAGGAAGAAATCAATGTGGTTATTATAGGAAGAAATCAATGTGGTCATTAGAGTAAGAAATCAATGTCGTCATTAGAGGAAGAAATCAATGTGGTCATTAGAGGAAAAAATCAATGTGGTTATTATAGGAAGAAATCAATGTGGTTATTATAGGAAGAAATCAATGTGGTTATTATAGGAATGAATCAATGTGGTCATTAGAGGAAAAAATCAATGTGGTCATTAGAGGATAAAAATCAATGTGGTCATTAGAGGAAGAAATCAATGTGGTCATTAGAGGAAAAAATCAATTTGGAAATATATGAAATGCAGCTACTGTTGTTTTCCATATGATTCTTTTTGCTTGAGGTAAGAGGCAATAGCACAAAATAGAAAGAAACACTAGTATTTTCATGGATGACCAACTTAAATAGGTAAATAATTCATTTATCATGAACGCATTATATCATGAAATGGTAAGAACAACAAAGAAATCCAATATAGACGCAACATGTCATACCAAATCTTAGAACAGATGTCTCCAATTTCTAAAAAAAGACATGTAGACATGAACACCAAAATTGCACCATATAAAACGATCATCATACCATCACTGTCAAACGTGGACACTAACAGTAAAAAACAAAAGAAAGTTTTTTACAATAGAAATGACTTGTCTACTTGTAATTCTCGGAGTAACAATTGTCTATTGGCTGTTATCTTTCCCCAGGTGGTTTGTGATCCACTCTTGCCGTTAAGCGTAGGGGTGATTGGAGCTCGAGCTTGCGTTCTAAAGCCAGATGTGGGACCTCGGCTGTGCTATGACCGTGTCTTTACAGGATGTACCTGACGTTTTCTATACATCTTTTCCATGGTCTTCCTCTGGCTTTGTACTCTGATCTCATTTGGTTATATGCTTGTACGGGCAACTTTTCGTAATGAATTCTCATAATTTGGACAAATCCCACATGCTCCTAGACTACCAAAAGATAGTCGTCACAAGAAAGAATTACAATACAAACAGGATGGATACAAATACAGACCATGCAGAGATCGATCACAGAAATTAAAGAATCACTGAAAATGAACACATATATGAAGCACACAAAACGTCCAGCTCCAGAGAACTTTTCTGCCCATTACCCTGCAATGCATACAGAGGTATAACTCTCGCCCTGATATAAAAAAAAATGGAATCAGTCCTAGGTTGAAAGGGCGTGCCTCGAACAAATGAGCCGAAACTATTACTACATAAAGGTATAACTGGAAAAGAAAGGGGAAAAAGTTGTTTTGCAGATGAACAAAGAGAGTATGGAAAAACATAACATTTACAGTGAAAAAAACATGAATAGAAAAAATGAAACTGAATTCTCAATAGAAGATCTGCGAACAGTTGGTTTTTCATTTTTTGATAGACAGACATTACTTAATATGCACACGTACGCTTCCTTTGTGAAGCAACATTAAGATAACATCTCATTGTTAACCTCTGAGAAACCATACGAGCTCCTGCCAATAACTTAATCATAACTTCCAGTGTGTACCGGTCCAGAACATGGTCATAGTTTCAAGTATGTACTGGCTGCCTGTCCATTAACAGACTGCACATACGGTTGGGCAAGGGTTAACGTATGTCCCATGGCAGCAACCTGCCGTCGAGCATGAAGATAATCTTTATGTACTAAGCTGCAGCAACGATTAGCAAATATTTACAATCGACTGGAGGAATGGTAGTGTAAAGTGAGGAATCACAACCCGAATTATTTTGTCCGGACGATGTTTCGAACCTGACAAGCTGTGACCCGGTGATAGCAAGCAAGCTCACTATCAACTAGGTTACCGCGCTCCTCTTGGGTTTGGTGCAAAGTATCTATATGCAAGATGTGACAACCCCAGGTGAAAGTCCAGAAAAAGACATACCTGTAGACCCTTCATACTTGGAGAACCCACTTGAACAGCTGGGACTCCATAGCTGACTACCCTACCCACTACACTGACCACATCTCAGAAATAGCGTTCAACGGTTACCTCTGAGAAGAAATGATTCTCGATAGAGTAGCTGATGCTCATCAATCCAACTCTTAAAAACATGTTACTGAAAGGTATAAAACCAATATTTGATTGCTACCAATCATGTTACTGAAAGCTATAAAACCAATATTTGATTGCTACCAATCATGTTACTGAAAGCTATAAAACAATATTTGATTGCAACCAATCATGTTACTGAAAGCTATAAAACCAATATTTGATTGCTACCAATCATGTTACTGAAAGGTATAAAACCAATATTTGATTGCAACCAATCATGTTACTGAAAGCTATAAAACCAATATTTGATTGCTACCAATCATGTTACTGAAAGCTATAAAACAATATTTGATTGCAACCAATCATGTTACTGAAAGCTATAAAACCAATATTTGATTGCTACCAATCATGTTACTGAAAGGTATAAAACCAATATTTGATTGCAACCAATCATGTTACTGAAAGCTATAAAACCAATATTTGATTGCAACCAATCATGTTACTGAAAGCTATAAAACAATATTTGATTGCTACCAATCATGTTACTGAAAGCTATAAAACCAATATTTGATTGCAACCAATCATGTTACTGAAAGCTATAAAACCAATATTTGATTGCAACCAATCATGTTACTGAAAGCTATAAAACCAATATTTGATTGCAACCAATCATGTTACTGAAAGCTATAAAACCAATATTTGATTGCAACCAATCATGTTACTGAAAGGTATAAAACCAATATTTGATTGCAACCAATCATGTTACTGAAAGGTATAAAACCAATATTTGATTGCAACCAATCATGTTACTGAAAGGTATAAAACCAATATTTGATTGCAACCAATCATGTTACTGAAAGGTATAAAACCAATATTTGATTGCAACCAATCATGTTACTGAAAGGTATAAAACCAATATTTGATTGCAACCAATCATGTTACTGAAAGGTATAAAACCAATATTTGATTGCAACCAATCATGTTACTCAAAGGTATAAAACCAATATTTGATTGCTACCAATCATGTTACTGAAAGGTATAAAACCAATATTTGATTGCAACCAATCATGTTACTCAAAGGTATAAAACCAATATTTGATTGCTACCAATGATGTTACTGAAAGGTAGAAAGTCAGTATTTGATTGCTACCAATCATGTTACTGAAAGGTATAAAACCAATATTTTATTGCTACCAATCATGTTACTGAAAGGTATAAAACCAATATTTTATTGCTACCAATCATGTTACTGAAAGGTAGAAAGTCAATATTTGATTCTTACCATGCATATTACTGAAAGGTAGGAAGCCTATATTTTATTCCTACCAGTCATGTTACTGAAAGGTTAGTTAAATTGTTCCTTTCGTGCCAAAGATTGCACATAGGGCAGCTGGTTTAATTCTTCATGTTTTTCGATCCGCTGCCTGTACTTTTAGTTATTGTATGAACGGGCAACGTATTGTTTCTCTTTCTTTAAGTCTGGTGCATTTTAGGGTAATTTTGAGCCTCTTTTTATTTTTCCCTCAGATATCAATATAAGGGCTTGCTGGTTCAGTCTGTTGTCATATAGTTTAAGACCGTGTCCCAGGCATATCTATCTGCATTTCTTAGAACATTTGAAACTTATTCTTTGTGTGTTTTATTTCTTAGGTCGTTATCTGTGACGAAATCGTTCCACTTTATTCTCAACAATTTTCGAAGACATATTTTCAAAGCCGTGTAACTTTTTGGTCGATGCTTGTGTTGATGTCTACTGAAAGGTAGAATTCCAGAATCTGATTCCTGCCAATTATATTCCTGGAAGGTAGAAAATCAATATCCAATATCCCATATTATTTAAAATGGAGTAGAAGACTCCTTCTTCAAACATTGTACGCTGAAATTATCTCATCTCAGCGAGAGGTAAAGCTCTGAAGAAACATTTCCAGCGCACAAAAGTAAACACGAGCTATGTTGCTTGTAACTCTTGAAAATAGTAACAAAGATAACATGACAGTACCCAATAAGCTTATGTTGACTGGATCCTTGAACCCTTGTTTAAAAAAACATATAATGTTCACGACGTTTGTCCCGATTCCAAAAACATCGATTAGTTGACACACCACGGCGTCCACACCCCATATTATAATCACTGTTGCTTTATCACTGAGTAAAGGTTCTTCATAGCTTAATATTCCGTTGATTAGTACTGGCTGATGTGAGCACGTCTCTTGCTTGATATCTGCAGACATTGTCTTGTCCTGTAGTAAGACATTTAATCTACCATCTGTTTTATATTGAGAAATATACGAGAATTCTATTTTACCTCCAGGATTAATGTTTATATTATAGTAATTGCAAAATAGATAACTACAAATCAATATTTATGTTTCATAAACAATACAATTAGTCGCTGAAATATCGTAATCGTGTACGTGATTACGTTTTCTCTCGTAATATATGTCTACATATGATTATTTAGAGAACTTAGAGTTCGTGAGTACAATTTCATTTCAACGGTCAGATTCATTATACACTATGGTCCGATATTTTCCCTGATAGAACTTTAGATTCGCCATCTTAGTTGAAAGAATCGTGCCTCAGAAGAAGAAAACGTTAATTCCTTAATCACTAATACAGGAACCAGTTTTTAGAGTGATGTTCACAAGCATAATAGATGACTACATTCACACAATAATACATTACAAACTGAATATTGGAATATGTCTATTCTATTCAAAATAGTAGTAAAACTGTATGCGTCATGTATAAACTATTGATTTAAAAAAGGTTAATCGTTTTTGCACACATTATCTTTGTTTAACATAAAAACTACAAAAATAATAATGCAATACACATTATATACAATATCATTGTGTGGAAGATGTAGGACAGTTAAGTAACACATGTTGTATTAATGAACACACTAAATATACAACTTCTCGCAGAGTGTTAAGTAATTGTTCACTAATTTAACTTGTGATAAAATACTGAAATACATTAGGGTAGAAACGAATCAAATTAACTAAAAATAGAGAATATTAAATGATGTATATAACTGTATCCTCAGTGTGAAATAGATTGTACACATTATGTGAATTATATCCCCCATTTTCAGACGGGCACTCAGAAAAGTGATTACATTGAATA
Organism: Meghimatium bilineatum; assembly: GCA_034231615.1. Classification (NCBI taxonomy): domain Eukaryota; kingdom Metazoa; phylum Mollusca; class Gastropoda; order Stylommatophora; family Philomycidae; genus Meghimatium; species Meghimatium bilineatum. The sequence goes on from CM067313.1 coordinate 15,060,461, forward strand.
TCAATATCCGTCTCATTACTGTCTCTAGGTCTATTGACAAATTGAGCATAAGCAGTTATACTGACTATTATACTTGTGCCATAGATAATTTCCTATAAGTTGGATACTTACAGCTGGTTAATCTATAGTTGTTTCAAGTCCATTAGTGTCAAACGTGCAATGAAATAATAAATATTGTGAAGTAATTGGCACACTATTTATGCAATTGATGCGTTTATCGTTCAACTGTAGATTTAGATTTGGTCGTACATACAATAATACTTGTTAACCTTAATAATATGATTATACGTTTATGTCGAGACACGGGCACTCATTTCTGACAATCTCAGCCCATTTGTAGAATGTACCTAATCACTCAGTTATGGAAGACACGTGTATGAACATGCATATTGAACTTTGAATTTTAAAGAAAATGCATATTTATAATTATGATGTTCAATGTTCTTCTACTGAAGATGTCGATTTTAGTGAAAGCGACGCCAGTGGCACAGCAGATATACAGTAATGTGGACTAATGAGAAATCAACCCTAACATTTTTACACGACTATCACAAACATGTTTATAGAATAGACACAGTTTCAGACATAAGCACAGTGAAAGCTAATGAACGAAAAAGAATCATTCAGAGGTGACGCAATTTTACTATTTCTTTTATTTTCATTGGTCACAGTGTTCTATAGTATGTGTCGGCAGCCAATGGAAATAACGGGAAAAGTAAAATATCGTCACTTGAAGGCCGAACCTATTTCTACAGGATTGTATAATCGAAGAGGGATTATATCTAGTCTCACTTCGCCACTTCGCACGAGCTTGGTCGAGATTTGAGCAATAGCCGTTACACTTCAAGTAATATTAATATTGCTGATAATACGTTTAAGCTATATTTATTTGTCCTTAATTTTAAATCAAATATGGTCACGCCAACACTTTCTTTTTCAACCGCAATTATGTGTTAATTTTTGCAATACCAGGGCTTATGTGTGCAATACCAGTGGGTATGTTTGCAATACCAGTGGTTATGTTTGAAATACCAGGGCTTATGTTTGAAATAGCAGTAGTTATGTTTGAAATACGAGGATTTATGTTTGAAATACGAGGATTTATGTTTGAAATACCAGGGTTTATGTTTGAAATACCAGGGTTTATGTTTGCAATACCACGGCGTATGCCAAAAAAACAACATTTAATGTGTGCATGCCTGTAGATATGGTAGTGGAGTTTGAGATGTTAACACACATCCCCCACACTTAGGAAAGAGAACATGACTTCTAGCACTAGGAAGTTGGTCCAAAAAAAATTACCACACAATCCCACCTCTAGAACAATTTTCAGCACACAAGTCTTCACATTTCCTATCAAAAAGAAAAGAGTGAATCATACACGACACTATAGGGGGGGGGGCGAATGTCCTTGAAACACATACGATGGTGGGTGCATGTCCTTAAATCACACAGGATGGTGGGCGAGCTGCCTTGAATCACACACGATGGTGTATGAGTGTACTTGAATCATATATTATAGTGGGTGAATAGCCTTGAATTATACATGATGGTCGGCGAATAGCCTTGAAACACACGCCCGTGGGTTAATCACTGAATCACACATGATGATGGGCGAATGACCGTGAATCCTACACAATGGAGGGTGAATGTTCTATGTTTCAAGGTTAACACCATCACCTTTACTCCCCCACCACCTTAAAAATTCACAGATCTGTACAATTCCGTGTTTATTTACTTACTCTCAGTAGATATTTTCTCCGCAAAAATATCGCTGACAGCTCAGCAGTCTTTTCTTGTATGAAAAATGCTGCTGTAAACCTTTCTATAGCACAAAATTATACAATAGCCATGAGCTTCCCTATATCACACCATGATACAAGGGCCATGAGCCTCCCTATATCACAACATGATACAAGAGCTTTGATCCTCCCTATATCACAACATGATACAAGAGTCATGAGCCTCCCTATATCACACCATGATACAAGGGCCATGAGCCTCCCTATATCACAACATGATACAAGAGCTTTGATCCTCCCTATATCACAACATGATACAAGAGTCATGAGCCTCCCTATATCACACCATGATACAAGGGCCATGAGCCTCCCTATATCACAACATGATACAAGAGCTTTGATCCTCCCTATATCACAACATGATACAGGAGCAATGAGCCTCACTATATCACACCATGATACAAGGGCCATGAGCCTCCCTATATCACAACATGATACAAGAGCTTTGATCCTCCCTATATAAAAACATGATAAAGAGCTATAAGAAACATTTCCATATCACAACATGATACAAAAGATATGAGAAAAATTTCTATATCACAATATGAAACAATAGCTACGAGAAACTTCATACATCACAACATGATACAAGAGCTATGAGAAAACGTCCTATATCACAACATGAAACAAGAGCTATGAGAAGACTTCCATATGACAACATGCTGCAAGAGATATGAGAAACCTTTCTATATCACAACATGTTAGAAATGCTATCAGAAGCCATGCTATAGTAAGTACTATGTACAATACTACAAAACTATGTACATAGTACAATACTATGATCTATGTTGTACTCGTTATTCCTGGTGATCGAAATTAATATACCAACAAAATATACACAACTAAAGTTTAATTTGTTGCAAATGATTCTAAGAAAATATTACTCACGATGGTTAAGTATGACACAACAAGAAAAGATAGAAATATCTCACATTTATTATTCAAATTTTTTCACATTTATTTTTCAATTTTTTCAAATTTATTGATCAAGGGCGTCACATTTATTGTTCATGTTCTTCACATTTATTGTTCAAGTTTTCACATTTATTGTTCAAGTTCTTCACATTTATTGTTCAAGTTTTTACTTTTATTGTTCATGCTCTTCACATTTATTTTTCAAGTTTTCAGATTTATTCTTCATATTTTCACCTTTATTCCATTTTTTTCACATTTATTGTTCAAGTTCTTCACATTTATTGTTCAGGTTCTACACATTTATTGTTCAAGTTTTCTCATTTATTCTTCAAGTTTTTTACATTTATTGTTCAAGTGTTCACATTTATTCTTCAAGTTCTTCACATTTGTTTCCCATTTTTGTCACATTTATATTTCATGTTCTAGGCATTTATTGTTCAAGTGCTACACACTTATTGTTCACGTTCTATATTCCGTATACACGTCCTCATGATGTCGTTTCAGTGATAGTGTGATTAAGGACATCAATCAAAACCCCTAGTTTCAACTTGACCGCAGTTTAAAAACAGACCGACGACATTGCAATAAATTTGATATTTTTAGGCCATATTCATTCAACAATATTTGAATAACAATGCATTATAGAGGGTATGTTGTAGTTATTACTAAACTTAAACCGAACTTATATGTTTAAAAGCTAATGCCAATTGTGGAAAATGGGATATGATTTAATCAGTCATTTTCACTTATTTCTACGAAAAAGTTGTCGAAATGCAGACCTGTACTTACTGCTCATCTCGTAATAGATAAAAATGTTGGAAGATGAATTGATGGACTCTAATATTACCGAGATCCCACCAACCGTAATGACAACATTTCTCAGTTTGCCTACGATAGACAATTCTGGCAGCAATGACATAGCTATAAAAAGAACACTCACGGGAATAAAGCAGACAATGAACAATACAGAGATCATGACAACCATTAATGCCACCTTCTGGTTCCTGTTAGAAACGTTATCACTTTGGATAGAGCTTGTAGACATTTCCCGCCACTTTGTTGTCTTTTGTAATTTCACGACAAGAGTGACAGTGCATATTATGAAGACAAGGAACGCGCTGAATGGAATGATTACGTTATTGATTATATGTGAGAACTTTACTATATTCTCTCCATTTTCAGCATATATTATTCCAACCATGGATCTGTTTATGAGTGGGAAGTATTTTATGCCGAGCTTGCTGACAACGTAAACCGGGGATACACTGGAAATGAGGATGATATAGACGCCAAGGACGACCATAGCAACTCTTTTTGGAGTAACGATATTCTTGACCTGAAGGTAAACAAACATAACGTGTATTGATGTAAGTATTGTCATCTATACAAAGCATGACTATGTCATAAGTAAATAAAATTAACTTCTTTATTTATCATGCTATTGTACTGGTTTTATTCGTGTCCAGTTGTATAATAAAAGACATTATGATTACAACGGTATGAACTTAAATAGATTTTGTTTTTTTCTTTCGTTCGCTCCATTGTAACCAGCACGGATATCCGTGTGATTTCCGCCGGGAGGAATGATTACGTTGTGCCACCGTTATGCGCCTTGTAGGCCTAGCACATCCGACTTCGGCATGCCTTGACAATTCGGGTGGGCTACCCAAGCCTGTGACAGCCTCCCTATCTGTCGCCAGGCACGCGTGCGTGTGGTGTCTCTTCGCCCAGACGATTTTACTTGAGATAGATGACAAAAGTCTTCATATATTAAACTTCTCGTGGAAATGTGAAGAAAATAGAAAGTACCTGTCGCACAAAATATACAACACAAAATAATCAACAGAGAAAGTTCAATATTGGGTATAAGTATAATACACAAAAACTACAACAAAGTGGTGGTCAACATGGACTGAAATTATCTTTGACCATATAAAGGAGCCAATTAACTATAATTGGTTTTTATATTCCGTAAATATGGTTAATGTCACTCGTATATTCTGCCTTCTTGCCAAACCCAACCAACAAAAGCAAACATATATATATATATATATATTCTTGTTCTATGTTTTCTTTATAGTTCATTCATAAACTTCCGTAGATTTGCAAAATGTAGCCATGATAATGGAATGCGTTGCGTCATGGTTTACAGCTTGGTTACCGCTTCTGCTTATTTCGTTCTGATACATTTGACTTCTCCGTCGAAAATTATGTGTGAAATTGAAAGCTAATGGTTTGATGCAACCAACGATGCCTCCCCCTCCCCCATGAAAAACACTAATCTTACGTTATAAATGACAACCACATGGTTGCTATTCTTCACTCCCTTTTCAGGCCCTGTAATGAGCAGCAAATGCATTCACTGTATATTGCTATATTTATTTGTGATTAGGAAACAGAATCACGGCTCTGGGATATTTCCATAAATGCTGAGCTCGTAAATTCATCAGCCATCTAATGGTGTATACCAGGGGTCGGCAACCTATGGCACGCGTGACACACTTGGCACGCCAATAAATTTCAAATGGCACGCAGACTCTTCACGTTTCCTGTATAAAGTTGCTTATAAATCGATTAGCGGGGTTTCTTCGTCCATTTCGGCACTTGGGCGTAGTAGGGTACCAGCCACAGACTTACCCAGACTTGTTACATTTTATACATATTTACATATTACTGACTATCACTATATATTAATTAAAATATACAAATAAAATATATGATAAATTAAGAATATTATCCTCGACTTGTATAAAATGATATGTGATGTTCGCACTCTGAATAATTTAAAACCTTAAGTTGACACACAGTTAGCAAAAGGTTGCCGACCCCTGGTGTATACAATGCTCAGTTTGTAAGTTCATCAGCCATCTAGTGGCGTATAAGACAAAGCACCATAGTCACTTGTTGGATGTTCGTACTTCTGATAATTTCAGAAAGAACGTATTCTTCTCTCTACCCTTGTAAGTTTGACGTCTACTATTTTCATCAACAGTGATTACTTCAGCATTCTCGTCATTTTGTAATGCATCAATAATTACCTTACACTGTCACCGCAAAGCTATTACTTGACTAAGAAATGAATGTCTGAATAGGAATTGCAGCCAGCATGTTCCCGCAAACTCTCCAAAAAAAAGAGTAGGGAACAGTACAAAGTTGAAAACGTGGCAACATCAGTATATATTCCTGATATACTAACCATACATTTTTAGTGTCCTTTTCTGAGAATCTGAAACATGGACACTTTACTCGAGGCAAGACCAAAGGTTGATTAGCTTCTACATAAGATGTTGTCGTAAATTTCTTAAATTCAGCTGGCGGGATAATATTACCAACAGCGATGACGGGCTAAAATTTCAATAGGGTTGCTGCACTCCCGTTTCCAGGCCCACTGCGTGGAAGTGTACTGAGGATCTTGGCCAGCTGTGGTTCGCTGACCCTGATGCTCGACCAGCGATGGAGCGCTCGCCTGTGCACTCTGGTGTGCATGTAGCTGTGCATATGAAATTTTGTGGGATTCTAAAAGAGAAAAGCCTCCATATATTTTCTTGACATCTACTGAGAGTTTAATATTATCATGCATTCATTAAGAATTTAATATTGCATTATGGTCGGTCGCATATGCCAATAGTGAGACCTTCAGACCTTCCGCATGAGGATGATTAAATACTTGAACCCCTTTACTTCGTGACAGCACATACTCATCCTAACAAAAACCACATGTCATTATCAGTGTTTTCTCAAAGGTACGCTGTGTTAAGAGTAAGGTCCGTTATGGATGCATGTCCAAGGACGGATGCTATCTTTAATCATAGGAGCCGACAAATTCAATAGAAATAGGAGTAAGTTAAAACTTCGATATAAAATAAAGCCGATGGATGGGCAGCTATCCATTGTGTCATTGGCAACCTCAGTATCATTTATTCACAATATTATACTGCGGCAGCTAGCCATTGTGCCATGGAGGAACCTCAGTATCATTGACTCAGGACATGATACTGCCGACAGCTAGCCACTGTGTACTGAGGGAACTTCAGTATCATTGACCCAAGACATGATGCTGCAGACAGGTCTGATGATTAATGACATAATGTACGAACTATAAGAAATGAGTGATAGCACTCGTGAAAAAATGATGTGGAGCAAGCATGATAACAAATGACTCACGCATTGGGGTATATGAAATAACTAGCATTGCACGGGATAGAATGCTGTAGTCATACACGATTTAAAAAAAATCACGTGACATGCTTTGTAGCAATAATAATAATTATTTTTAAAAAAAATGATACGTATATTTAGCTAGAGAACATTATTGTTCTCTGTCCATATTTGTTAAATTTATGAATGAATGTATATTTTCAACTAATAAAGGAGAGATAGAGAAAAGATAAAAGAAGAGGGAGAAAGATATATATAATATATATCGAAACATGGTAAATGTAAAAGAGAGAAAGATATGCGTTGTGAGATAAAGGGAGACAAACTTGTTGAAAAGATCGTCGTGAGATTCTAAAATAAACTACAATATACATTCTACGTGTAGTATAATCAGGGGAATTAAAAACATGAAAAAAGCCTCAATATCCTGACAGTGTACAGTGTCACAATAAGTAATAAATAAATTATTCACAATATTTGAGAGTAGTGGGGAATACAACACTGTGCACGATATTTTGTTAACACTTAGCATGCATAGAGATGATGCGGCGAGCAAAACATACAGGTACCTGTCACTTAAGTAGATTTCAGTTGGGGTCTTTGTTACCTGTAGTATTTTATGGTAGTGTGTTCTGATATAACCTAATTGAACTTTATTCTCTGCTGATTGAAAAGGGCACGTATTTCCAAAAGAAAGGCGAATGCATGAACTACCTACATACAGGTACCTCAGCATAGAGATGATGCGGTAAGCAACACCTACAGCTACCTTAACGTTTCTTGAACAGCATTTATCCATATATTTATATCGAGTATTCTAGGAACAGTTTGTAGTATAATACTTGTTTATTAAACTAAAATTGAACATTATATCACCTGCCTAAGGAGTCATTGCAGTGTCCACTGAGTTACATTAGCTTTCACTTCTAATAACTTACTTAAGAAATGAATCAGGTTTTAGCTTGATGAAATCTAAAGTCATCTATTTTGTTTTTTATTGTGGTGTTTTCTGTTGTTTGTCTCTTGAAAAAGGTTCAATTTGAGCCGATACGTAGAGAATTGTCCTGTTTAGTTTTATTGTAAGTTTTTTTATATATACTTTTTTATATATATTTGTTAATAGGCAAGGTAAGTGTTTTAGTAACCTTTTTGGTTAATTTTGCTTGCCCAGAGAATAAGTCCTGGCAACTACGTCTTCGTAACAGGACAAACCACGGTTTTAATTTGCATTACAAACCAGGGTCTGCTTGCTAGCGGGCGAATGATTTACATTACACTACCATTAATTTTATTTACATTTACGATGGATGCAAATAGATACAAGGTGCAATAGTCATTTTCAACTTTAGCCATATGAGCCTCAGCTTGTCATTGCGGGACCATGAAGATAGCATGCGTATTTAATGAGTCACAAATGTTATCGTGTGGACCACAGAAAGGGCATTCTATTCAATTAGTTGAAGGCAACGAAAATGAATGAAATAACAACTTTAAAAAGGAAGGTGTGATATAATTTGAATACGCATGGAAGTTTATTGTAGCAAGTCAAAACTGTTGATAGGACGCAACTGTTGATATGTTACAGCAGAAATGGAGAGGAGAATACAGGCTGTTGAAAACAAATGTATATTTGCATTTCTATTATTTAGACTAGATCCTGCTGAAAATCTAATAGAACAAATATCCTGCTACAGGAGAGATCCAGCGGGAGTTTGAGAATGAACGCTGAAGAAGAAAAGAAATTCTACAGATGAATATTACGTTTCCATTATACAAGATACAAAACAAACATATATGTGAGAAGCAAAATAATTATTCTTACAGGCCAATAGGAACATCCCATGAAAGTTATGAGGCGTAGAAAACTTGTGTGGTTTGGCCACATGATGAGGAACAATTCTAGTTTATATAATGTCCTGCACGGAACAGTTGAGGGTTGAAGAAGAGGAGGAAGTAAGAGGAAAGTATGTATTAACAATACTAAAGACTGTACAGTATTACAATTCTCCACACTCAAGAAAAGATCTCGTAACAGTAAGGTATTGCGAAATTTGTGTGTTAAAGTTTTCATAGTGACAAAATTATGTCCTGCAAGGGTTATATGTTTACTAATGATAATGATTACTAAAGAAGAAGGATGCGTTTCATAAGTGCATGGGGAGCTATTTTCCCCCCGAACATTCTTTTATACAAGGAAGTCAACATATTTTAGAGGTATGAAATATATTTAGAAGGAGCCTAGTGCTGGAAGGGTGTTTGCGTGCGCTTGTAGACGTTATGTTCCATCATATTGTATGTATTCAATGACATTAAATCCAGCAGCCATTTGATGGTATCTTTGTTTGAAATCTGTTAACATGGAATTAATTTAATAAGCACATCTAACTTCCTCATATATATATATATATATATATATATATATATATATATATATATATATATATATATATAACTTAGACGTTTTCGAAAAGATATATCATTAAAAAATATTTGAAAACTTTACATAATTGTAAATTTGTGTTCGAAATTATTGTCTCTAATGTTTGAAATAAGCTCATTATTATGTGCATAAAAATATACATCATATGGAAATGTTATCGTTCGCTAGTATGTCGATTGTTACACAACTATATGGGGATAATACATATCAGCCTATATATATAAAATATACATATGATTGTGTGTGTTTGTGTATACAGGCATTTAGATCATCATCCCACCAGGAACATTGTACAGAAACCAAACAAGGAACAAATAATTTAAGTGATATACTATCATGATTTATTTGTATGTGTTCGTTAACTGCACGGTGTAACAATCAATCACACATCACAATCTGAGCTGATGATGTCACAAAGACTAGTATGGAAATGTAACAGTTGGTAGACTAGAAATCACTTTTTATCCGAACGATTGATGAATCAACGTTGGTTTATTTGTTTGTTTTGTGATCAATATCTAAATATACTGTAACATGTAATAAGTATAGTTGAGTTTGTTAACTTCCCGTTATATCGTATAATTAACTGTAAGGCTAAATCTCATTGATCAATGTATAATATTATAATAACTGAAATAATAATTAAAAACTCATGAGATATCGTACTAATCATGAGCCGCGCTGGTGTTATGAATATGTATTATAAAAGAAAACGCAAATAAAGACACACTATAACAGGCATGAAATACATTGTATATGAATATGGTGATCATATATGTCGCGTATACTAGTTATTGGGATTGAACATATTTCCTACATGAGTTCGCAAGTATAGGAAAAGTGTAGGGACTTACTATGCGCAAGGAAAAACATTGCACATGGACTAACAATGAACATGAACTAGCATCACTCAGGTACTAACAATGAACAGGGACTAACAAAACTCAGAGATGAACAATGTATACAGACTAACAATGTGCAGAGACTGGCAATAACAGAGTGTGCCAGTAATATCAACATAAAGTCTGTCTGCACTTGTTGATATTTATTCCCCTTCCTAACTTTCCCAGTTGTAGACACGCTAGGGGCGATGTATGTAAACATTAGAGCCAATCGTTATTGTTACTGTGTGATCTGGTGGAATGTTACTGTGTGATCTGGTGGAATGTTACTGTGTGATCTGGTGGTATGTTACATTATATAGTGCAAATGAGTTCCATATACGGAATGATCCTTCTAAACGCTAATACCTCGTTCCGATATAAGGTTATCCGATGTCCATGGAAGGTGTGGGGTTAACGAATCAAATCACAACTTTATTGTTGAGGCTGTTCAGGTACAGCTGGTTAGACGATGAACAATTGAGTTAGAGCATGGACATTTTCATTGGGGGTCTAGGGATAATGCTTAGCAATAGGTAGTCAGGCAGTTGAGATCAGAAAACCAAGCAGGAGGAAATTGTTATAGAAGTGAGTCTTTGATTGGATCTTGTAAAAAGGCAAACGAATTACATATTTCTATCGTGTTTAGAATAGGAGACTGTCGCAGTACTTGAAAACCTATCAAGATACTCTCGAGGTATGCCGAGACAATTGGTAATAAACACTGGAGAACGAAGCTCAAGTGATTGTAAGATGTGGCTCTTATGAATTATAAGCATTACAGAAGTGATTCGAAAATATAGTAGAATCTCTGACCAAATCATTTAATTTTTTCCTTGAAGCACGTAACATATTATTGAGTGTGTCCTGGAGTTTACTGATTAATAACGACTTGCCAATTATCATATCAGCACTTGGTCGACGTAGACTATAATTACAGAGATGTTTTGATTACTGTGCCATTGAAATTCAGTGTCGCATATTTTTAGATATTTATTTTGATGGTATCACCCATGTGTTTTGTGAGCACTTGATGAGTGAGTGAGGGATGTGAATGTAAACGTTAGAACGAATCTAACAACCTTGCAACCACTACGGCAATCTTGCAGATGAACAAAATAACAAAACAACTTTCATTTTTGCATGTTTTCCTGTAAAGGAGTGCAGGGAAGCTTTCTATGTAATGTGGAAATAAAGACTGCTTTGCCATCGCAGACGCCGCATCATGTACTGGATTCTTCTTTCGCTCACTTGAAACATGTCTATATCTGTAATTCTGTCTCCTTAATTCTTCTTCTTCTTCTTTCGTTCACTTGAAACATGTCTATATCTGTAATTCTGTCTCCTTAATAAAACTCACTGTCTTTTGTAGTTCATACAGTGTCCCATAGAGTTTTGATTCCAGTGTTGTTTCCTCTGGCCAATATGTCTGCCTCAGCGTTTCATGCTCAGAACACTCTTGAAGTATATGTTTGGCACTCTGTGCTGCCTGTCCACATGTACACATGGCCGTGTTGCCAATCTTGAACTTTGTATACATATGACTGCGGAGTCGGTTGTGTCCTGTTCTGAGGCGTAAAATTATAACTTGTTCTGATCTGTTCATAATATGATAGTCATCTTGTGTTGGTGTTTGTGGCTTTCTTATTGACTTTATCATCTGTTTTTTCTGATGGTAGGTGATTGGTATATCTGGTTGGTCTTCGGCAGCACCTTCCTTAGCCAGTTGGTCTGCTTTTTCATTTCCTGGTATTCCACAGTGAGAGGGTATCCACTGCATGGTTACCCTATACTGGTAAGACAATTCGCTAAGTAGTTTTTTCAAGTCTGTTAGTTTTTCAGACTGGAGAGCTTGAAGCACTGACCTTGCATCTGTCAGGAATACCACAGGCTGTAGGTCAGAGTTGGAGTTCAGCAGTTTTTTAGCTGCCACACTAATTGCCTGGATTTCTGCATCATAATTACTGCAGAATTTTCCTGTCGGTGTTCTGATTGTATCTCTAGGCTTGTGTGGATATTCTATATATACACCTGCACCTCCATTCCTCACGGCATTCTGTGCTGACCCATCTGTGTATACTCTGACCCATATATCTTGTGGATATTCCTCATCCAGGAAACTGAGGGTGACTGTCCTTCGCTGCACATTGTTCTGTTCGTCCACGCTTAGTATTCCTTTCACATGGGTCTGAATGTATATTGGCATTCCATGTCTTTCACTCCACGGGGTTTGTTCTGGTACAGGCCTTAAGGGGCTGTCAACTTCAGGTAGGTCTGTAAGTTGTCTGCGGAGTCGTTTAGCTTGATGAATAAAGCTGCTTCTTTTCAGTCGTCCCATTGCTAGATTTTGGAATCTTTCCTTCATTGGATGACTTGGCATACACTGAAACTTTTCTGCTTGAATTAGTACTTTTGTGTCTCTGCGTTCGCCAAGTGTTTGCATTCTTTCCATTTTCTGCATCTCTGCTATGGGTGTTGATTTCATTGCTCCCAACATTATTATAAGTGCCTGGTTTTGCACTTTATCTAGATCTTGTAATGTGGTGTTTGATGCAGGACACCACGCAGCTGAACCATATTCCAGGTGTGGTCTTATGCCTTGCTGGTAAACTTTACTGAGTATATTCCCACTGGCTCCCCATGTGGTTCCACTTAGTTTTCTCAGGATAGCTAACTTCCTCCTGGCTTTTGTTGTTGCTTTGTTTATGTGCTGCTTCCATGTCAGTTTACCATCAAAAGTAACTCCGAGGTATGTGGGTTGTTTGTCTTCTTTCAAGAGCTCTCCATCTATTTTGATATTACCGGCTTTTTGTTTTGGTGAGAGGGTAAAAAGTGTAGTGCTGCACTTATCTGTGTTAATGCTGACGCACCATCTATTAGCCCATAAGGTTAGGGCATCGATAGCTCTTTGTATTTGTTTAGTGGCCATTGTCGCATGTTCTTCCGTGCACCAGATCACCAGGTCGTCAGCATACATTGCCACTTTGATCCCGTGTGGTAGTTCAGCAACTAGGTCATTGATGTAAACCAAGAAAAGTGTGGGCGACAGGACTCCTCCCTGGGGGACTCCATGACGCAGTAGAACCTTCTTGCTCTTGCGACCATCTAATTGTACCCTGGCTCTTCTATTATGCAGGTATGCTTTTACCCATTTGTACATTCTTGAGCTAACCCTGCAATTTCGCAATTTCTTTAGGAGCCCTTCTTTCCAGACCTTATCAAATGCTTTTCTGAGGTCTATCCATGCTGCTAGTACCAGTTTCTTATCTTGGAAGGCATCCTCAATCTCTTGGGAGAGGTAGGTTGCCTGATCTTCAGTAGAGTAGCACTGTCTGAAACCTGCTTGCTGTGATACCAGAAGGTTTTCACTTTCAAGGTACCACTGCATCCTAAGATTGATAATGCGTTCCATTGTTTTGCATAGACAGCTTGTGAGGCTGATGGGCCTGTAGTTGGAGACTGTGTTGCCATCTTTTCCTGATTTGAGGAGTGGTATCATTATTGCTTCTCTCCACGCCTGTGGTACATTACCCGTGGACCAGCTTGTGTTAAAGATCTGCAGTAGCTTTGCTCTTGCTGCAATTCCCAGGTTTCTAATCATTTCATTGGACACAGTGAGAGGGGACTTTTTCATTTTCAATTTGGATATTGCATGCTCCAGTTCTCTCATTGTGATTGGTGCCTCCATGACTTCAGGTATAGGTTCGCCTTGTCCAATGTTTTGCTGGTTCTCTTGAACCTCCTGTTGTTTGTCTGGGCTGACTTTGATGTTATTGTCTTCTGCAAAGGAATCTGCAAAGTAATCAGCTGCATGTTTACCTGTTAAAATGTTTCTATCTTTATAAAGTGTGATCCTGGTATTTCTCCCTGTACCTTCATCATTTAGTTGTTTTACAAGTTTCCATAATTTCCTAGTATCTCTTTCTAGGTTCAGCGACTCTGTTTTTTCTTTCCAGCTACTCCGTCTGGCTTGTAACTTGGCTCTTTGAAATTTAGCCTTTGTTTGCTGATATTTGTTGTGATGTTCTTGGCTAGGTCTGTTCTCAGCCTGCTGTCTAGATGTTTCCATCTCATTTTGCAGCTTTTCCAGTTCATCATTCCAGTAGGGTTTGTAGTTTTTGCGTGCCCCCCTGGGTATGGTTTTACTAGCAGCATGTAGTATACATCTATTAAATTCACTCACTGCTTTATTGATGTCTTTGTCCAAGTTCATGTCCTTAGCTAGAACACTGGTTAAATGCTGGTACATTTTCCAGTCTGCCCTCTTATAGTTCCACCTAGTGAGCGTGCTGCTGTCCTTGGTAAATTCATTGTGGATTTCCAGAAATACTGGTCTGTGGTCACTACCCCCAAGCTGCTTTCCAACGACACGTGTGATGTTCCATTCCAGGCCTGGTGAGTGGAATGCCAGATCTGGTGTAGAGGTGGTGTGCCATGCTCTCGAGTAGAAGGTTGGTGAGTCAGCTGGCTGGTTAATAAGAGAGCGGCTCTGAGAGTGGCTGTTGAAGTCACCACACACCATAAGTCTCTCTTTATCTGGAATTGTGTCTAGTGCCAATGGTTTATCATTTGGGCAGTAGTAGTTCAGGAGATGGAATTCTGCACTGTCTGTTTTTAGGTGGAGCATCTGGTATTCTGACCCTTCCATATATACTTCCAGCTGACATGCGCTGATATTGTTTTTAACAAGTGTCAGAATTCCACCCTTTCGCCTGTCCTTTCTGTCAGATCGGTAGCACTGGTAGCCTCTGATTTTGAAGGCTATGTCGCTGCTGAGGTGTGTTTCTTGGATACAGCATATATTAACTTGTTCTTCACTGAGGACATTTTCAAGTTCCAATTTTTTGCTGTATCCATCTCTCTTACTGTTGACACCCTCAGCATTCCAGTGCATTATTTTTATTGGTCGTTTGTTTGTTTGGCCAGTAGCTCTATTCCCTTGCCTCCTGGCTCCTCGAGGCAATTGAGAAGGACTTTCAGTAACTGAGGTTGGGCCCTTTCGAGGTATAGGGCCCGGCACCGTCCCTGCCTGAACGTCCGCCACAGGGCAGGCACCATAACTTTTTATAGATACAGACATGTTTCCATTGTGTTTTGTGCGTGGCATCCTGATTCTGTGCTCCTTTTGGCTGGATGCCTCCGTCTTCAGCACTCTGCTTACTTGGGCAGGACTATGGTCCTGCTCGAATGGGACTGCCCGACCAGTCTTAGTTTCCAGCCCCTGATGGCTGAACTAAGCCCCATCACCACTGCAAGGTGCTGGCCTTGATGGGGTGTCTCCTTAATAAAACTCACTGTCTTTTGTAGTTCATACAGTGTCCCATAGAGCTTTGATTCCAGTGTTGTTTCCTCTGGCCAATATGCCTGCCTCAGCATTTCATGCTCAGAACACTCTTGAAGTATATGTTTGGCACTCTGTGCTGCCTGTCCACATGTACACATGGCCGTGGTGCCAATCTTGAACTTTGTATACATGTGACTGCGGAGTCGGTTGTGTCCTGTTCTGAGACGTAGAATTATAACTTGTTCTGGTCTGTTCATAATATGATAGTCATCTTGTGTTGGTGTTTGTGGCTTTCTGGATAATTTGTATTGTACCTCAGAAAGAACAAAAATCATTTCCCAACCGTGGATCAACCCGGAACCACAAATGTTTTAGAACGGTATTCTAATCACACAGCCATGCGCTCATTACAAATACAATGTTTGATAAATGGTAATAGACAATCTGAAGTGACAGAGATGAAAAAAACATGAAAAATTCGCAGAAGGCACCAGGATAAAAACGTTAATATACAATATACAACCTTAATATTGTATTACGATTTATTATTATTGCATTATACACAACCTTGATCTAGCAAATGTATCGTTTGGTACATAGTTTACTTCTATATTGGTAGCATATCCTATCCAGGACGTAGCTATCTGTGGTGATTTTCTAGGCAATATAAATACGTTCAGTTGGTTGACATTGCTTTCTGAACGGTCCGGATGCACAATTGCCTGTGGTGAGGATCGAACTCGGTACCTTTGCCGTCACAGACGCGATCTGTACCACTTCGCCACAGAGCCGGACTTCTATATAGCAGCCATTAAAACACATCAGCATATTTTAACTGCAAGTGTTGAATGAAAGTTCTTCTTCTTCTGCGTTCGTTCTCAAACTCATGAAGATTAGCAGGATGTAGTCCGGAGAACGGAATGCGTTGTGTCATGGTTTACATCATTGCTGCGATATCTGCGCCTTTCGGCCTGACACATCCGACTTCAGCATGGCTTTTGGGTCACTGACCCTATATGGAATGGGGCATCCCTCCTTAGTCGCCTTTTAGGACATGCATGGAAGGTAAACAGTGTTGCTATTCTTTGCTCCCATTTCGGGCCCCGGTAACATACGGGCGTGAATGAAAATTAACAGAAACTATTTTTTTCAATATTTATGACCCTTTGCTGAATCAAATCTACAGTATTAAACAAAAACTCGTGGCCGCTGGATATTTTGGTGGGAGCACGCCAGTGAGTTGGCTATGTGGTATCTAGTAAGGGACTAATGTTAGGACTTCTTTTTCAAGCAAGAGGACCGGTCTATTTCGCACAGCATTTGCGATAATAGTCCACGTGTATTAGTTGCTGTCTGAGTTGCTGTTTGGCAGCTGTGTGCAAATACATCATTACAAAATGGCGATCTTGAACTAGTGATGTTACACAAGGTTGGCGAGGTCTGTTGTGGTCATAGGCCATACCTGGCAACAGTAATCGTTGCCGCAGCGTTACTATAGTGGACTCATCACAAATGAAATTCCTGGAAATTTCTCTGGTGGCCTTTTCACTGACAAACATACCATCAGCTTGCCATCGCACTGGTAACATCAGACGATACATATCAATAACCAATAATAAACCTTCTTTTGATAAATCCCAAATAATGCCTTCTACTCACGTAAACAATATTAATGGACGTGTCAAATGTTAACATGTTGTGACGTGTTAATGGGGTCAGAATTTGTTTATTTGATGTTTTGCACGAGCACAGGAAACACGAACAATGGGGGGGGGGACATCACAACAACAAAACACTGGGGCTACACAAACTTTATCACATGCACACTTTCTGGGTTGAAGAATTTCTCAAGCACATAAACATTTTAAGCGTTTAAACAGATCACAATGTCAATGCGGTTTTAATGCTTGCTAGTGTGTACGAGGTGCATATGGACTCTAATTTCGCTCTCATGGTTTTCACACGCTTCCAGACTACCGACATATAGCATGCCACAAATGGCCATGACACATAGACATAACGGTTATAAAGCCAGAGGCAGACCATGTAAAAGATGGATCACAGAAATCAAAGCAGCCACAGGAGCAAGCTTACACACAGCGTACAAGAAGGCCATCTCCAGAGAACTCTTCCACCCCTGACGCTGCAAGGCAAACAAGGGACACAGCGTATAGAGGACCCAGGTTTAGTAGGTAACGAAGATCCAAAAGGTACCTCCTCGTGGTGCACCCCGGAAACAGAAATACAGCTGCTCCTGTATTCCTGGCTAACCCTGTAGGCTTGTGTTCGTGAATTTGGATGATGTAGATGGAGTGATAAGTGGCTGCTGAGAGACAGGAAATACATTAGAAACCTCTACGTCATTACATCCAACATATGCATCAGTGCATTCCGATTTGACCAGTATAAAAAACAGAAACATTGGAGGGACGACCAATGTTATTGCTCCTAATATACGGTGATCTTACGAGTACATACCGAATCTGGAAAAGGTAATACACGCTAGAGGGCAGCGCAGTGTAACATAGTCGATTCAGTGGC
The DNA here is from genome assembly GCA_034231615.1 of Meghimatium bilineatum. Lineage (NCBI taxonomy): Eukaryota > Metazoa > Mollusca > Gastropoda > Stylommatophora > Philomycidae > Meghimatium > Meghimatium bilineatum. The sequence continues at coordinate 15,078,482 of CM067313.1, forward strand.
AACTGAACTACACGAGATCGCCTGGCGTAAGTGCTGTTCATGCTGGAGAACACACAGAAGCTCTTATGCCCCATTACAATTGACCACATTCAAAGTAGGATTCATGACTCAGGTATTGGATATGTCAACATGAACATGCACTCATGGGTATGGAAGAACGCTTTTTTTACAGCTCCAATTGTACACAGGACAATGTCGGGAAGCGCATTGTTCAAATGTCTGACCGAAGCAGTGTTGAGACTCGTACTCTGGACACTGCGGGCAACGTAGGGGAGACGCAAGTCTCTAACGACACTGCAAATCTAGCCCAACTCTACTGTCGGCCGTTGTTCAACATGGCTCATACAGAGATAATTGGGTTAAGTATCCAAGTGCCCTCCGCGAAGCTCCTCAACCGATATTCGTATTTTACCTACCCCTTTGGGGAATATATGCAATAGCGAAGAGTCAAAATACACAGATCACACATGGCGATGGATTGGAAGACCATCTCATTCGGACGAGACGCGCGCGTAAGAAATGCACAGGTCAAAGCACAGACTACCGACCTGTTTGGCAAATGAGAATTTCGCCTAGGAAGGCGTATCAACCCTGAGTCTAATTCGACCGTCGCCGTTACCCAAGACGGCTAATACAGAAGAAGTTAGGTCTGGGACCTAGAGATACAAAGGGTGGATAGTGAATGATCTTCCTACACGAGAAACAACTGTTGGCTGCGAAGCGCCTTGTCATGGGTATAAAATAACACCAATGTGTGAGCCAAGCAAACTATCAGCTGTATACTATGTACCCCCACCCCTCCTGAGTAGAAGGTTCCTCCAATAGGAAGTGCACCATGCCGCAAACGTGAAGTCTCCTGTGAATGAAAGAAAGCTTAGAAACAACCCTATTGCACATAGGAGAGTTAATTGCTTGTAATTCCTGGGGTTCTCAAACAAACAAATAAACATATAATTATACTCCAAATTGGTCGCTGTTGCAATAGTCTAGTTTATAATGAAAGATTTCCAAAACTCTTAGAGCAGCATTGTTGCAAGTCATATTAAATGGGATGTCGCTATTAATTGTTTCAATAATGATGTGTTCTGCATCTACACTGTGAAAAAAAGAAACGTAACTTCTATGAGTTCTCATAATGAGTTGGATGAGTTTGGCCTCTTCCAACCTATTGACGGTGTTAATCTCGTTATTAACTTCTTGTGGTTACCTGAATTGTACTCACCACATTTGTTTAGTCGTAAAAGAGGTCAATGTAAATACAACAATTTTGGCAATTGCTCGTGAAAGATTCATGAGAATTTCGTGAAACTCACTGAATCCAGAACTCACATTATTGAATGATTGTAAGAGAATCACGGTCCTGGAATAAAGTCGAAAATAAAATGTGCAAGTATGTCTAATCTCACTACAGAGCCCCGATACATCATCATTTAACGCTTACATACTGGACAATCACAAAGTGTAGTTGTCAGACAATTTAATAAGGTTAGAAGCACAATTAGTCTAATTTAGAAGCGATTTCAACAAAATGGCTGTCGCAGACCGGCCGCGCAGTAGAAGTTTCAGAGTCGCAACGTCTGCCGACGACTACTTCATACGTCTACGTCAACTTAGAAATCAATTTGCTTCTGTCCAGTACAGTCCAGACCTCCACAGTACAGTCCAGACCTCCACAGTACAGTACAGACCTCCACAGTACAGTCAATTCCAGCAGCTCATCGATTTTCATATCAAATAGCTAAAAACCAGCTCCATGGCGCTGGCGTTTGGGCTACGCGATCCTACAGAGGCCATGTACTTAGGGACCGGTATCGCCAGAACCGACTGAAGTGGGCGAGTTATCATCATCAATGGCTCGGTGGGAATGACAAGAGACCGGTTTGTTCTAGTTTAAGTCTGAAAGTTTTTTTCATGTCAATATTAACTTCGTAAAATGAAATGTTGGTACGCAAATGAAAAAAAAATAATTCAGTTCCTTTTTTTAAATAGTGTTCAGCATTCTTATTATGATGTCAAGACGTCAGATCTCTTTATCATTTATTGATTGCAATACTTCCTGATTTGTCTGTTTAGCTGTCCATGGTATACGTATGAAGAATAGTCACGAAGTTTTAAGAGAAATAAGCGCCGAAGTGGTCTGGCTCCTTAACATCATAACAAACAACAACATAAAAACAGATTTTTTAATCATACAAGGAGGCATAATAGTGTAATAGTTCAGTCTGTCGAGCAATAAAAATGGTCTTTATTGACCGCATTTGGTCCACCGTAAATATTGTCCACGACTGATTTAAGTACTTTCTAACGCGAAGTATTTCTGCTCTCTAGACAAAAGATCTGATGAAATGTCTCTCGAAAATTTCTACTCATTCGATAGTAAATAAAAATATTTGATGATGAGTTGATAGATTCGAGAATAACAGCAAGACCACCAGTTGTAATAGCAATATTGCGATACTTACCAATAATGGAAATATCTGGGTGCAGTGACATGGCGATAAACAGAACGCACATTGGAATAAAACAAACTATGAAAAGTGTAGAAATCATAACAACCATTTTGGCCACTCTCTGGTTACGATTAGAAATGTTGCTACCCTCTGCAGAATTGGTAGATTTTTCTCTCCACTTTGAGGATAGTCTTAGCTTAATGACAAGTATTATTGTACAAATAGTGATTATTGTGAATGCAAGAAATGGAACACAAGCATTGTTAATTGCAAAAGAAATAGTTTCGACTTGTTCATGGTCACCCGTGTATACTATGCCAAGAAGGGTTCTGTTCTTGTCAGGAAAATATTTCATTCCAAGTCTGTTGACCACATAGAGTGGGGCTACACTGGAGATAAGGATGACGAAGACAGATACAATAATAATGGACACTCGTTTTGACGTCACCAGAGATTTTACCTGTAACAGAAAAGAAATATTTTCAAAATGTTGTAAGATTTAAACCAAATCTGAATAATGTGTATGAATCGCAACGCTGATGTTTAGAATGTTATTTGCAATAAGTAAATAATAATAACATTAATAGCAATATATATATATATATATATATATACATTTATGTATACATTTATGTATAATATATATATCACACCGGACACCGTATTAGTTTTACGAATCATAAAATTATACAAAATTGATAAACTACAAGAAGAAGTGCCTCCATTTATACGAAACAAATTTTAAACTTGAGTATAACTAATCCTAAATTATTTAACGAAATGAAATATCGATAAAGGTGTATTTTGCAGAAGTGGTTAGATACATCGAACTTCTGCCGCATGCAACGGTCTGAGTGCTATGTAAAGATAGTCACACCCTCTCCCTTGAATGACATTGGGGGAGACAGGGATTGTGGAAGTCAGTGCGTAGAGTATAGGTCGTTTCCCCCTTGCAGCAATCGTAAAATGACTTCATGAAATTTGGACATACTATAAGAAAGTTAGAAAAGTATTGTGCATATTATTAAAAAGTTGGTATGTAAGTACTTCATGTACTCTACCAATTTATTTTTTAAATAAAGAAAGCATTAATACACAAGGACAACTGCAAAAATTGACAAATACGGAAACAATTACAAAGACAAACCTGCAAAGGCATTACTATACAGAGACATCTTTCCAGCGTGATCAATGCGGTTATCCAGCCAGATATGCGAGTAATAGTAACGTGAGGAGTTGCAGTTATGAGATGTTGAAATTCTGTTGAGTCAAATGGTAGATCTACAGAGCTGAGAGCTGGAGTTACAAACACGTTAGTGATCATTAACGTAATCAGACTTCCAAGGTCAGCTACAGCCAGTCCTATAAAAGAAATGTATGGAGACACACAGTCATATTTTGTAAAAGCGTATAACGAAAAAAGAATATCTAACAACTGTGAAACTATTTCTAAGACCAATACGACAAACATAGAAAACAATATTTATACTTCATTTGTAAATGTTGTCCTCACGTATTCATGTAATTTCCAGTGCGACATAATAAACAGCTATCTATAATAATATTATTCATTTTTTTCTGTATTCAACCGTTGACAAGGACGGAGTGTAGAGACTTGAATCCACTACATTACAAAGGCTGGTGCTGCTCTGATTTCATTGGGTTTGGAGTTCTTTGTTCTACCACGCAAAGATGTGTTGTCTATGTCTCATTTTGTCTAAACAAAACACATGTACACGGTTTCACCATTTCCGAAAGTTGCTACTGATAACCTGCGAGGTTTATATTTAATACCGGGCGAATATATTTGTCTTGTGTTCTATTTACCTCTCCCTGCTCTGTGTCGGCTTGGAACAGTTCGCTTCTTCTGTGTTATTGCGCAATATATTTCTTGGGATGGTATTGCTGTTCTTGTTGATGATGTTCGTCCATCACAAGTGATGATCATCGTTTGTTAAATCCACTTTTCAAACTCAGTTAAGTTATGACCTTTATTATGAGTTTGTAGATGGTTAATAACCCTTATTCGGGCCGCAAATGTCCTTGGATATTTCACGCATGGGATGACGACTGTAGATGGGTTTTGGTCTACCCGTCACTTTCTAAATACTATACACTTTTTGAGCTTTTGCATTTCTCCAATAAGCTGTTAATTTTAGGACAGTAGCTCGTAACGCCACTCTATTTTGCGCTAGTTCTTCCCATGTCTCTTGGACTATATCAAGGTCATTCAGTTAAGTCTTTATCAAATCCTTATACCGCTTCTTTTAGCCACCTCGAGATCGAATTCTGCAACTCACACTAGAGTAGTAGCTTTGGCAGGTGATGACCTGGCATATGTACCAGATGACATCCCCAACGAATCTGTGGCTGCATCAGAACAGTGTCAATGCTAGCGATACCAGATCTGTCAAAAGCAGTGTTATACAGAATTTTGTCTTACAATACGATGTTCTTAACATTTCTGAGACACGGTGTATGAAAGTTAATGATTTTCCTCAAAATTAAACTATATACAGCCCATGTGTAACCATCGTATAACAACACTGAAAGTATCATTATTCTGCACACTTTTTCAGCTTCGTCTGTAGTTTTATACCATTTATATGCCATGCCTTTGCTTACAATCTATGGAAAGTGCTGCTTGCCTTGGCGATCAGTGTATACACTTATCATCAACGTTGTATTTTATAATAGAGTACCACATAGGTATGCGAATCTATTCACAACTTTATGTGCTGTCATTTACTTTCATTCAGAGCTCGTGAAAGGTTTTGACTGGTGCTGATTATAGCATGGCTTATTTTCTCGCTGTGCTAATAGTATGTCTAAAGTTGGCATAGTTTTTGGAGAACATGTCTATAATAATTTGCACATCAGCTTCAGAGCTGGCAATTAGAGTAGAGTCATCAGAAAATCGGAGATCTCTAATGATGTATGATTTCTCTGGTTTTTTTCTTGAGGCCACTGAATTTTGAACAATTTTTCTTTTTAACAATACGATATAGGATGTCTACTCCCAAGTATGTCCAGATCTCTGAAATCATCATCAAACATAGCAGAGAACATACTGATAAGGATGGTGGGTACTAATACACATTCCTGTTTAACTCCATTTCAGACAAAAACATTTTCAGATAACTCTCCATCATCCTGAACTATAGCTTACATTAAATCATGCAATTTCGTTGATGTGAAAATAACTTGCATTTGATATTTTGATGTAAGTGAGGAAGTGTCGTGCAAAGCGTATATTTTACTCTTCTCATCTTGTGTATATGTACTTGTTCTAGGCTCAACTAAAAAGCTAGTTATTGAGCTGAAACCTAATGTCAAGTGTTTCCATCAGTTCTTGTTCAGTAACAATCATGACATTACTAAAGGTGCCAGAGCATGAACCGTCGTACCCATTTCCTGGTGGCTGGTTTGATCACAGTTGTTATATTCTTTGTGCAAAGTAGGAACGACACGTGAATTTGGAAAGTATGACAGCGGTGATACTTACATACCAGAATAGTTACAAAAAACAACGATTACATGATATAATTAAAAGTGGAGCGTTTTTACTACAGTTACACCGCCGACAATAAAGTGCTTACCGAGGAGGTAAAACTAGAATTACATCTTTGGCAGTGAAGTGCTTACTGAAGATGTAATCTATAATTACACCGTTGACAGTGAAGTGCTTTCCGGAGAGCTTACCTGGAATTACATCGTAGACTGTGAAGTGCTTACCGAGGAGGTTAAACTATAATTACACCGTTGACAGTGAAGTGCTTACCAGAGAGCTTATATGGAATTACACCGTAGACAGTGAAGTGCTTACGAAGGAGGTTAAACTAGAATTACACCGTTGACAGATAAGTACTTACCGATGACTTTAAACTAGAATTACACCGCTGACAGTGAGTTCTTACCAAAGAGGCTGACGTTGATAGGATCCTTGAATCCTTGTTTAATAAAGCAGATGATGTTGATAATATTTGTACCGATACCACAGATATCGAGTAACTGACTGATCACGGTAAAGATAATCCACTTGATGATTACAATTGCCTCATCACTTAATAGAATATCTACTTGTATGTTTAAGTTAGTTTTGTTATCAGGAACCACAGATAGAACCTGTCTTACATCAACTGTCGCAGTCATGATATTTTTTCTATGTAGTACAGAATATATTATATATATCAATTATTGTCTTCTGTTATATTTTCAACATCTTCTTACTCTTTCTCCAGTCTAAGTCTAGTCATTAAGTACCTACGTAATATTTCTTTAGAAAAAAAATATCAAAATAAATCCTTCTAGCATTTTGTGGAAATTGTAATCAAAATATGGGTAGTGTGTTTTATATACTATTAAAACAACTTAGCACCAGGAACATTAGATACATCATTAGGGAAACTAGAGTGGTGTCCAACCCCCACCATTTATCTAAAATTATAAAGGTCATTCAACTATATTTGTGTGTACATCTACTGTCTTATAGATTATCGTTTTTGCGGACAATTGTTAAAGTATGGAAAGGTGAGGTGTTTCACTCACCTTTGACTAAATTCCTAGTTCCCAATGCATGTTTTAGTTTCCTTACTGGGGCGAAGCTTTGAACACTCGAACCTCTCGCTACCACTGTTTTACTGGCGTATATACCATAATGATTGGATGTTACAACAAACCATAGAACAGAGGACATCATGCTTGTATGATACATGTTGTCTGTCCTATTATAAATTTGTATAATTAAATGTATTGGAATTGATATTTTTGAAATCTTCGGAGTGTTGGTCCATGTAATGAAGGTATATGAAAGAGGAATAATAAATAGTGACACTGTTTCCTGATAGGTGTGTCCTAAGCGGAGAATAAGGAGGTTTGAGGAATGGAGCGTGTTGTCCCATTCAAATATAGTGTAATAATGCTAAAGAGCACTATGAGGATAGATGTGTCAGGTTGTTATACATCGCAGCTACGATGTAAATCATGAAATTGCGGACAAAGATGTCATCAGCAGTTTTGTCACGCGCATAGGCAAACAAAGTAAAGTCCTGGAAAACTACACGATTTTCAGATTTAGACTGAAGAAGGGAATAATGCTTGAATAAGATTCGACGGATAGTGGAGTTATTTGGATGAAAAGTAAGGGCAACTTTAACTCTATCAGATGAGGATGAAGTACCTTGAGTAATAGTCAAGGTATCAAGTCGATATAATTTACAGAAACAAAGCCATGCCAATGAAATGCCACTGTCAGGGAATGAACGTCAAGGAAAGAAATCAGTCATGTCAGAGGATTTATCAAGTAATTCTTCATCACTACATAAGCAACGAAGGTGAAGACACTGGGAGAGTAGCATGGAAATGCGACACGCTGGAGGATGAGAAGAAGTGTAGAGCAGGAAATAATGTTTATCAGTAGGTTTGTAGCAAACAGATGTGCTGAGGTAAGGAGGATGAGTAGTGATAATAATGTCAAAAATATTTGGCAGATGTAGTATAGATGTTAGATGTGAATTGAATAGCAGGGTTAAAAAGTTTGATAAAGTTGATGACGCGAGACAATTCTGTCTGAGACACATCAAAAATACCTACACTATCAACAATATATCTATGAAAAAGAAACGGAATTCATCTGTTTACTGCAAACAAATTGATACACAAGGTGTTCTACTCTACACTTCGTCTCATCCTCCTTGCCGCAACTCTCTGCCATTCTCCAAACTTCCTTCGTCGCTTATGTAATGATGACGACTATTGTGATCAATTCTCTGAGATGATTCATTTTATTCGTAGACTTTCGTTCCGTGACAGTGTCCTTTCATCGGCATAGCTTCGTGTCCATATGTTATCTCGTTTTGATACCTTGACTAATACTCACAGTACTTCATCGTCCTCTAATAGCGTTCAACCTGTCCTTACTTTTCATCCCCATAACTCTACTGGCGGTCGAATCTTGTTCAAACATTATTCCCTTCTCTAGTCTGGTTCTGAAACTCGTGCCTCTTTCAAAGACTTTTCTATGGTTGTCTATAGGCATGAGGAAAATATTAATGACATCATGGCCGCTCTATTTTATTTCCTAAGGCCACTTTCACTACCAATGAGGCTTTTACATGTGAATCCCGTAATTTCATTTAAATTGTCATTTATAAACGTTGTGACAAGAAGTATATACGTGAAACGGGTTTACGTTTGAGTGACTGATTCTGTAGGCACCTTCACGCCATAAAACACAGAGAACCTACCCCTGTCACATTCTATTCATTAGTGAAATGTTGCCCTCGATATCTATGTCACTGCCCTCAGGTCTTGCACCACGGATGACAGATCTAGGTACACTCATGAAAATTGATTTATTTTGAGTTTGGTATACTCAAGCCGTAGTTACTTAACTCTCTGAACATTCATTTGTTTAAATTTGTGTTGGTGTAGTCATTATTGTACTACTATCCATGCTGTATTCGGTAATAAATTTATATATCTGTTATCATATCCCGTCCAATTTCAACACAACCTGCTTCCATGATTACATGTTTCCAAATACATAACTGTTACATTGAACTTCGTATTGTTTACATGTCAATAGTGTATATAGTGCCTCTATGGTGGTAACATTGTTTTTATACTGTTTTTTATTGTTTTTCACTGTTATTTTTATATATTCTTGAGAAAGACCTAACGGTAGGAAAGTTGAAAATGTCTTGCGTATTGTAATGTGTATGTTTTTGTATTTACACCTCATAACCCCCTAGTCTTAGTGATAGTCCGTCTGTTATGTTCAAGTGAAGCATTAACAGTCTATGTTCTGCGTAAGTGCTATTGTTGTTCCGTTTCACTGCAGTATAACCTTATATCGATTACATTTAGTCAGATATTACATGTGATGGCTATGTACATTATCATATTAAAAAAGTGTGGATACATGAGTGCTAACTGTAACTTCATCTATACCAATCCATGAATGCGTATGTGCTTATAATATCAAATCTTGTAACGTTAGAAGTAGTAATTTTTTGGTTGAAAAGCACATTCAAATGAAGGCAGATATAAGATTATATGCGTGTAATGTATATATCAGTATTACGATCGATAGTGCCACTGCAAAAACAGACAAGGTAATGCAGCATTTGGTAAACAAACAAAAAATGATTCATACAAATTATTTTTTTAAAATGAAATATGCAATTTTATTATCTTTCATTAAACGGATTGAAAATACCATTTAACATTAGATGAATCTATGTATTTAATAACTGCATGTTTTCTTTTCTACACTACGCCATGATGCAGGTAATATTAATAAAATATTTAATAACTGAATAATTATAAATTTCAATGACATCAGTTATTCATGATAATATCATAGTTCAAGCATAGAGAGAACGCGAAACATTATATTACATACTGTTGTACTGACCAAAAAAAAAATATATTTTTAGTAATTCTCAAATAATCATTAAATGTTATGTTGTACTTTGAGGTTTTACAGAATGAAATGACATACATGCAGTTTCTTATCAAGAATCAAGAAATGACATACATGCAGTTTCTTATCAAGAATCAAGAAATGACATACATTGTATTCGCTTTATATATATATATATATATATGTAAGTCTCAATTTCGTGTCACCGTTGTGTACATTTATAAACTTATTGTCTCTTAACGTTACATAGTTTGAAAGAAAGTTAGTAGCCTTGAGAGATTTAAAAAAAACACATCTATTCTGTGTTCAAGAACAACAAGCAACCTTGCAGATACTCATCAATTTATGTTGCTGTAAGCTTTGCTATTTCACCCATAATTCATATTGCAAGAAAAGAAACAAATCATTAAGCGTATCTTTATACCAACACTATGTCAATGACACAACACTATGACAAAACTAATGTCAGACTTGGCAACTGACATTTACATATAAGAGAAAAAGCGAAGTTTGAAAAATGAAATATCTAAGGAAAGCTATTGGAATCACCAGCCTCGAGAAAATGAACATCAGAAAAATAATTGATATCACATCTTGCATCGAATATAGAGCGAAATGACAGATGCAATGGTTTGGACATCCTATCAGGATGCATGATTAACTTCTCATACGAGCTTATAAGCAAGATAGAATCAGGATGCAGTTACAAGGGCAAGACCTAGGAAAAGGTTAGACAACATTAAGACAATTCTGAATAAACATGACTACACCTCAACAAGAGCAACACACCTGGCTCTGGAACACAACCTACATCTCCTTTACAAACACCTACGCTCAACAGCAGGTGTGGAAGATGCTACAACATCACCTGTGGAAAGGCAATAGATGAAAACCTTATGTTTTCAGTATATATGAACCGAGATAACTTGTCATTGATGTCATAAACATTCCTAATCACATCTCAAACAATGGTTCTCTGACACGTAGTTTACTAATGTCGTTATAGTGTGCATTCTCAATCCTCGTTTATAAAGATTCAGTGATTGACATCGGTATGAGTGGAACAAATGTTTAGTTTGTTCCAACTCCTGTGAGGAACATGGATTTGTTGCCGTGGACATACGGATGTTTACATTAATGAAAAAGAATACATGCTTCCGTAAAATGAGCCTAAAGTTAGTGAATTGAGAACGTGTAAGGGGAACGAACACCTTCGAATTGCTTAGGGAGTATATGTTAGATGTGAACCCTGCGATTTACGCCTCGTGTACGATGCGATTGAAAGAATTAGGTATTTAGAGTGGTAAGAGTGGAGCTTGGTGTCTTAGGGGTAGAATAAGTGAGTGTGCTTATCACATATGGACCACATATGCCGTATATGCTCTCTACCATATTATCTGGAGAGTAGGCAGGACACTTGAGATTACCCGAAGCACTGAAGTTCGATGACAACCAACAAACAATAAACAATTCACAGTTTGCAATAAACGTGTTAGTTATTTCCGACAAAATGAGTTACACCGCAGACATACAGGCAAAAGAACACACATCGTGTATCCCGGAAGTATCGATTGTCAACAATCGGTGCAGGAATTTCCCGTAAAATATTTACTTTGTCTTTATACAGAATAGTCTTTCATACTGGTATCAGCGATGCATCATTTGTTGCTATGCAAATACTTTGTGTCATCAGCTACTTAAGATCACTGAAAAAAGTAAGATACACCAAGAAAACAAGTCACTCTACATGAGATCAGCACTTTTAAATATCTAGGAAATTGTCTTTTATCCAAACTGTACTAGTAAGATTTTGGTTTAAAATAGAAATGTTCTAAGGAAATACCCCTTCGTCGTGACGTCGCAGTTAGCACATTGTTAATATATCCGCAAGTTCTTTGTTACATACATATACATTATAACTCATGCAGCACACACACTATACGACAATATATAAAGAAGTGTTATACTTTTTGTGATTGAGTGATATTATAGCTACAGGAATACACGGCCATTGCAACAACATCAAAGAAATTCGGCAATGTCAACAATTTAGCAAGTTAGGCAACAATTAGAAACAATCTGTTGATCTGTTGTTGCTCATTTTGAAGAGACGATGCTCATAGTTTAAGTAGGTGAAGGCGATAAAGAGGGGAGTACATGTTATGCCAACTGCAGATAAACATACGTGTATGTGCACGTATTTATAGGTAGTTAATGAATGTGCCTCTCTTTTGGAGAGGCGTGTCCCTTTTAACCAACGGACAACAAAGTTCAATTAGGTTATATCAGGACAAACTACCATAAATATTAGAGGTAACATAGACCTCAAGACTTAAGTATTAAGCACGTATATATATATATATATATATATATATATATATATATATATATATATATATATATATATATATATATGTTTGTATTTAGATGGGTTGCATATTTATGTCTTTAGTTGTGCAATTGCATGTGAATATTGTGTATAAAATCACAAGCATCATCTATTCCAGATGTTGTCTACTACTGATGTTTCTCTACCCATTTCTGTATTCTCTGTGTTTATTGGCAGCCACCCCTCACCCCAGCTACCAGTTTCATGCATGTTATTTCAAATGTTTTAATATTCTCTTACCTTCCCCCCTTTATTTCTCCCCACCTACTATTTTGACATATATCATTGGTGACATATGTCATCCAACTTTATTTTTGCATTTTTCATCTTTTACATTTGACTTTCACTTGATCTGATATATTACCTATTACTTTATCACACCTGGGATTTTGTCCATTGATCGTTTGCTTTGCCTGTTAATCAATGATACGCAAACATATGCAAACATTGAAAACAAGTAATTCATGATTTACTATAAATGCTGGTACGCATTCACTTGGAAATGTTTTGTCGTGATGGAAACATATCACAATCACCAACGTTTTCAGTATTTTTATGGGTTTTTTTTTTAGTGTCATGTTTTTCTTGAGAAATGTACTAATTGCACCATAATGTGGGAAATAGTCATTGTTCTTTTGTGTATTTATTTTTATTTATTTTTAACATTGATATTCATTTTAGTAAACTTTGCAATTTATGTAGATAACTTTGTTTAAGATATTCTTGGTGTCAGTTTAAATCAGATGCTCCAACTGAAGAAAACGGCAAACTACATGAGAATAGTGTCAATAAATAGTCTATGGATATTCATATAGACCAAGAAGCAGCGGTCAAAGTGATGTGTGCATGATTGGAGTGATTCAATGTACTCAAAGGAGTAGGTTGCTGATCCACGGTCCATGGGATCATGCCCTTTGACCCAATGTCATTAAATGGCATTATATTGCTGGGAAGTACTCAAAGGAGTAAGATAAGGCTGTAGGCTGTACCTTTTCTCCATGCGTGTTCAACATCTATGCGGAAAATATAATGAGAAACGTGAGAAAAGAAGCAGTGAATCCTGTTTTAGACCCATAAATATTAGAGGGCACGCAGATACCAGAAATTAGATATGCAGACGACACAGTGCTATTAACAATAAACGAACACGACCTACTGAACACAATTAAGTCAATCCAAAAGTTCAACGAAAAGCAAAACATTTAAAAATATGAAAAGTCAAAAATAATGGCAAAGGACAAAACTATATGAAGACCCAACATTAATATTGAGAACTGCAATTTAGAAGTAGTCATACTTTTTGATTATGTAGGAACTAATATAAACAATGTGGTTGACTAAACAGTTGAGATTAAGAGAAGAACAGCAATTGCTCTGGCAAAATTAAAACAGCTAAAGAAACTGTGACAATGTACTAACATAAGAACCAAGTTGTGTTTACTAAGAACATGTATGTTTCCTGTGGCGACATAAGGATGTGAAGCATGGAGACTAAATAAAACAGTGGTCAAGAGAGTAACATCATTTGAATTAAAGTGATATAGGAGAGTTTTGATAGTACCATGAGCATCAATGAACATAGACGAAGGAGGTGTTACGAACAATTTACGTCCAGGAAGGCTGGCTTCTGAACATCAATTAAAGAAAAGACTAGTTCTTTCGGTCATATTAAGAGACACGATGGCATGTAGAGAGTGTTATGGAGCGGGTGATAGAAGACATGGCAAACCGCCCAAGACGCCATTAGACAAAATACATTCATGAATGTCTGTGCATGTCAATAAAAGAAGCAAGACAACTTGTACAATAGCGCGGAGAATTCAAAAGATCCATAGGAAAGACTATATTCTATAAAGAAAATAAATGTCACCTGATGATGATGATGTGTTCAAGAGGAAGCACATATTGGCAATTCCTTTTTCAATGATTTAGTGGCATAAGTAGCGGCATCTTTTTTAATATGTCCCAAATATTGTATTTATTTGATCTTTATTTCCTTTAATAATTTTGTCGTCATACAGAATGTTTTTAGAAGCTCTTTGTTTGCTTTCTTCTCATTCCATGAAGTTCTCCCTATTTTTCTATATATCCAGAACGCAAAGTCATCAATGGGTCTAGGTGTCAATGGCTATTTGTAGAAGAAATAAATCATATATATTTTCGTAATTAGTTTCGTGATTTTGCGATGCATTATGTAATATATTTTATGGTGTTTTAATTATTACATTAAGAGTCTTAATAATTGTGTGCAATCTCTTAATATATATTCCGAATTTTAAAATTTTAACCATTGTATGAAACTGTTCATAATGTTATTACAGCATACACTCTTACACTCTTTACATATGGGCTATGTTTGTTCAAAATTGATAACTTGGTTCACGATGAAGCGGATATTGGTTACTAAGTGTTCAATAATACTGATTCCAGCCGGGGAGACTTATACAAGTCAGTAAACCGTATGTCTTCTGGCCGGAAAGACTTCTATAAGTCTTACTCCAATGACATTCATGTTGTTGTTTTCGGTATTTATATCAAACATAAGAATGTTTCCAATCGAAAGTGTAATATGTCTACATTACTACTTGCAATATTTTTATGTGTATTGATATCACTTTTGTTAAGTTATTGATAAGTTTTGATAATGGGGGTCTGTGACGTCATTTTTCCTTATATGTTATATATATATATATATATCTAATTTTCTTATTTTCGTAAAATAATAACTATTTTATTTGCTTTGGTCTCATTTATTATGAAATCCAATCTGGCAAATGCTTCTATAATCGTGTTTGCTAATTTACGCCATTTTGTAAGACAAATTAGCCATATTTTCATTTGAGTTTCGTGTAAAGTTAAGTCTACTGTTTTTGATAGATATCGAAATTCTTTCTAAATAATAAATCTTTGACGCACTATGCATATATATTATACATTATTGTGTTCGTAATTGGATTATCTACAGAAATGATACAGTTTGAGTGGAATTTATTGGTTCAAAAATGCGGTAGGGTCAAATAATCATATCTAAAATAATATTTTTTTGTCATTTACATATTTTCTTTTCTGTCTAAAATAATTTTTATATATTAACATAATTTGGTTTTCAAAATGATCTTGTGATAATCACATTCCCTATCTATTTCTGTTTCGAAATATATATATTACATTATAATGTAAATATATTTAGAAGTACTATTCCTTGTTTCCGTGATGCATGTGCACACACAAAAATCTAACAAAATTTAATTACGTTTAAACGCTAAAAATATTCCGGCCGGAATATTTTTAGCGTTTAAACGTAATTAAATTTTGTTAGATTTTTAGCCGGAATATTTTTTGCGTTTGAACGTAATTAAATTTTGTTAGATTTTTGTGTGTGCACATGCATCACGGAAACAAGAAATAGTACTTCTAAATGTATTTACATACTATACGTCAATATATAAAAACATGTTATACTGTTTGTGATTGAGTGATATTATAGCTTATTACAGAAAAATACGGCATATTAGTTTCTATTTACGTCGAAAATATAAAACGCCCTGAACTAGAAAAAACTGATATGATATGGGAGATTCACCATTATGTCTTGTAACGTGAATGGTGGTCCGGAACGGTTTGGGAATCTATGTTATAAACAATTTGCCATTCTGTGTTGCAATAAAGATCATGGTTATAAAATACTTGTAAATGTATTTTCTCCATCGACGTCGTGTTCGGTGTTCCCTCTGTTACCATCAATCACACGGTCCATTACTAATTGTGTCATGTTGAATTGCTTCTTTCTATGACCACAAACTCGCATTTCGTCTGGGACCCTAATGGGAGCAAATAATAGCAACACTATTTACCCACCATGCACGTTGTAAGAGAAAACTAAATGGTGGAGTTGACTGTTCTATTCAATATAGGATCAACGTGATACAGAAACAACGCTGCAGTCGGATGTGTCCGACCGAAAGGCAAAGACCTCGCAGCAAAACTGTAAAACACGGCATAATACAATACGTTCTCCGGAATACATCCTTCTAATCTGTAGTAGTTTGAGAAATAACACAGAAGGAGAATATGACATATAGAAGTTTAGCTGTCGTGTTACAATGTTGTTTAGGAGTCAAGCCTCTTTATTAGTTACTGTTCGAATATTTCTTGAATCCTTTTTTTTCCTCGATATTCTTGTTATTCTTGTTTTGTTCCATATAAGGTGTTCCATCTATCTGGCCGTGTAGGGAGAATATTCTCAGTTAGCATCACATTTCCAAGAAACATATTCTCTTTGATACTACTTTATAACCAAACATAGTTTCATATTCATGATTTGCTACTGGATACATGCTTGCTCTGATCATATTTAATTTAACTTTTCTGTAGGTTCACAGGTTCACACAAGCAGTAGTCATTATTGGTGACTCCGTGTGACTCAGATAATTCAACTGATTTAAATTCACCGTCTATTAATATACATCTGTTTGACTGTTGGTGCAATTATTGATATCGTTATAGAAACCGAAGTGAAATGTGGCTGGTTTGTCATGAACTTTCTCTTACGACACATTACATGTTATCTCATGGAGAACACATACGATTTAGTGACATTCATTGCTGTAGTTGTTACTGATGTGATATTAAATACAAATATGGAACGAACATTTGATAGACTCGAGACTAACAGCTACGTGTTGCAATAACAATGTTGCTATATCTGTCAATAATTCAAAGTTCTGGCTGAAACGACAGTGATATAGAAATAGTGAGACCTTCAGATCCTCCGTTGACCACACGTTGCAGTATATAATAAATTTCAATATCGGAACTACCAAATCTGATTTTAATTTTCTCCACGAAAATCTAATACATCTGTGATACACTCCTGGCATGGTCTATTCTATTCTTAAACTATTAATTGAATACAATATATCGAAATGTAGCTAAATATATAGAATCTCCTGACATCAGGCTATCAATCATCATCGTAGACTTCGGTTCCTATATGTTATATGAAAATCAACTTGAATTGAAGAGTTTCCCAATATCCCAAAAGATAAGGGCAACACTATTTTTGTCAAACATATACTCACTTTCTATATGAATAGTTCACTTTTCATATCCGTGTCACCTTTGGAATCGATTTGCACCTGTGTGGTCCACAGTCTAGTCAATGTCAGCAGCTCGTCGATTTTCAGATTAAATGGTCATGAACCGGCTGTACGACGCTGGTCTTTGTGCTAGAAGACCATACAGAGGTATTGTACTTAACAATAAGTATCGCCAGATACTGTTGTGCGAGTCAACGTCGTAAATGGACCGTTGGGAATGATTTGTAGACGGGATTGGTCTAGTTTAAAATCTGATGTTTCTTACCAATGATGAAACATTAATTTCGTAAAATAAAATGTTGGTACTTTCATGTGACGTATTGTTTCCAGAAAGATGTCCTCCCATGAACTCCTTGAAACTGTCGCTGTCTTGGACGATGCGGCTCGCATTTTCCAACGATATATTCATGTTATTTTTAATTTGGTCAGCCCACCCTCTCCTAGCTCTGCCCTTTCTCCTCTAACCAGTTACTCTACCCTCCATTATTTGTGTTTCTAAACAGTTGTGTATCTTTATATGACTAAGACGGTTTATTTTTGTGTTTGTTATTATGTTTAGTAACTAACACTCTGTAAGTTTCAATGTGTTTATAATATCAGCGTTTCTGGTGTTTTTTTTTCCTTCCATGATATTCTAAGTATCTGTCTGTAGTATTTCATATCAACGGCATTGATCGTATTTGCCGTTGACTTACTTAGGGTCCATGTTTCACAGCCGTATGTTGCAACCGGAAAATACATGTTCGTTGCATTAACAATTTCGTTTCTATTTTTGTGTACTTCTATATATTTTTCAACCGTGTTATTTTCCAATATGCCGTTGCCAATCTGTTCCTTATTTCTGAAATGCAGTCACCTGTACCGTTGTTGATTGCTCCTAAGTATTTGAAGTTATACACACATTCCGTCTCGGTAATGTCTCACCTGAATTGTGGTTGTTGTGTTGCTATATCTGTTGACATGATTTTTGTTGTATGCGTGTTTAATATATGGTTTGTGATTCATTATATTTCTTTGTGTTCTTGATTAGTTGTTCCAATCCCTTTATATCATTTGAAAGAAGTACTGTGTCGTCTGCGTAGCGTAGTCGAGGGATTTCGCAACAAATGATATTTAAAGCATGATAGTCAGCGTTGTATATGTCTAATCTCACATTGCTAATTATACTTTCTGCGTAGATGTTCAACAGCATGAGGGGATAGTGCAAAGGGAACGCATTGCTCTCTCTGCGGACCCAGGGTTAGCAGATAACCAAGATCCCAAATGTACCTCCTCGCGGTGCACCCTGGAAACAGAAAACAGTAGCGCGAGCTGATTCTGGCCAAATCATTTGGGGATCGTGTCAGAGAATGTGGAGGTAGCAGATGGAAAGAGATTTGACTGCATAAGAGACAGACAATATCTCCGACACCACCAGCATCACCACATATAGCGACACTGTTGACATACATTGAAAATAGTCAGTCCAGTCCGAACATTGGAGGGACGGCCAATGTAAAAGGCACGTACAGGTAGATACATAGCGAGAGACAAATAGATTTTATACTGAGTACAATGACACAATGAAAGGGCAGAACAGCCTAGAGGGCAGCGCGAACTGCAAATAGAAAGTAAAAAGTTCCTAGGAAAGGGGAACGCCAAGCTCCGTTAGCTCGAGTAGAGCTTCTAGTTACATGTGCTCCTTATAGGCAGAGACCCAGTCCCAATCATGGGCGATCGGTAAAGAAAGAAAACCTGACTCAACTATAATGTCGAGCATTTCTATACCGGAGACATGCTCGCGAAGAGAAAGGGTTCCATACCTGATGGGCTCAGGCACAAAATGGAAAACGATTTTGGCACTGGCCCAACTCTACTGCCAGGTTTTCCTTTACCGGAAATACATTTGTAGAGAGAAAGGGTTCAGTACCCGATGGGCTCAGGTGCTATTGGGACAAGGTAGCTCAGCTCGAGAACGCCTTGCTCTCAAACGCTTTGTGTGAGACTCGAACTTGGGCGAGGGGTTCACGATGTCGATGAACGATGCTTCGGCTAAGAAGGCGAAAGGGCCAAGGTCCAACTCTTCTGGTGAGTTCTTCCTTATACGGAACCAGGCTTGAGGATGAGAAACGGTTCAGTACCCGATGGACTCCGGCAGAGTACGTCCAATTGCACGAGATGGGTTCATAGACGGTGGAACACATCGTGCGAGAAAGACGTGCTCGATAAGCTTCTTGGCGAAGAGGCCCTATACACCAGCGTTTCCGACGGCAAACTGTCACGGGCTAAGGAAGCCTACATGAATTAAAGGCATGACGAAAACGGATGTGCTGGACTTCGGACGTCCAGATTATAAGTGGCCAAACGAAGTGCAAATAACACAGTTCTACTGTGGAACTTGCAGCGCAACGTACTTCACGCTCCCCGGCGGAAATCACACGATATATTCTTTGTGGTTATATGAGAGCGAACGCAGAAGAAGAAGAACAGGCATGGGGAGAGTGTACATCAAATCTAGTGGACATTTCTAGGCAAAATATTGCTGTAGGCGTCCATTACTTCCTGGAAGGAACAGCCGCCAGTCGAACACAGTAAAGAGAACACATTCGTTCTCGACGGCCATATTGGCGGATATCCAATATGTTGGTACATGTTAGATAAAACGTTGCGTTTCGCTTTTTTAAAAACAATATTCAACGTTTTTATTTGTATATTGTAAAGAAGCCAACCTCTCAACGTTTATTGATCGTAATATTTCCTGATTTGTCTTTTTAGCTGTCCATCGTATACTTATGAAGACTAAATAAAGAAGTGTTAAAAGAAATAAATAAGCGTTGAAGATTGCTGGATTCTTAACATTATAACAAAAAAACATATTATTTATCATTATAAATATAGATAACAGTATCATAGTTCAGTCTGTTGAGTAATATAAATGTCTTTACTGACCGAATTTGTTCCGCCGTCTGTAATTACCACCACTAAATTAAGTGGTTTAAGTATTTGCTAACACTAACTATTTCTGCTCTCTAGACAAAAGATCTGATGAAATGTCTCTCGAAAATTTCTACTCATTCGATAGTAAATAAAAATATTTGATGATGAGTTTATAGATTCGAGAATAACAGCAAGGCCACCAGTTGTGATAACAATGTTTCGATACTTACCGATAATGGACATATCTGGGTGCAGTGACATGGCTATATAAAGAACGCAAGTTGGAATAAAACAAACTATGAAAAGCGTAGAAATCATAACAACCATTTTGGCCACTCTCTGGTTTCGGTTAGAAATGTTGTTACCCTCTGCAGAATTGGTAGATTTTTCTCTCCACTTTGAGGATAGTCTTAGCTTAATGACAAGTATTATTGTACAAATAGTGATTATTGCGAATGCAAGAAATGGAACACAAGCATTGTTAATTGTAAAAGAAATAGTTTCGACTTGTTCATGGTCACCCGTGTATACTATGCCAAGAAGGGTTCGGTTCTTGTCGGGAAAATATTTCATTCCTAGTCTGTTGACCACATATAGTGGGGCTACACTGGATATGAGGATGACGAAGACAGATACAATAATAATGGACACTCGATTTGACGTCACCAGAGATTTTACCTGTAACAGAAAGGAAATATTGTTAAGCAAAATCTGAATAGTGTGCTGAATCTAACTATTATGTTTAGACTATGAGTTGCAGTCAATATGTAGAAATATATATCCCAGATACTACTTCTTACTATCTATCTATACGTTAAACCCTGGATTGCCTTTCTACGTCAGGGGTAGAAGAATTATATGGATAGGGCCCTCGCGTGTGCTGAGTATATTGTGGAGTTTGTCGCCTCTTTTATTTCGGTGGTCCATCGTTTTCGTGGTCGGCCTCTAGGTCTGCCTTCACTGTATATGTGTAGTATAGCTTGCTGTGGTATCCTGTCTGATAGTAGTCTGCTGATGTGTGCACACCCCTTTATTCGTAATCTCTTAATATATTCTAATTTTGGAGTGGTCCCGGTTCTTTGTCTAACGTCTTCATTTTTCACTATGGCTCGTACCGATATTCCTAGGATTCTTGGCAAACATGCCATTTCAGCTGTCACAAGTTTACGTTTATCTTGTGCGGTCGTTTTCCATATTTGGCGTTGGTATAATAATTGTTGTGAATAGTGTTAGTTTGGTGTTTAAATCTACATTTTTGTTTCTGAAGATTGGTGTCATGTTTCCTAGTGCTTGGTATGCTTTACTGCATCTATTACGTATTTCTGTGATTCTCCTGCCGTCTGTTGTTATATTGCTTCCTAGGTATGTGAATTCTGTCACCTGCTTAAGTCTGTTGATTCCAATATATATGTTGGTGCTTCTTTCTGCTCTAGCTATCTTCATTATTTCCGTCTTATCTATATTTATCTTCATGTTAAAGGTTTGACATGTTTGATGTAATTTGTCTATATGTCTTTGTAGTTACTCTTCTGATGATTCTATTCGTACTTGGTCGTCTGCATATATCAAATCTTTTAAGTTATCCTTCAAATTGTTTTCTTCCGTTGTCTTTGCTACTTTGTAAATGTGAAATATGTATGTTATGAACAATAGAGGGGATAGTACGCATCCTTGCTTCACTACCAAGTGCATGTGGAAATTATCCGATGCACCTGTGCTCGTTCTTACTGCGCATTGCCTAATGGCGTATATGCTCTGACATAGGCATATCAGATGTTGGGGGACTCCGTATGTCTGTAGTGTTATCCATAGTTGTGCTCTATCTACTCTTTCAAAAGCTTTCTCTTAGTCCATGAAAGCCAGATATAAGTCTTGGTTATGTTCTCTTGCTCTTTCTGAAAGTTGTTTGAGAATGAAGATTGCGTCTGTACAGTTTTTATCTTTCTGAAAGTTGTTTGAGAATGAAGATTGCGTCTGTACAGTTTTTATCTTTCTGAAAGCCTAATTGTGAGTTGTTGAGCTGTTGTTCTATATATGCGCACATCCTTCTCTCTAGTATCCTGCTAAAGATTTTTCCTATGTAGCTTAAGAGTGATATTCCTCTATACTTTGTGCAGTCCCTCTTACAGTCTTTTTTCTTCCAGTTGGGAATAATCACCGCTGTATTACACTCCAGTGGTGTCTTTTGTGTCTTCCATATGACATTGTACAGTCTGTGTAGCCAGGTTATATCTGTCCCTGTTAGCATTTTTATTAATTCTATAGGTATAAGTCTATTCCTGGTGTGCTGTTATTTGATGCATGTTTAACTGCGTTTTCTATTTCGGATGTCAAGATGTATGGTTCTAGGTCTTCTTTTATTGTATTTATTGTTATAATCACTTCACCTTCCTTTAGGTTTAATAATTGATTGAGGCAATTTATCTTCAGAATACTTTTCATTTTACGTCCAGCCATTATGTTCTCACTGGCGGTCTGCTAATTCTGTCTCAGTGTTGTATCATAAAATTCACATGGCTGCACCGCGATCTCACTAACACATACAGAAAGAAATCACATATTTCATGCAAATAGTCCTGAAACACCGAGCTGAACTTCCATTTGTGGTCACAGAAATAACACAGCTGTTACTTTGCGTCATTTTACCAGAAGCTTTACATTTTACAGCTCATAAAATTATACGAAAATGGGTACACTACCAGAAGAAGTGTCTTTAATTTAACGAAAAAAACCTTAAATTTGCTTATATCTAATCCTACTTTATTTAACGAAACTAAATGTTCATAAACACGCATTTTACAGCAGTGGATAGATGCATCGGTCTTCTGTCGGATGCATCGATCAGAGCGTTTCGTAAGGAGAACAACAATCTTCCTTTGATGACACTGGGGGAGGGGAGTGGGGCTTTCAGTGTTTAGCGCCTTGAACGATTCATCCGACAGCAGTATTTGAATGACGTCACGAAAGCTGCCCGTAATACTATACCATAGTTGGAAAGGTATTGCATATAATATTTAAAAAATTGGAATGCAGCGCATCTTCTTGCCCTGTACATATTTTTGTTTTTATAACGACCTCACTAATATACAAGGACAAAAGCAAACTTTTAAAAATACGAAGACAAATAAAAAGACAAACCTGCAAAGGTATAACTATACAGAGACATCTTTCTAGCGTGATCAATGCGGTTATCCAGCCAGATATGCGAGTAATAGTAACGTGGGGCGTTGCACTTATGAGATATTGAAATTCTGTAGATTCAAATGGCAGATCTACAGAGCTGAGAGCTGGAGTTACAAACACGTTAGTGATCATTAACGTAATCAGACTTCCAAGGTCAGCTACAGCCAGTCCTATAAAAGAAATGTATGGAGACACACATCTATGATATGTAAAACAGTATTATGAAAATAAATAATATCTAGCAAATGTGAAACGATTTCTAAGATCAATACGAAAAAACTGAAAAAATAATGTTTATACTTCATATGTAAATGCTGTTCTCACGCATTTATATAATGTCCAGGGTAATATAGTACATAGTTATCTATAATACTAATGTTTATTTTTTCTCTATTCAACGGTTTACGAGGACGGAGTGTAGAGACTTGAATCTTCTACATTGTAAAGGCTATTGCTGCTCTGATTCTAGTGGACTTGGATTGGTTTATTAGTTGTATCACTCATAGATATGTTGCCTATGTCTCGTTTATTCAAAATAATATACGTGTACGATATTTCTCAATTTCCAAATTTGGTGATTGACAACCTGCAAGTTGTACCAGGCGAATATATTTGTTTTGTGTTCTATATACCTGTCAGGTTATGTGGCCGCGTGGTGCAGTGCGCTTTTGGTGCTTTATTGTGCGGTATATTTATAGTGCTGTATTGTTTTTTTTGTTGTTGCTGTTCGTCCATCACAAGTTTGTTTAATCCACATTTGAAATTCAGTTAAAGTTGTGTCCTTTATTATGAGTTTGTAGATGTGCAGTAGGCCATATTCATGTTGCAAATATCCTTGGAAATGTCACGCATTGAAAGACGAATGCTGATGGTGTTTGGTCTACCTGTCACTTTCTAAATAATATCCGCTGTTGTCCTTCTTCATTTCTCCAAGATGTTTCGCATTTTGAGACATTAGAACGAATATGTACATGAATCACAACAGTGACAATGTTGACGATACCAGATCTGTCAAAGATAGTGGGTATCCGGAATCTTGTCTTGCAATATGATGTTCATAACGCTTCGGAGACACGTTGTATGCAAGTAACTGATATTCTGCACATGTACGTTATTCACAACCAACTGGTCAACGGCGAAAGTCAACTTTCAGAATCAGACTGAAAAAGGGAATATAGCTTGAACAAGATTCGACGGACAGAAGAGTTATTCCGATGCAAATAATGACAAGTTAAACTATGTCAGAGGAGGATGAAGTACTATGAGTATTAACGCTATCAGCACTGGACGTAACATTGTTCCTTTAACTTGCAGCCTCGTCTTTAGGTTAATGTTATTTCTACTCCACGCATTTGCGTAGAATCTTCCGAAAGTGTTGCTTGCTTTGGCGATCCATGTATACACTTCATCATCAATGATTGTATTTTGTGATAGAGTACCACCTAGATATATGAATATTTTTACAACTTTCAGCGATATGAAATTTACCTTTATGCTGGACTCGTGAAAGATTTTGTCAGTTGCTGGTCATTGCATGGCTTCTGTTTTCTCTTTGTTAATAGTAAGTCTAAAGTTGACATAGGCTTTGGAGAATATGTCAATAATAATTTTCACATCAGCCTCAGAGTTATCATTTAGGGTACAGACATCAGCAAATATGCGATCCTTAATGATGTATTCTTTGTCTGGTTTTCTTTGTTCGAGGACATCGCATGTTGAACAATTTAGTTTTCATCAACATGATATAAGATGTCTACTCCAAAATATGTCCAGATCTCTTAAATTATCATCCAACATAACATATAACATACTGATAATGAGGGTCGATGTTAATACACATCCTTCTTTATATCTGTGTCAGACAGGAACAGTGTCAGATAACGGTACAACATCTTCAAGTCTAGCTATAATTAAATCATGCAATTTCGTGGATGTAAAAATCGCTTGCATTGGAGATTTTGATTTAAGTGAGGAAGCGGTGTGCAAAGCGTCGACTTTACTCTCCTTATCGTGTGTATATGTCCTAGGTCACGACTCAGCTAATAAACTAGTTATTGAGAAGAAACGTTATGTCAAGTGTTTCCATCAGTTGGTGTTCAGTAACAATCATGACATTACTCAAAGTTTCTAGTGCATGAGCCGTGGTATCAATTTCTTGGTGGCTGGGTTAATCACAGTCGTTATATTGTTTGGACGAAGTGGGAGGGATACCTGAATTTGGAATGTATTAGAGAGGTGATACTATACATACAAGGTTCTTTAAAAACACCGAGTTATTATTTACAACGAGTGTAAAGTTACAACGTGGACAATAAATTGCTTACCGAGGAGGATAAACTAGAATTACACCGTTGCCAGTGAAGTGATTACCGAAGAGCTTACCTGGAATTACATCGTAGAAAGTGAAGTGCTTACCGAGGAGGTTAAACTAGAATTACACCGCTGACAGTGAGTTCTTACCAAAGAGGCTGACGTTGACAGGATCCTTGAAACCTTGTTTAATAAAGCAGATACTGTTGATAATATTTGTACCGATACCAAAGATATCAAGTAACTGACTGATCACGGTAAAGATAATCCACTTGATGATTACAATTGCCTCATCACTTAATAGAATATCTACATTAATGTTTAATTTAGTTTTGTTATCAGCAACCACAGATACAACCTGTCTTACATCAACTGTCGCAGTCATTATATTTATTCTATGTAGTACATTGTTGAATCAATTATTGTCTTCTGTTATATTCATCAACATCTTCGTCCTTATTCTTCAGTCAAAGTTTAGTCATCAATTACCTACATAATGTTTCTGAAGAAAAAATTAAAAAATAAACTTTTCCATAAGAGAATTTATAAAGGTAATTCATCTATCTTTGTGTGTGCATCCTCTTCTAATATATTATCTGTTTTGTAGAAAATTGGTAAAATATGGAAAGGGAGAAGAGGTGGTTTTATGCGTCTTTGACTAAATTCCAAGTACTAAAGTCCATGCATGATTTAGTTTCCATCCTGGATCGAAATTTTGAGCACTGGAACCTCTACCTACCTTTATATACTGGTGTATATACTATAATAACTGCGTATCACAACACAAATTGGATCAGAGGGTATCATGCTTGTATGATATATTTTCTGTCCTGTCATAAATTTGTGTAATAAAATGTATTGGAAATTGAAAGTTGGTGCATGTATTGAAGGTGTATGAAAGAGATATAATGAATAGTGACATTCTTAACAAATATGCCAGTCTTAAGCGGAGGCTAAGGAGGTTTGCGGGATGGAGTATACTGTATGATTCAAATAGAGGGTAATAATGATAAAGAACATGATGAAGTGAAATAAGTCAGGTCGTTAGACATCGCAGCAACGATGTATATCGTGACGTTGTGGACCAAGATGCTATCAACATTTGTGTCACGCATATAGGAAACCAAAGGCACGTTGGAAAACATCACGACTTTCAGAATCAGACTGAGGAAGGGAATATAGCTTGAACAAGATTCGACGGACAGAAGAGTTATTCCGATGAAAATTAGGACAAGTTAAACTATGTCAGAGGAGGATGAAGTACCATGAGTATTAAAGGTATCAAATCGAGATAACTTACGGACACGAGTCCATGCCGATGAGAATACGCTGTCAGGGAACGAACGTCTAGGGAATAAATAAATCATCTCAGAGAATTTATCAAGAGAGTATTCATCATCACTACATAAACGAAGAAGACAAAGAAGATGGTAGCATGTCAATTAGGTGTGACAAGAAGGAAAATGAGAAGAAGTGCAGAGCAGAAATCCATGTGCAACAGTAGGTTTATAGTAAACAGATGTGCTGAGTTAAGGAGGATGAATAGTGGCAATAAGGTCAAGAAAGTTGACAAAAGTAGTAGAGCAGGTAGATGTGAATTGAATAGCAGGGTTAAAATTGTTGATGAATTTGATGAAACGAGATAATTCTGTCTCAGACATGTCAGTAATACATAACCTATTATAAATATATATATATATTAAATATAAATATGACACATCTGCTTACTACAAACCGATTGATGTACATTGCTCTAAATTTCTTGTCACCAACATGCTTGTTGCAAATTCTCCAATCGCCCACGCCTTCGTCGCTTATGTAACTATGATGGCGTTTTCTTGATAAATCCTCGGAGATGGTTGATTTTTTTTCCCGCAGACTTTTGTTCCCTGATAGCGTCTTTTCATCAACATAGCTTCGTTTCCTTTCGTTATCTCGACTTGATACCTTGACTATTACTAAGTATACTTCATCCTCTTCTGATAGAGTTAAACTTGTCCTTACTTTTCATCCCCATAACTCTACTGGCGATCGAATCTTGTTCAATCTTTATTCCCTTCTCAATTCTGATCATGAAACTCGTGCCGCTTTCCAGGACTTTCCTTTTGGTTACCTATGGGCATGATAAAAATCTTAATGACATTTTGTTCCACAGTCACCTCGGATCTTATGTTCCTGCTCACTTTGGCAATATTTGCTGCAAACGCGGTCGTTGCTACACTTGTCCATATGTAGTTCAAATTCGCTCTGTTTCATTTCCTATAACCACACTTTCACTATCGATGATACCTTTACATGTGAATCCCGTAATGTCATTTACGGTGTCATATGTAAACGTTGTGAGAAGGACTATATAGATGTAACATGCTTACATTTGAGTGGCCGTTACTGTAGGCATCTTTATACCATAAAACACAGAGAACATACTCCTGTCTCCATTTATGTCAATGGAGATGGTAATCCTGTTGCCCTCGATATTCAGGTCCCTGTCCTCAGATCCTGCACCGCCGATGACAGATCTAGGTACGCCCTTAATATTGAATTTATTTTTTTGAATTTAGTACCCTCAAGCCTTTTGTACTTTACTCCGAAACATTAATTTGTTTAAATTTGTGCTGGTGTGATCCTGATTGTATTACTCTCCATGTCGCATTGGGTAATAATTTGTTATATCATTTAGCACATCCAGTCAAATTTTAAACAAAACCCGCTTCCATGGCTACACGTTTCCATATACATCATTGCCACCTTGACTTTCGTAATTTTTACACATATATCTCTTTGCCTCTGTGGTGGTAACATTGTTTTCTTCTTATTCCCTATGTTTTATATATTCTTGAGAAAGGCCTAAAGGTTCGAAACGTTAAAAATTCCCGTGTATTGTAATGTGTATGTTTTCTTGTTTACACCTCATAACCTCTTAGTCTTAGTGATAGTCTATCTGTTCTACGTAAGTGATATTTCGTTTCACTGCAGTATAAACTTTTATTAATTACATTTAGTCAGAGATTACACAGGATATCTATGTACATTATCAGATAAACAAACTGTGGATACATGAGTGATAACAGTAACATGATCTATACCAATCCATGAATGTGTATGTTCGTAAAATATCAAATCTTGTAAAGTTATAAATAAGAATTTGTTTTGGTTGAAAAGTACAGTCACACGGAGACAGATATAAGATTATATGCGTGTAATGTGTCCATCATTATTATGATCGATGGTGCCAATGTAACAAATAGACAAGGAAATTCAGCATTTGGTAAAAAAACAAAAATGATTCATACAAATTATTTTAATAAATGAAATATGCAATGTTATTATCTTTCATTAAACGGAGTGATGAGAAATACCATTTAACATTAGATGAATATTTGTATTTAATAACCGCATCTTTTCTTTTCTACACTACGCCACGAAGCAGGTAATATTATTATTATGTTTAATAACTGAATAATTACACATTTCAATCAGTTATTCATGACAATATTATGATTGAAACGTAGAGATATAGCACAACATCATATTACAGACTCTTGTACTGTAAAAAAAAATAACAGTTGTTGCAATTCTTAAATAATTATTACATAAATATTAAATTTATTTGTAATTTGAGCTTTTACACAGAATAAAATGACATAGGCCTACGTTGTATTCGTCTCTCTCTCTCTCTCTCTCTCTCTCTCTCTTTCTATATATATATATATATAAGTTTAAGTTTCGGATCACCTATGTGTACATTTAATAAAACGTACTGTTTCTTAATGTTCCATAGGTTTAAAGAAAGATTCATATCTTAGAGGAAAACAAAAACAAAGAATTATGTGTTCAAGAACGACAACCAACCTTTCAGATATGCATCACTTTATGTGAAACTGCCACCTTTGCTATTAAAATTCAACATGAAGTAAAGACACAAATGTGTAAGACCATTTTTATACCAACACTATGCTACCAATGCGAGACATAGCAACTGACATATACGCATGAAAAGAATCGAAATTTGCGAAATGAAGTGTCTAGGATGAGTATTGGAGTTACCAGATTCGACAAAATGCATTATTATGTAACAACTGTGAGTTAATTTTCTTTCATCTAGTTGCTTTTTGGATTATCTTCAGTTTTAGTGTTACTGTAGCAATACATAGAGTGTGGTCACTGCCAACGTCAGCTCCTTTGTACGCTCTAATATCTTTTACCGAGGAACGATAATCTGTGTTGTTACAGAAATAATCTATTTAGTTCTATGTGATATTGTCTGGCGAGTTCCATGTTATTTTGTGAATGTGTTTATGTGGAACAAGTGTACTCGCTATTAAAAGATTATTTAATTCACAAGTTTCCAACATTCTTTCTCCATTTTGGTTAATATCGCCTACACCATGAGTCCCCATGTATTTTTTCCACTCCTGAGTTATTGTCACCTATCTATGCGCTGAAGTCTCCCATCATAGCTATAACATCGTGTTTGGGTGCTCTATTAATACTTGCATTCAACTGTTCATAAAATGTGAGGAGGACAAATAAAGACATGGACAGACAACATCAAGGAATGGACAGGGCTAGATATTTCCACACTCATCCGCATCGCTGAGGATAGAATTCGCTGGAGGACTCTGTGTGCTGAAGCATCCAATGTGGTACCCCTACGACCCTGAAGGGTTATGGGTTTATTGATTGATTGATTGAAAATGTGTCTTTGTTTTTGTCATCATCTTCATTTTGTGGCGCATAACGTTGTATGATATTGAGTTTGAAGTGTTTTGTTTGAAAGCGTGCTGTGATTTTTCGTTCAGTGGTTGCTTACTAGCTTATAAGTGATCTTTTTGCTTTGTGTGACATTATTATAGCTACTACTTCTGTGTGTTTATCTGATCTTCCTGAGTATATGCTGTGTTTTAGATCGTTATATAGAAATATTTTACATTGATCAGTGCACCGACTTTCACTAATGGCAATAATATATAAGTTGTAATCACCCATTACACGGCACACTTGACTTGTTTTTCATGTTTGATACTTCGTTCTTACGTTCCAATATCTGGTTTTAAACACATTTGTCGAATTAACAAAGTTCGAATGAATCATGATTAAAATATGGAAATCCTTGAACCCGTTTGAGTAACACATATATTTAATATTTACAATTTTAATGTGCTAAATTAATGATCAACCAGTTCTTGATCCAGTAAGAAAGAAAATAAAACACATTCCTCCATTACTTAATCCGGAACCTGGGGATATGCAATATATAATCACCTTATGTTTTCAGTTTACATGAACCAAGATAACTTGTTATTGATAACATCGACATTCCGCATCGCTACAGCGACTCTCTGGCACACATTATACTAAAGTTATTATAGTCTCCCATTATCAATTATTGTTTTGAAATGTTCAGTGATTGATATCGGTATGAGTGGGCGCTTGGTTAGCTTGTTCCATCTCCTATGAGGTACATGGATTTGTTTCCGTGGGAATACGGACGTTTACGTTAATGAGAAAGCATACAATTTTCTTTAAAGTGCGCCTAAAGTTAGTGAATTGAACACGAGTAAAGGGAAACATCGTTGAATTACGTAGCGAGTGTATGTTAAATGAAACCCTGCGATTTACGTTACATATATGATACCTTTGGAAGAATTAGATATTTAAAGTGGTACGAGTAGGGCTGGGTATCTGAGGGGAAGAATAAGTGACTGTGTTTATCACATATGGACCACATATGCCGTATCTCTACCATATTATCTATCGAGTAGGCATGCAGCACTTTTGAGATTACCCGAAGCACTCACTCAGGTTGAATGATAACCAAAAGCAATAAACATATTACAGTTTGCAATAAACATTTTAGTTATTTCCTGCAATATGGGTTACACCACAGACATACAGGTAAAAGAAAACACATCGTGTATCGCAGAAAGTATCGATTGTCAACAATCAGTACCGGAATTTTCCGCAAAGTATTTACCAAGTCCTTATACGCAATAGTCTTTAGTATTGATCTCAGCGATGGATCATGTGTCGCTACGTAAATACTTGGTGTAATCATCTACTGAAGATCACTGAAAATGTAAGATATACCAAGAAAACAAGTCACTCTACATGAGATAAACACTTTTAAATATCCAGGAAAATGTCTTTTATCCTAACTACTAGTAAGAATTTAGTTTAAAACAGAAGATTTCGAAGGACATGTCCCGTCATAGTGACGTCGCAGTTAGCACTTTGATAAATATATCCAAATGTTCATTGCTCCTTATGAATTATAACTAATGCAGAACACAAAACAACAACATATGTGTTATTCTGATTGTGTGATATTAAAGCTACATGATTACACGGCCAATTACAACACTAGCAAAGAAATTGAACATAATAAAACAATTAGCCAGTTAGACAGAAATTAGAAACAATCTGTTGATCTGATGTTGCTCAGTCTGAAGAGACGATGCTCGTGGTTTAAATATGTTAAGATGATAAAAGGGGAGAGTAGAAGTTACTCTTACTGCAGATACACATACGTATATGTGCATATTCAGATGTGTATGCATATATATGTATTTCGTTGTGTAATTCTATGTGAATATGTGTGTATTTTACTGTATCACCTATTCCAGAAGCTGTCAACTACTGATGCCCCCTACCCCCATTTCTATAGTATATACATTTATATACGAGAATCCCAAAGATCGAGATGGAAGTCAAGAGACAAATGATCTACAGTATATTTCTACCAACACTGTGTTACCAGTACCAAACCTGGTTTCTCTCATCTTCACATTACAGAAAGATAGTGACATGTGAGATGAAATGTTTGAGGTGCCGGGGTCACCAGGCGTGATAGATTACGAAATAAATATACCAGGGAAAGAAAAGGTATAACATCTTGTAAAGATTACATAGATAGAGAACAGATCAAGTGGTTTCACCACATTATGAGAATTCATCACGAAAAGTTGCCCGTTTAAGCATATAACCACATTTGATCAGGGTACAAAGCCAGAGGAAGGCCACTGAAAAGATGGATAGAAAACGTCTGGGACATCCTGAACAGACGCGGTCATAGCACAGCCGAGACCACACATCTGGCTTTAGAACGCAAGCTCGAGCTCCAATCACCCATACGCTTAACGGCAAGAGTGGATCACAAACCGCCTAGGAAAAGACATTATACAATACATCTATTAGTAACACCTCCCCCCCCCCCGCTACCAATTTCATGCATCTTATTCAAAATGTGTTTCATATTTATTTCTCTGCCATTTTACTTTTCTTCTACCCCACGCACC
This sequence comes from Meghimatium bilineatum, assembly GCA_034231615.1. Classification (NCBI taxonomy): domain Eukaryota; kingdom Metazoa; phylum Mollusca; class Gastropoda; order Stylommatophora; family Philomycidae; genus Meghimatium; species Meghimatium bilineatum. Next base: position 15,111,553 of record CM067313.1, read on the forward strand.
ATCTTGACAATGCTCATTGGTGGCATCCAACTTTGTTTTTTGGTGTTGCATTTTTCATCTTCTACGTTTGCCTTTATTTGATCTGTATGTGTGTTTGTCATTTACAAGTGATAATGATCATTTTTACAGCCACTTTTGAAAATTCAGTTAGATTTATGACCATGCATATTAGTTCGTAGTTGGCTAATGTGCCCTATTTGAGCTGTAAATTTTCTTGGACAGTTCGGACATGGAATGACGACCGTATGCGGATTTTGGTCTATCCGAGACTTTCTAGCTACTCTCCGTTGCTGGGCTGCAACAATTCTACTATTTTCACAAGATTGATTCGCTCTTTTTGACTTTAGAGCGCCATGCAGATCTATTTTGTGCAACTTCTTCTCATGTTCCTTGGTCTATCTCAAACGATGTCAGTGAATTCTTTAACGAGTCATTGTATCGCTTCTTTTGTCCACTTTGTGATCGTTTACCCTTCTCCAGCTCACTATAGAGAAGTTTCTGTGGCAGGTGATAGTCTGGCATACGTACCAAATGACTTCCCCTATGAATGTGTGTTTGTATTATGATAGTGTCAATGCTGGGGATACCAGGTCTGTCAAGGACAGTGGTATCTGGAATCTTGCCATCAGATGTTCATGACTTTTCAGAGACAAGTTGTGTGAAAGTGATTGAGTTTCCTCACATGACGTCTATACAAAGTCCATATTTCGCTAGCGTATAACAGGACTGTAAGTACCACTGCTCTGTAGACTTTCTGCTTAGACTGTAGGCTAATGCCATTTCTACGCCACATATTTGCGAATAATCTGCCGAAAGTGCTCCTTGCTTTTGCGATCCTTTTATACCCCTGTACTCAATAGTCAGTTGCGCTTATTTATGTCTTTTTTTCATATTTAAGAACATTTCTACTATTGAGAACTGCAATTTAGACTAAAATACACATTTTGATTATTTAGGAACCAATAAAAACAATGCGGGTGACTACGCAGTTGAGATTAAGAGAAAAACAGTAATGGAGCTGAAAAAATTAAAACAGCTACAGAAACTACGACAAGGTACTAACATAAGAACCAAGTTGTGTTTACTACGAACATGTGTATTTTCTTGGGTGACATGGTTGTGAAGCATGGGCACTAAATAAAACAGGGGTCAAGAGAATAACATCATTTGAATTAAAGTGCTTTAGTTGAGTTCAGTGAATACCATAGACAGCAATAAAAACACACCAGATGTTAAGAACAATTAACGTCCTAGAAGGCTGGCTTCTGAAAACTATTTGAAAGAAAATGGTAGTTTTTTTCGGTCACATTAAGAGAAACAATGACATGGAGATAGTGTTACTGGAGATGTTACTCATGTTATTTATGATGTTACTCATACACCTCTTTTGTCCAATGACGTCTTGTTCGACCTTTCCTCTGTTACCAGCAACCATACATTCCGTCATTATTTTTTGCATTTTGCATTTTGCAATGTCTTTTTCTATGACCAAAAACCCGTATGTCACCGGGGCCCCGAATGGGAGCAAATAATAGCAACACTGTTTACCTACGATGCACATCATAAGAGAAAACTATAGGGTGGAATAGGCAGTTCCATCTAAGGGTTAAAGTGACACAGAAACAACTCCGCATTAGGAAGTATCAAGCCGATAGGTGCAGACATCTCAGCAAAACTGTACATAATTCAGCTGGTAACTACCTAGTCTCATCCATTATTGATGAAATAGTGTGACTATGATAATTCAACTGATAACTATCTATTCCCTGTTCATTCTAAGAACAAAGTGAATCAGTGCTTTTGATTGGTTGTTGTACGCAGAACATATTATAATCATTATAATCAATTGTTAAGTGCCCAATAATATTGTTTTTAAATTTTGTTTTTAAATAATGTTTTTAAATGGTTTAAATAATGTTGCTTTTACATGTCATCAGCTGATAAAAAACTCACCTGTTATCGCGGAGTAATATTGAGGTGTGTTTGACCCACTCCATTCTTAAAGTGAACAAAGTATTGTCTCCGTTATTATTGATGTAATAGTGTGACTGATAATTTAACTACAGATTTAAATCCAGCCTCTATTAATATACATCTATTCAGTTGGTGCAATTATTGCTCTTTTTCAGAATCGATGTGCAGTTTTGATGATTTGTCATGAACTTTCTCTTACGACAAATTACCTGTTATCTCATGGAGTACACATACGATTTAGTGACATTCATTGTTGTAATTGTTACTGATGTGATATTAAATACAAATATTGAACGAAGATTTGATAGACCCAAGACTATCAGCCAGGTCACGTGCTGCAATAACAATGTTTCTATATATGTCAATAATTCATAGTTCTGGCTATATCGCCAGTGCTATAGAAATAGTCAGACCTTAATATCCTCGGCGGACCACACGTTTCAGTATATAATACATTTTAATATCAGAACTACAAGTTCTGATTTTATCTTTCTCCACGAAAATCTAATACATCTGTGATAGACTAATGGCATGGTCTATTCTATTCTTTAACTATTCATTGAATTCAATCTATTGAAATTTGGTTAAATATACAGAGAGTCCTGGCATCAGGCTATCATCATCGTAGACTTCGGTTCCTATATGTTATATGAAAATCAACGTGAAGTGAACGCGTTTCACACTATCCCAAAAGATAAGGGTAACAATTTGGTCAAACATATACTTACTATATCAATAGTTTGTTTTTCATGTCCGGATCACCTCAGGAATCGATTTGCATCTGTGCACTCCAAAGTCCAGTCAATGCCAGCAGCTCGTCGAATTTCAGATCAAACGACCAGGAAACGGATTAACGACGTTGGTATTTGGGCTAGAAGACCCTACAGAGATCATGTACTTAACGACCGGTATCGCCACATACCGACTATATTATGTGAGCTAACATCATCAATGGGACGTTGGGAATAATTGGAGACGGGTTTGGTCTAGTTAAAGTCTAAAACGATTTTTCATGCCAATGTTGAAACATTAATTCCGTAAAATAATATGTCGATACACGTTTGATAAAACGTTGCCTTTTGTTCTTTTTTAGAGTATTTAGCGTTTTTATTTTGATGTCAAGAACTCACGCCCTCGACACTTATGGATCGTAATACTTCCTGATTTGTCTTTTTAACTGTCCATGGTATACGTATGAAGAATAATCAAGAAGTGATAAGAGAAATAAATAAGCGTCGAAGATTGCTGGCTACGTAACACCATGAAAAAACTTATGTTTTTTGGTCATTATATTTATACAAAACAGTGTCGTAGTTCAGTCTGTTGAGCAATAAAAATGGTCTTTACTGACAAAATTTGTTCCCCGTCTGTAAGTACCACCACTGATTTAAGTACTTTCTAACGCAAAGTATTTCTGCTCTCTAGACAAAAGATCTGACGAAATGTGTCTCGAAAATTTCTACTCATTCGATAGTAAATAAAAATATTTGATGATGAGTTGATAGACTCGAGAATAACAGCAAGACCACCAGTAGTAATGACAATGTTTCGATGCTTACCGATAATTGAAATATCTGGGTGCAGTGACATGGCGATATAAATAACGCAAGTTGGAATAAAACAAACTATAAAAAGTATAGAAATCATAACAACCATTTTGGCCACTCTCTGGTTTCGGTTAGAAATGTTGTTACCCTCTGCAGAATTGGTAGATTTTTCTCTCCACTTTGAGGATAGTCGTAGCTTAATGACAAGTATTATTGTACAAATAGTGATTATTGTGAATGCAAGAAATGGAACACAAGCATTGTTAATTGTAAAAGAAATAGTTTCGACTTTTTCGTGGTCCTCCGTGTATACTATGCCAAGAAGGGTTCTGTTTCTGTCGGGAAAATATTTCATTCCAAGTCTGTTGACCACATATAGTGGGGCTACACTGGACATGAGGATGACGAAGACAGATACAATAATAATGGACACTCGCTTTGACGTCACCACAGATTTTACCTGTAACAGAAAAGAAATGTTGGTAAGCAAAATCTGAATAGTGTGCATGAATCGTTGCGATGATGATGGGACTGTGCAGTCAATATGTAGATATGTATATATCACACCGTACTACGTTTTACAGATCATAAAATTATACGAAAATGGATAGATTACATGAATAAGTGCCTTCATTATATCGACAAAACCATAATCTTGAATATAAGTAATCTTGCATTATTTTTCGAAACGAAATATTGATAAACCCCCCTTTTTTTTCTTGCAGTAGTTAGATGAATCGATTTTCTGCCGGATGCATTGATCTGAGCGCTACGTATAGAGAGAACCTGCCCCTTTAGATTATAAAGGGGTGACGATGGATGTGGCTTTCATTGCGCAATGTATAGATCGATTCATCCCTCAACTGTCTTAGAATGACGTCACGAAAGATGCGCTTTCTATACCAAAGTAGGAATAGTATTGCGAATAATATTAAAACATTGAAATCTAGGAACTTCTTCTTGTACTGTACCTATTTTTTATAACGAAGGCATTATTATACAAGGACATGAGCAAACTTTGATAAATACGGAAACAATTACAAAGACAAACCTGCAATGGCATAACTATACAGAGACATCTTTCCAGCGTGATCAATGCGGTTATCCAGCCAGATATGCGAGTAATAGTAACGTGAGGAGTTGCACTTATGAGATGTTGAAATTCTGTTGAGTCAAATGGTAGATCTACAGAGCTGAGAGCTGGAGTTACAAACACGTTAGTGATCATTAACGTAATCAGACTTCCAAGGTCAGCTACAGCCAGTCCTATAAAAAAAATGTATGGAGACACACATCTATGATATGTAAAACAGTATTACGATAAAAACAAATACCTAACAAAGATTTCTATGACCTATATGAAAAAAAAGAAAACAATGTATATACTTTATATGTAAATACTGTCCTCGGGCATTCATTCAATTTCTAGTGTGACATAACGCACATCACTCTATAATACTAGTGTTCATGTATCCTGTATTCACCGGTTTACGAGGACTGGGTGTGGTACTAGGTGCGTGTACGAGGCCGTTGCAGCTATGATGTCAGACGCTTTGTATTGCTTTATTAGTTGTACTATACAAAGACTTATTGTGTATGTCTCGTTTTGTTTAAATAAAACACGTACACGCTGTTTCACCACTTCCAATAGTTGTTCTTGATAACCTGAGAGATTTGTATATTTACTACCGCGCGAATATATTTGTTTTGTGTTCTATATAACCGTCCAGCTATGTGCGGCATGGTACAGCGTGCATTTTGTATTATTCTGCGGTTCTTCTTCATCTTCTTCGTTCGTTCTCAAAACTCCTGCAGATCAGCAAGATGTAGGCTGGAGAATGGAATACGTTGTGTCATAGTTTACATCATTGCTGCGATATCTGCGTCTTTCGGATTGACACATCCGACTTCAACATGGCTTTGGGTCACTGACCCTATATGGGATGGGACAACCAACTTCATCCCATAACCTCCTTAGTCGCTGTGTATTCTTAGCTTCCCTATCGGACCCCAACAACACACGGGAGAGTGTGCGGTATATTTGAAGTGATATATTGTTGTTCTTGTTGTTACTATTCTTCCATCACAAGTGATGCCGATCGCTTGTTAAATCCAATTTTCAAATTCAGTTACAGTTATGTTCTTTATTATGAGTTCGTAGATAGCTAATGACCACTATTCTGGCCTCAAATTTCCGTGGGCATTTCGCGCATGGGCCCGTCACTTTCTAGATACTATCTACTGTTGAACTTCTAAATTTCTCAAAGATGCTGCGCCTTTTGTGACAGTAGCTCGCCATGCAGCTCTTTTTTCTGCAAGTTCTTCCCATGCATCTGGTCTATTTCAAGGTCCTTCAGTTAGGTCTTTATCAAATCAATTTAGCGCTTCTTTTAGCGACCCTGAGATCGTACTCCCTTCTGCAACTCACCATAGAGTAGTAACATTGGCAGGAATGATCTGGCATATGTACCAGATGACCAAGCCAACGAATCTGTGACTGCATCAGAACAGTGTCAATGATATCGATACCAGATCTGGCAAACACGATGGCATCCGGTATCTTACCTTGCCATCTGATGTTCATAACTATTCTGAGACAAGCTGTATGAAAGTGAATGAACTTCCTCTCATGTATTCTATACGCAACCCATGTGTCACAAGTGTTTATCATCACTGGAAGTATAATTGTTCTGTATACTTTCAGCTTCGTCTATAGGTTAATGCCATTTCTATGTCACGTATTTGAGTATAATCTGCCGAAAGTTATTCAAGTAAATATAAGTAGGAAGCCAGAGGACAATTTTTAAAATTTGTTGAGACTAACGGGAATTGAACCAGTCCGTTCAACGGCACCAAATCGCCTAGCAACTATTGAACACGCGTTCTTCCGTACTTGACTAACCGCATCTCCAAAAAAAGATGCGATTTCATCAATCCTTTCAAACCGTGCACAGAAAGTCACCAGAACGGACCAATCGAGACAAGGACTATTACAACAAATACACACAACCCGTACAGGTATTGAAATATCCTCAGTAACAACAAACATATAATATAATATCCGTATTAGTTATATAAGGGCCGATAGGTCTTCTTGTAATCATGGATAACATATATAGGCAATACAATTTTGCTTCGAGTAATTGTTTATACAAGTAAATATAAGTAGGAAGCCAAAGGACAATTTTTAATTTTTTTTTAACTAATACGGATATTATGTTATATAAAACAATTAGTGGAAGCACAATTGTACTGTCTATATATGTTATCCATGTTTGCAAGAAGACCTATCGGCCCTTGTATAACTAATACGGATATTATGTTATATGTTTGTTGTTACTGAGGATATTTCAATACCTGTACGGGATGTGTGTATTTGTTGTAATAGTCCTTGTTTCGATCGGTCCGTTCTGGTGACTTTCTGTGCACGGTTTGAAAGGCTTGATGAAATCGCATCTTTTTTTGGAGATGCCGTTAGTCAAGTACGGAAGAACGCGTGTTCAATAGTTGCTAGGCGATTTGGTGCCGTTGAATGGACTGGTTCAATTCCCGTTAGTCTAAAAATATTTCGAAAGTTATTCTTACCTTGGCGATCATTGTATTCACTTTTTCAAAATCGGGTAAATTTTGTGATAGATTAATACCTAGGTATTTGAATACATTCACAACTTTCAGTGATATGCCATTTACCTTTGTGTTGGGCTCGTGAAATATTGTGTCTGGTGCTTGTTTTAACATGACTTCTGTTTTCTCTGTGTTAATAGTAAGTCTAAAAATGATATAGGTTTTTGAGAATATGTCTATAATAATGTGTACATCAGCTTCAGAGTTGGCATTTATGTACAGTAATCAACAAATAGAAGATCTCAAATGATGTATGACTTGTCTGGTTTTTTCACGATGCCACCGAATGTTGAATAATAATATTTTTCATCAATACGATATAGGATATCTACTCCCAAGTCTGTCCAGATCTCTGAAATCATCATTCAACATATCAGAGAACATAAAGAGGATGGATGCTAATACTAATCCCCGTTTAACTGCATTTGAGATAGTAAAGTTTTGTAGATTAATCTACATCATCTTGAACTATAACAACCTCTGAAGACGGATGTATCGGAATATTGGCGCAAAAAGAATGGCGACACAACGTATTTCATTTTCTGGACTACATCCTGCTGGAAATCTAGTTGGACCATTGCCATGATACAGTGGGTGTTTGAGAATGAACGCTGAAGAAGAGGAAGAAGAACTCAGCTTACATTAAATCATACAATTTCGTGGATGTGAAAATGATTTACATTGTTGATTTTGATGTAAGTGAGGAAACGTGTTGCAAAGCGTCGACTTTACTCTCCTCATTGTGTGTATATATCCTTGGTCACGGCTCAACTAAAAAGCTAGTTATTGAGCAGAAACGTTATGTCAAATGTTTCCATCAGTTCTTGTTCAGTAACAATCACCACATTACTCAAAGTGTCTAGTGCATGAGCCTTGGTACCCATTTCCTGGTTTCTGGATTGATCAGAGTAGTTATATTGTTTGTGCAAAGTAGTAGAGACATGTGAATTTCAAAGGTATGAGAGCAGTGATACTAACTATACATACGGGGTTCTTTAAAAGCAACGATAGCATTGACGAGTGGAACGTTTTAATTAGAATTACACCGCTAACATTAAAGTGATTACGGAGGAGGTTAAACTAGAATTACATCGTTTACAGTAAATTGCTTACCGAAGAGGTAACCTATAGTTACGTCGTTGACAGAGAAGTGCTTACACAAGAGCTTAACAGAAATTATATTATAGACAGTGAAGTGCTTACCGAGGAGGTTACATTAGAATTACACCGTTGACAGAGAAGTACTTACCGAGGACTTTAAACTAGAATTACACCGCTGACAGTGAGTTCTTACCAAAGAGGCTGACGTTGATAGGATCCTTGAAACCTTGTTTAATAAAGCAGATGATGTTGATAATATTTGTACCGATACCACAGATATCGAGTAACTGACTGATCACGGTAAAGATAATCCACTTGATGATTACAATTGCCTCATCACTTAATAGAATATCTACGTGTATGTTTAATTTAGTTTTGTTATCAGCAACCACAGATACAACCTGTCTTACATCAACAGTCGCAGACATGGTACTCATTCTATTTAGTACAGAATATATTATATCAATTATTGTCTTCTGTCATATTCATGAACATCTCTTTCCTTTTTCTTAAGTCCAACTCAAGTCATCAATTACCTACGTAATATATCTGTAGAAAAAAAACAACATAAAAATAAATTTGTCTATCATTTTGAGGAGTTGTAATAAAAATTGGGAAGTGAGTTTTATATAATATACTACCAGGAACATAGATACATCTTCAGTATGGCGAGGGGAGAGGGTAGTTTCACTTAACACACATTACAAAGGTCATTCATCTATGTTTTAATGTGTACATCCTTATTCTTATACATTATCTTTTTGTGTAGTGTGGAGGGAGTTGTTTTAATCCACCTGTGTCTGAAGTCCATGCATGTTTTGCTGTCCTTACTGGGACAAGGGTTTGAACACTCGAACGTCCCCCTGCTATTTTTTCACTTGCGTATATGCTATAATATTTGTATGTCACAACAAAACATGAAGCAGAGGCTATCATGCTTGTATATACATGTTTTCTGTTCTTTTAGAAATGTGTATAATAAAATGTATTGGAAATTATTTTTGAAATCTTTGGAGAGTTAGTCTATATAATGAAGGTATCTGAAAGAGGAATGATGAATAGTGACAATGCTACCTGCTAGGCGTGTCTTAAGAGGAGCATAAGGAGGTGTGCGGGATGGAGTATGCTGTCTTATTCAAACAGAGGGTAATGATGCTGAAGTCAGATATGTCAGGTAGTTAGACATCGCAGACAAGATGTAAATCATAACATAGAAAACTTCGTTATTTGTATTGTCGATTGCTAATTTGTATACGTTTGAGAATGGACTCAGAAGAGGTACTGATAGGACCTAGACTAAACGTATTTCCATGAATATTTCCAAGATTAATTCCAATGATTAATTCCATGATTTCCAGAATTAATGTTTCCATAGCTGCTTTTATCGTTTTATTATTTTATCCTGGAGTTCGTCCTCGTATATTCCAGTGATTCTAACGTTACTCTACTTCAATTCACCCGTTGATCCATTCCCTATTTCTCGATTACAAAGTCGCTATTCTCTGCTCCCCTTTCGGTTCCAAACAACATATTGGCGGTATGGTCATATTCTATATAGGTTAATATAAGAAACATATTACATTTAGTCAGAGATTACATGGGATGTCTATGTACATATCAAATAAACAAAGTCTGGATACGTGAGTGATATACTATGTTCATTCTAAGAATGAAGTGGGTCAAAACACACTCATATATTACCACGCGACAACAGGTGATTTATATACAACTGATGCCGTTAAAAAAAAATAACATAGTTAATTATTCAGAACTTACGTCATATCAACCCTGTCCCCTCCCAAATAGCACTGCGAGCTTATAACATACGAGCATCTGAATACAGAGCAAAAGAAAGACCGAGAAAGAGATGTATGGATACCATCACGACCAACCTACACAAACACTGACTCAGTACGACTCAAGCATCACATCTGGTCTTGAACATAAACGTACAGCTCCCACCCCTACGCTTAACGGCAAATGTGGATGCTTTCAACCAGCTTCTACCTTGGGATAGACAATAGACGATGAACTGTAATTGTTGCCCTCTGACCTCTTTGCGCCTGTATAACGATATAACAGCGAGTATAGTAATTTATCATGGAATGTTAGAGATATATTACATGCACATTTAATTTAAAACATACATTACTATTTCATTTAGCAATAATTGATTTCATTTAACAACGGTTTTATGTTCTAATGACCTATATTATAGCGTACTTAACATTCGATTTATGCGGTCCTCGTCCAACAGGGAATCATAATCACCGAGCCCCTTTATTATAAGAATGAACGGCGTATAACAGTAATTAGACCTATACCAATCCATGAATGCGTATGTAATTAAATATTAAATCTAGTAATGTTAGAACTATGTGGGGGTACAAAAAAGTATTAAAAGTACAGTCACACGGAGGCAGATATAAGATTATATGCGTGTAATGTGTATATAATTATTAAGATGGATAGTGTCAATGTAGCAAACAGACAAGGAAATTCAGCATTTGGTAAACAAAACAAAAAACAAAAATGATTCATACAAATTATTTTAATAAATGAAATATGCAATGCTATTATCTTTCAATTAACGGAGTGATGAGAAATACCATTTAACATTAAATGAATCTTTGTATTTAATAACCGCATCTTTTCTTTTCTACACTACGCCACGATGCAGGTAATATTATTATTATGTTTAATAACTGAATAATTATATATTTCAATAAGATCAGTTATTCATGATAATATTATGGTTGAAACGTAGTGAGAATGGGAAACAACATATTACAGATTGTTGTACTGACAAAAATAATAATAGTTGTAGTAATTCTTAAATAATTATTAAGTAATTTTTAAAATCTGATGTAATTTGTCGTTTTACAGAATTAAATGACAGAGGCCTACATTGTTCCGCTTTATATATGTATATATATATATATATATATAGGGTTTCAATTAAAAAACTTACTGTCTCTTAATGTTCAATAGTTTCAATGAAAGATTGATAGTCACGAGACAAAAACAACCATTCTGTGTTCAAGAATAACACGCTACTTAGATACTCATCACGTTATGTTCAGCTGTCACCTTTGCTATTGCTTTGCTATTGCTTTGCTATTGCTTTGCTATTGCTTTGCTATTGCTGTGCTATTATACCCAAATTTTTTTTTTGTAAACTTGGAAGTAAAATAGCTAAATGATTAAGAGCACCTTTATACTAACAGTATGCTACTAATGCCAGACTTGGCAACTGACATCTACACATTGGAGAAAAATCGGAACGTGTGAAATGAAATGTCTAAGGAAGCTGTTTGACTCACCAGACTCAACAAATACAGTGAGAACATCAGAAAGATAATAGGTATAACATCATGCACTGAATGTATAGAGAAACCGCAATTACAATAGTGGTGACATCTTATGAGGATGAATAGTCAACTTCCCTTAAGAGCGTATACCATTTATGGAATCAGAATACAGATCCAAGTGAGACCTAGGAAAAAGTTGTTAGACAACATCAGGACCATCAAGAATAAACATTACTACACATCAACCAAATGTAGGGGCTGATCATCTGAGGGCTAGAATAAAGGACTTTGCTTACCGCATATGGACTAAATATGTCGTCTCTCTATACTTCTATAAGATCTTGGGAGTACGCAGCACTTTTGAGATTGCCCGAAGCACTGAGGTTCGATGGTAACCAATAAACATATAATCTTTCATAGTTTGCAATAAACGATTTAGTTTTTTCCTGCAAGATGAATTAAAACACAGATTTACAGGCAAAAGAACACATTTCGTGTATCGCAGAAAGTATTTGGTGTCAACAATCAGGGATGAAATTTCCCGTAAGATATTTAGCAAGTCTTTTTATAATAGTCTTGAGTACTGGTCTCAGTGATGCATCATTTGTCTTTACGCGAACACTTAGTGTCATCAGCTATTGAAGATCACTGAAAAAGTAGGATCTACCAGAAAACAAGTCAAAATTAACATCAGCACGTATAAATATCTAGAAACATGTCTTTTATCCTAACTGTACTAGTAAGAAATTGGTTTAAAACGGAGTGTTTCGAAGAAAATACCTCGTCGTCGTGACGTCGCAGTTAGCACTTTGATAACATATCCAAATGTTCATTGCTACATATGAATTATAAATAATGCAACACACGTAACTATTTAAAACATGTTAGACTGCTTGTGAATGTGCGATATTATAGCTACAGGATTACACGGACATTACAACAACAACAAAGAAATTAGACAATATCAAACAATTAGCCAGTTAGGCAGCAAGTTGAATTATCCTGTGTATGAAAGACAGCTCTGAGAAATCGCCTCACTTCAAATAGAAAGTAATAGCAAGTTGCTCTATGTCCTGGACTGAGTGACAGACATTTCTGCAACGTTCTTTAATCGTGTTCAACATTTCCGATGACTTCCGTATAAGAGAAAATAGTACTTAACTCATCATCATCATCAAGTGCCGTGTCCGCAACGAAGGTTGGCTGTAACGTATCTCCAACATCTCCTGTCTCTTGTCTTGGTGGTGCACTCTGCTAGACTGTAACCTGTCCATCGTGTAATGTTACTCTCCCACTTGTATCTCTGCCTACCTCTTGCTCGCTTCCCTTTGTCTTTACCCTCAAGTAAGGTCTTTAATAGGGTGTCATGTCTTTTAATGTGTCCAAAGTATTTTATTTGCCTGATCTTTATTCCTCTTAGTAGTTCTTTCTTCATATTAAGTGTCTTTAGCACCTCTTTATTTGTTTTCTTCTCTTTCCATGATGTTCTCCCTATTCTTCTATATACCCACATCTCAAAGGCATCAATTTTGTCTTCTAATTGTTTATTTAGTGTCCATGTTTCTGAGCCATACAATAATATGGAATAGATGTAGCATTTTATAATTCTCATTTTTAACGTGTTTGTAATTTGTTTAGATATTAATAATTTCCTCATGTCATTGAAGGTACTTTTAGCCATTCCTATTCTCCTTTTAACTTCTGTTTCACATCTGCCATCATTTGTGACTACGTGTCCAACATATTGATACTAGTACTTAACTATGAATACTTTATTTCTCCGTCTAAACAACCTTCTCCAACAACGACTGCCACTCAACTCATTTTTCGCACCTCAGAACACCTAGAACTTGCAGTGACAAGGTGTCGGTCGTCAGTTTGTGTTCTTTTTCTTCTTCTACGTTCGTTCTCAAACTCTTGCAGATTAGCAAGATGTAGTCTGGAGAACGGAATGCGTTGTGTCATTGTTTACAGCATAGATGCGATATCTGCGCCTTTCGGCTTGACACATCCGACTTCATCATGGCTTTGGGTCTCTGTCCCTATATGGGATGGGGCAGCTGACTCCATCCCATAACCTCCTTAGTCGCCTTTTACAACATGCATGGAAGGTAAACAGAGTTGCCATTCTTTGCTCCCCTTTCGGGCCCCGGCAACACACGGGCGTCAGTTTGTGTATATTTTATATCAGCAGCCAATGCAAATCACGGAAAAAGACAACGGCGTTACTTTGGTTGTATGATTTCCAAGTTACTCCATATGTCGTGTAATGCAGATGTACATAATTGTACAGTGTCGCCAAAAGTACATGAATGATCAGGATGCTAGAGTTTTCGCACTGTGCCTCCAGTCGCATATACTTGTCAAATAATTTGATTGTCATTAATTTATCGTAAAATACACAAAAATAATGTTATTTTATCTTCTGAAATTGCTGTTTTTTCTATAACTGAATTGCCAGGTTTTACTTTAAAAAAAATAAGATATTGTTATCAAATTAACTATGACATATTTAAAATAATTATGAACTGTTTACATCACCTCACCAGTCTCATTACAAATATACAGATATATACAGTCCACGATGTCAAAAAAAAATCCGTACTAGGTTTGTCAAAGTTTGGTCCCGATTTAAAGTGTGTGATACTACAGGGTGTTATACGATCGCTGGTTACATAATTTTTAATGAAATATATGTACTTAATATTACAGTGGCGTATGTTTATGGGTAGTGAGTGCACAATGTGAGTCATCAGAGTACTGTGTGTGAGTGTGTGTAGTTAATGAGTTTGCCTCTCTTTTGGGGAGGTGTGCCCCTTTAAACCAGCGGAGAAAGTCCAATTATATCAGGACACACTAACATACAATATTAGAGGTAACAAAGAACCCATTTATGAATTAGCAGAGTTCACATTGGCCAAGACTCGTTCCAACAATTAAACTAAATGTATGTTTGATGAAAAAAGGGTTTAGTAGTAGAGATTAATATACAAAAGTTGTTATTAGAAAAATAAGCAGACATTATTGGTACAAAACCTCATATTGCAAATTGGTTAAAAAATTGGTTCTTGTTTGAAACCCGCGTCACCCGATGTTAATATTAATTTGATTATTCCCCTTGGCAATTGATATTTAGTAGTTATTAATTTAACTGTTAATTTTGTAGGGTTATGGGTAGGGTTTTGGTTGGGAGAGGTTTTGATTTACATAACTAACCTTAACCCAGATTGTGAATAAATTTATCTTAAAATTATTACGGGGTTAACATAAACTAACAGGCATTGCCAAGGGAAATAATCACATTGAGAGATACTAGTTCCAAAAAAAACCCCCCAGAAAATTCTCCTGAGCAATTGCACATATTTACTGCATGCCATGAGACAAAAGGTCAATAATTCCAGTATCTTATGTAAAAATAACTTCATTATGTTGCCTCATACTTTGCCAATACGCCAATTGGCATCACAAATCGTTTTAATTGATACCACTTACCACCAGTAGTTTTAATTTACAACCCCATTAGTATTTACAGCCATCAGCCTTTATTGACATTAGTATTAGTGTTTATTAATTATCACCATTAGTGTTTATTGACAGCCCCATTAGTGTTTAGTGTTTATAGTGACTACAAAATTTTAACCAAATCCCTAACAAACAAACTAAAACCAGTCATGAATACACTCATTCATGAAGACCAACAGTGCAGTGTCCAACACAGAAACATACACCAACATGCACATTTCATAAGAGATTTAGTCAATTACACACACGACACAGATAGTACATCGTCAATATTGTCTCTCGACCAAGAGAAGGCATTTGACAGACTATCACACACATACCTACACAAAACACTACAAAACTGCAATATAGGAGAACTTTTCAGGAGGTGGATTCAAATCATTTACTCTAAACCAGAGAGCAGAGTCTTAGTCAACCACTCGTTTACTGAAAATTTCAGACTAACGAGATCGGTTAGACAGGGCTGCTCACTCTCTCCACTGTTGTATGTTCTCGCTTTGGAACCACTTCTTGAAAAGATTCGACAAGACACCACAATCTCAGGCACTTTCATTCCAGGGAAAGGAAATCAGAAGTTGTGCGCCTATGCGGACGATACTGCTTTCTTCCCGCCCAATGAAAGGTCTATTCGAAATATTTTGGACACATTCACAGAATTTGGAACCGGCAGTGGTTCCAAATTGAATGTTCAAAAATCAATTATCATGGGCCTGGGTAGGTGGAAAAATAAAACAGATTTCCCCTACAACATAACAACAACAGACAACATCAGAATATACGGCATAACATTCCCATCAAACCCACTGATCATACACAAGACAACATGGTGTAACCTTGTCACACAGATCACAGGCATGCTGTACAGATATCAATTTAAAACTACAACAATTTTTGGCAGAAGCAGAGTCGTGAACACATACATCATTCCAAAACTGATATACATTGCCACAATTTTTGACCCTCCAGACGACACTGTCACAGAAATTTACAAACAGATAAGGAGTTTTATTTTTGCTCACACCATACAAAGCATACAACATAAAACACTCATACAAGACAAACAACACGGAGGCATTGCATTACAAGACATTCGCACAAAAATCAGAGCCATTAGAATCAGCCATGTAGGCCATATCATTAAACACCCACAACGACATACCTTGGCCCACTATTACATGGGAACGAGGCTGACAAGACTGGCGACATTCAACAACACAATCCCCCACCACGACGGTAAACCACCAACATTTTATAAAACATGCCTTAAAGCCATACACGGGCATGAGCATCTCATTCATAAGAAAACAAACATCATCTACAAACAGCTGGTCAAGCTCCAGGCGCCCCCCTTACGTATCAGAATTAAGAAAGGGTACACTTATTTTATGACCGACTATACGGAGACTTTCAACAACCTTCACATTCCAGGTGTCACTCCAAAAGCTAGGGAAATAGCCTTCAGGCTATTATTCAACATGACGCCGAATATAGGGAAACAAGCACGTAGACTAGACCAGATGCCAAAATGTAAACTTTGCAGAAGAAATATCACAGAAACAGAAGACCACATCTTTTACACATGCAATACAATCACTCCTATCAGAAACAGATTAAGAGAGATAATAAAAACACACATACACAACACGGACATTTACAAAGCTATAATGTTGAACGTACTGCCTCAGACAACAGATGTACACAACAAACTGATCATATTGTTATCCCAATACAGATATTTGATCTGGTCTTGTCGGATACGGGCAGTGTTTCACAATACAATATTTCAACCACATACAGTTCTACACATATTCAATCAGATGGCACAGCACATAATATAAACTTGTACAGAAATACACAAATCATTACTGTTTTTTTTTTTCATAAATAAATTTTGTTGTCATCCATGTATCACTCATTTCACAAAATTGTAGAACCCCAGCATTCCACATTTCAATTCACGGGAAAAATTTCATCACATTACATATGTCTATTGTCGTTACTTTGATAACTTTTTTCACGTAAATTGTGTATATAAAATGTTTTACTAAGTATTTCCGAGAGGAGACACAATATAAAACCAAATGTTTCAAATGAACTATTTTTTCCAAACACACTTTGTAGTTTTATTTATCTCCAAATGTTAGAAAACTTTTGCTACTGCACGTACGTATTATATTACGACTTACTGTGTAGCTTTACTCATAATATGAACATGTATGGATATATGTAAACAATTACTACTTTGTTGGTATTTCCCCATCAATTAATTTTGTTGTCATCCATGTATCACCCATTTCACAAAATTGTAAAAGCCCATCATTCCACATTTCAACTCGCGGGCAAAATTTCATCACATTACATATGTCTATTGGTGTTACTTTTATAATATGTATTGTTACAAATATGTTGTAGGGCCCATATACATATATATATGTGAATAAATATGTATAGGTACATACAATGTTATTTGGAAAATAAAAACCAAAAAAGGGCAAAAAAACAAACAAACAACCCCTACATGAAATCCAGCTCACACTATGCACATATATGTACACTTGTGTGTGTATATGTATATATATGTATATTTGTGTGTGTATATATGTGCACGTGTGTGGGTATGTATGTATATATGCTATGTATGTGTGTGTGTGTAAATGCATTTTTGCTTGGATAATATGCGTGCAAGGATGAACAAAAATAAAAACTCTTTCACATATTATATTTATCATTACACTCTCATCACAAATTTTTCATGAATGTTGTTAATCCATCTCATAACAAATGCACACTGCACATTTGAAATGTATTTGGTTTTGTAAATATTTTTTGTTGCAAATAAAAATTGAAAAAAAAAAAAAAAAAAAAAGTAGTGTTTATTGACATCACCATTAGTGTTTATAATAATAGTGTTTGTAATTATATATATTATATATATATATATATATATATATATATATATATATATATATATATATATATATAAAGTATGGTAGTCAGCGTTGTGTATGTTATCTCTCACATTCCTCATTATATTTTCTTTTTAGAGAGGCGGGAGAGAATTCAAAACGTAGCTATGTGGATAATCCTGGTTGCATATAGGACACACCCTGTATGGTTTTAGTATTTCTCCATGATTTTCTGGGCATATCTCATAGAATTTAAATATGGCGTTCCCGTGCATACCTCAGAGTGAGTTTTCACACAGGCTACCCACTACACAGTGAGCTCAATCATGTGAAGGGAAGCAGGTTCAAGAGAGGCGAATCGTGGTTGGGTCGGGCCGAGGACATGAAACATGTCTGCGCCCAGAAGACATATCTCCTGGCGACAAATGGATACATATTCCAACGGTCTTTGAAGAGGCAGTCACGACCGTCGTTACACTCAAAAAAAAAGTGCAGTAAACACAGCCACGTAAGCGTGGATACTGAGGTCAAGGCAATAATATGCGAGAATACTAATGACACGTATGTTATGATTTCTACGGACGGGGTCGGTCGTCCGTCACCACCGATGCGCATGGTCCTTTACTGCCAGATCAAAAGGAAGAACAGTGCACGAAGCCAGTGGTGCCGTTATTGCAGCAACGAGCAGTTTAACAAAGGAATTATTTGCTGTAACGCAGGCACTTTACTGACTGCAATCGCAAGCCTATACGCATGCGTGTATACTAAGTAACTCATCGAATATGATTCAGAAAGTCAAAACAGTTGACGTGCGTAGAGAATGGGCAGAGTCATTAGAGTGAACTAAAATGAGGGTATCACTACGAAAACGTACGCATATTTGTGTCCCCTGACACGTGGGCGTGGAAGGAAACGAACGTGTCGACCAGTTAGCTAGCCTCGCCACCACAACTGACAGTCATCCTATGGAGCGAGTAGACATACTCATTGCTCTTCGTGAATCCTCACGATCAGAGGATTTCGAGATGATTGAGCATGAGTTAATATCGAGAATGCAAAAATTGGGTGTGAGAATAGGCGTGGCCCATAAATAACCCATGGCACAGATTTTTTTAAATCAGTGAATAAACATAGAACTGGAACCATTAGCCTTTATACCCAGAGAGATTTCTGAAGCGGAGATAGGAAAACATATGGACATGTCCGGTGTGCGAAGAGGGTAATCAACAGATCTAATACCTAATCAAAAGATGTATATAAACAAGGTCTAGAAAATATACAGGCTCGTCAGTGATACCATTCCTAAGAAAGACAATCTAAACTGTGCAATAACTACATAACTATTAGTTGAATCTCCCATTCTCTAGTTAGGTGATGCTAGAGAGCCTTCTCAACAGAATACAATCGCATTTAGAAAAATTACACGAAGAAAAGGCTGATTTCCATTAAACACAATTACTACAGAACATATGTTCAACATCAGTTTATTGAAGGCAGCAGACGGGATTTAAATCAGTATGTTCAGTTAGTACACCTAATAGCCTCGCATCTAGTTTACATTATGCGTGGTGAATAGGTGCAAGCTGAACGGATCTGTTCAAATCCCATCTGTTGCCTTCAGGTTTTTCTCTACAGTCCCATATGTTTTATAATTACCTTATTTATTTAACATAAGTATTTGATTGTGTATGAACCAATGTATATGGCAAATATTTGATGGTGTATGACATCAATGTATATGGCAAATATTTGATGGTGTATGACATCAATGTATATGGCAAGTATTTGATGGTGTATGACATCAATGTATATGGCAAATATTTGATGGTGTATGACATCAATGTATATGGCAAGTATTTGATGGTGTATGACATCAATGTATATGGCAAGTATTTGATGGTGTATGACATCAATGTATATGGCAAATATTTGATGGTGTATCTCATCAATGTATATGGCAAATATCTGATTGTGTATGACATCAATGTCTATGGCAAGTACTCAGAGAATACAAGCTGTGTTAATACGTTACACATTATTCATAATAAGTTATATGAAAGTCGTGACAGACACATCAGCATTGTCATAATTCGAGTAGCAGCACACACTTGTGCAGGGAGAAGAAACCGGGGATGATATCAACATAAGTATCCGCTTAACAATAAGGACACATATCGCTGATATCCATTTTGACTGAACCCCACTCATGATACTTATCAAATACTATCACATTTTACAATTTACGTATTGTATCACAGTGGCTATCTCGCATTCACGATACTCATCAAATACCATTACATTTTACAATTTACATATTGTATCACAGTGATTGCCCATCATTCATGATATTCATTAAATATTCATTAAATATTCATTAAATATTCATTAAATATTCATTAAATATTCATTAAATATTCATTAAATATTCATTAAATAGGCCTATATTCATTAAATATTAAATTTACAAGAGACTTATTATGTCACAGTGAATCAGAAAATGTACAATGACGATCTTCATGCCAACTCCCAAAAACGTTTCCCATGCACAAAAAACAATTTGGACGCAATGTGACAGCCGTAAACTCAATGGCAATATTATTTGGATTGGAAATACGGGAAAGAATGGTTTTTTGTGATCTGCATGTGTTAAAATCACATATTTTATCAGATAATTCTCATTTGCGGTCACGGTTGTGTTGTACACATATACAAAATGTGTGTACACATATAAGGAACATGCAATCATCGTCACAGTATAGGGATGTGTTGTATCGTATAACCAGGAATGATTTCAATGAGGGCAGATCACATGTCATCATTTGTATAAATCTGGTATTCAGTAATAAGACACAGACAGTATAATACTGTATTGTTAAGTGATAGTAAAATGAACCAGCTGTACTGTTAGTAGACTCCTAGGTACTCCTTCAACTTCAGCAGATCTTACATGCTATGTATTTCCACAGATAATGATGTTATGCAGTTATCAAATTTCTGAGAGATTTCAACAGATCATGCTGTCTCGTAGAGCTTGACTACACATTTCTTTGATCAGAGATGCTATTTCAAAGAATTTCATCACATATTTCTTTTATCAGAGATGCTGTCTCAAAAATGTTTACCACTCAATTCTTTGACCAGAGACACTGCTGTCTTGAAGAAGTTAACCACACATTTTTTTGACCATAGACGTTGATGTCTCGAAAATGTTAACCACAATTGTATTTGATTTTATTAATTACAATTTACACGACCAGTAGTTGTTTGTTTAAATGACAATCCTCGTCTCGTCTGCTTGCTGTAAATATAACATATTTACAAATGATAATGTGGAAGTAAGACTGCTTTGTTAGTTTTGTCAACAGTTATCTACAAAATCGATGGCAACAAGTGTATATGGCAAGTAGCGAATAAAATATTTGTCTAAGTTACATATAAAGTACATTTTTTACATGAATATATAGACATGGTTTGCAAATTATAACCACTGCAATTACCGCTACAAAATAATGTGGTTTACAAACTGAAATAATGTGAAATACACGTTGTCCATTAAGCATTGTGTATACATGTATATCTAAAATTAGCGGAAACACAAGAGCATTTATACATATATATATATATATGTATACTCTTTTATATATATATATATATATATATATATACTCTTATATATATGCACACACACACACACACACACACATATATATATATATATATAAAGTATTCAGCTGTGTTGTGTCTGTATAAAGTTCGTTAGTAATGGAGAGGTTGTTGGGGGGTGGTAACAGTTGTTTTTGCAGGTTTTTGCAATGCAGGGCATTCAATAAGGTGGTGTTTTACTGTGTCGTCCTCTTGTCTGTTACAGCGGTTGTTTTCTATGAAGATCTAGAAATCGCAATGAAACAGTGTAAACATCATGAAGTAACTATAGTAATGGGGGACTTTAACGCAAAAGTAGGTGAAACAGAAATAAAAGATGTGACAGGAAGATTTGGATTAGGAATTAAGAACGATAGAGGTGATTTATTGATAGTGTGGACACATGCACATAACTTAATAATAGGGAATACATGGTTCAAGCAACATCCAAGAAGGCTGTGTACATGGATTAGCCAATGTGATAATACTCGGAACCAAATTGATTACATTTTAGTCTCTAAAAGACATAGAAACAGCATTAGATCTATGAAAACAAGGCCAGGTGCTGACTGTAACAGTGATCATATACTACTGGTAGCGAAATAATTGTGTATAAGATTAATGAAGATCAAGAGAGCACCACAGGATATGAAATTAGATTAATATTATTGAAATCAGATGCTGACATTAAAGAAAGATACAACATAAATGTACAAAATAGATACAATGCCATTGCAAAGATTTAGAGTATTGAAGATCAATGGAACATGCTAAAATATTCGATAAACCAAACATCTAAAGCGATAATACCAAAAGTAAAACATACATCAAAACAAAAATGGATGACAGAAGAAATATTAGAATTGATGAGAACCATATGGAAAAATAAACACAAGATAGAGTAATATAAGAAAATATATAAGGAGATACGAGAAAAATGCAAAATAGCAAAAGAAAGTGGGCTGAACAAGAAATGCACAGAAATAGAATTGCATAACAACCAAGATACATTACTTTATAAGAACGTTGAGGTGATAATAGGAACGAGAACGCAAACAGTTACAGGGTGTCTTAAATCTAAGAAAGGGCAGGTATTAATGAGAATAGATCACATAGTACAGAGATGGTCAGAATATATCAAAGAACTTTATGATGATAATAGGCCAGAAATAAACATACAAGATAACGGCGAGGGTCCATCAATACTCACAGCAGAAGTAAGAGAGGCACTAAGACACATGAAATATGACAAACCCCAGGTCCAGACAATATCACATTAGAAGAATTAGCAGCTTTAGATGACTTTGGAGTTGAAATAATCACAAAATTGCTGAATGACATATATAATAGTGGAAACGTACCCGATGACTTAATGCGGTCCATATTTATAGCCTTACCTAAGAAACCAGTGACCACCGAATGTGAAGAACACCGTACAATCAGCCTCATGAGCCAATTAACCAAAATACTTCTCAGAATCATCATGAAGAGACTGGGAAACAAAATAAAACCAGAAATAAGTCCAGAACAATGTGGATTTGTAGAAGGCAAAGGTACCAACAATGCGATTTATATATTGAGAACACTAATAGAGAGGTCTATAGAGGTAAAAACAGATCTGTACCTCTGTTTTATAGACTACACGAAATCATTTGATAAAGTTAAACATATCGAAATTATACACACGCAAGAGAATTTGAACATTGACATGAAGTATTTAAGAATAAGCACATCTGCCTCACAGATACTAGCCATATTTTATATACACCCAAAAAAAATGAAACAAGAAATAAACTACTAGAAACGTATCATCGAAGATTTAATATGTTACTGTTTCTAAGTTACTGTTTGGTGGTAACACGCAGGTGTTGCAGTTACCACGTGCATGTTTCGGAGGAGACACGTGATCATCAGAGCCGCCATGAACATTTGTGATCAATGGCATATTCAGACACTGATGATACATTGCTATTTGCAATATACAAATATGATTGAGGCATGAATCACTGACATCCAGAATAGCGCAGTCTTTCTTTCTTCTCGTGTGACATATTCTTTCCAGAACGTGGTCTTCCTTATTGATTCTCTGAACAATACGTGATTTTGAGCGAGTTGACCTGCCGGAGCTAGAGCCATGTTTATGCAATCTGATATATCACTGCACATCGTCGACTTGAGCGCCCCCTTCCACTATTGTTGTTAACTCTGCCTTCAGCTATTAACATTTCCGTGATGTTACGTCTCTTTATATGACAAAATAAAAACAACTTCCATGTTAGGATGTTGTTAGGGAGCCAGCCCTCTGCAACGTCTATTGATATTAACACTTCTTGATTTGGTTTTTTAAAATCTGTCCATGGTATACTTAAAATTCTTCTGTAGCATCTCATTTCGAAAGAAGCGATGCGATTCTCTTTGCTAATATTTTATTTAATGCAAATGTCTCACAACCGTGTATTGTCACTGTAAATACGTATGTTCTGATACTACATAGTTTGGCTATGTTGCTGGTACCTTGTAAAATATTTTTCATTTGGGCAAGTTTCAATGTCGTCATTAAATATTAATGTATGTATCTGAAACATGGACACTAAATACATAATTAGAAGAGAATTTGAGATGTGGGCATATAGGAGAATAAGGAGAACATCATAGAAAGAGAAGAAAACAAATAAAGAGGTGCTAAAACACTTAATATAAAGAAATAATTACTAAGAGAAAAAAAGATCAGGCAAATAAGATATTTTGGACACATTAAAAGAGCTTATTAAAGACCTTACTTGAGGGCAAAGTCAAAGGGAAGCGAGTACGATGTAGATATAGATACAAGTGGGAGAAAACATCATAAGGTCCACAGGTTACGGTCTAGCATAGTGCACCACCAAAACACCAGACAGGGAATGCTAGAGATCTGTTGCAGCCAACTTTCGTTGCGGAGACGGTACTTGATGATGATGATTATAACGTGGCCCATAGACAGCCCCTAACAAAGATTTCATAAAGAGTAGTGAATCAACATAGGACCGGAACCATTAACCGTTATACCCCTGATTACTGAATAGTAGATCTCAGCACCTATGGAGTGTCCGGTGTGAGAAGGGGATAACCAACATATCTATTACCTAATAACAGCAGACATGAATACATACAATAAATAATGATTCATTTTACTTCGGTGTGTACGCATGTGGTTGCGTCTGTGGGTCTCACCAATGGCCCACTAGACATACCATCCATGCAACAGAAAACCTTAGTGGATGACATGCCGTTATATTGAGGTTATCTTCTTATGGAAGCTTCATGGCACGTCATCTATACAATTATGATTTTGTTTTGTTGTTGAAATGTTTTACATGTTTGCCAGAATATATATGTATTCACCCTCTGTGGTTGGGAGGGAGCCAGAGATGTACTGTGCAGCACTGAGGAGGAGGAAACTGACATCACTGTTTTTCCTATGGCTGAGGCCCATCATAGAGGTACAGTGACTCAGGACGTGACAATCCTTTTGACTTGAACATTTGGTTGCATGCCTGGAGCAATAGAGAAGTTCGGCATAACCAGTAGTCAACTGCTGGCGGGGAATGAGCACAGTAAACCCTATCTTGGCTACAGTGGCTAGGAGCAGTGCATAGGTTTAAACCTACCTTCCTGGAGGTGTGATAGTTATTCTCTGGCTCTGTCCCGGGGTGGGCCGAAAATCCACAGACTTCCCAGCAATATAATGCCATCTAATGGCATTAGGTCAAAGGGCATGAGCCCATGGACCGCTGGATCAGCAACCAACCAACCAACTTCGGTGTGTGTAAACACTTATTCCATGTTTAAATAAAGCATACATAAATTATTGAAATGTTAAAATTTAAGAAAGACATACACATAAACACATAAAATACATAAACACTCGAACAATATTTTGTTTTCCACGTTACAACTATGATGTGTAGCAGAAATGTATAATGAATGGCATCTTGCTCATGAAAGATAATTTTGTGTTTCTAAATTACGTGTTTCACAACTAATCCGCGTCACATTTGTAACTATACTGAAATATATCCTTTCTGAAGACATCTTCACGCTATACTTTCATTGATTCTGTACTCAATTCCCTGTCTAACTATCCGTCTTTAATCACTATGCCCAACACTGAAGTGTGGGTATGTATAATTAGTTCCGTCAAAATACTTTCTGAAACATATGTTTATATCTTCACTAGAAGTGTCACGTTCAATTGCCTTTCATCCCCGCTATAAACGTAAACTTTATCTTATCACCAAACCTAACCTTTTAACTTGTATATTTATATGGTAAATAATAATAAATGCAATATTTTATTAGCATATTCCCTATCTTTCTCTTATAGACGATACTATCAATACAATTTATGTATTATAAATAAGTATGTCTTTTGTATGTCAATGAGTCACACATTAACCATACTTTCTTGAGTGACACACTGATGTAACAATGTAATATTGTTCTAAATTCATATTTTAAACGTATGCTGTTGTTATTACCGAGACTCAATATTTATTATATACATATAACTAAATCGTATATATTCAACTTGAATTAATGAATTTGTAATTCTAGGATATTCATTGAAATAAGAAAAAAACTGCACATTAAATACGCATTTGTAAGATCGTACAATTACGCATTTTTATGATAGTAATATTACCCGATCTACAATATTACAAGTACGCATTTCTACTATAGTACAAGTACGCATTTCTACAATAGTAAAAGTAGGCATATCTACGATAGAACAAGTACACATTTCTACGATAGTACAATTACGCAATTCTACGTTAGTACAAGTACGCACTTCTACGATAGTTCAATTACGCAATTCTACGTTAGTACAAGTACGCACTTCTACGATAGTTCAATTACGCAATTCTACGTTAGTACAAGTACGCATTTCTACGATAGTACAATTACGCAATTCTACGATAGTGAAAGTACGCATTTCTAAGATAGAACAAGTATATTCCTAAATCCAGAGTGAAAATGGGCGATACTAATTTCTCGATGACACCTTGGGTTCTTCTCCCACAAACCGGTGAGATAAAGGAGGCACTGATCAGTGATGTAGCAGGTGTTATCTTAAAATGGGTTTTCTTTGCTATAGTGTGTCAAGGTGTTGACCTTTTTGGCATAGGAACAAATATTATCAACATCATATGCTTTCTGAGACAAGGGTTCAAGGATCCAGTAAACGTTAGCCTTATGGGTATAGTAGTTGATGTTTATATTAAAGACATTCTCAATAATATTATATAGATTTACTGTAGTATTTCCAATATTTAATATCAAATTCTCAACGTTTGTCCTGTCTATTTACAGTACAGTTTCATAGTATTTCTTCCTCTATCGTTCTCTTTCTCCATCTGATTTTCTAATGTGTGCCCATGTACTCACATCATTCTTTCTTGCTATTATTCTGTATATCGTAGTTCGAAATACAGCGCACCATCGTCTGCCAGATACTTCTCTATGGTGAGATGGAGAAGGACACACAATGTCAAGGTGGCCAAAAGAAGCGCTACAAAGACTCGTTAAAGAACTCACTAAAAGCCTTTGAAATAGACCACGATACATGGGAAGAAATTGCACAAAATAGATCTACATGGCGTTCTAAAATCAATAAGAGTGCGTCATCTTGTGAAAAGAGGAGAAATGCAGCAGCCCAACAGCGGACAGCAGCTAGAAAGATCCGTCTACTGTCGTCATTCAATGTCCGAACTGTCCAAGGACATTTACAGCTCGAATAGGGTTCATTAGCCATCTACGAACTCATAATCAAGGACATAACTAAAAGTGAATTTTCAAAAGTGGATATAACAAATGGTCATCATCACTTGTGATGGACGAACAGCATCACAACAGTTCGATGAACTCACTGTCGAGTTATCAATAGAAAAATCAAACTCCCAGTAGATGACATATCAATAATAAAATAGTTGGTCATCACAGAGACTAAAAAACATCACAGATGTAAAATCTATGACATGGAGCAAACAGAAACACAAAGTTACAACTACTAAGAAGCTATATCTTTCCAGTGGCAACATAGGGTTGAGAAAGGTCGTATTGTCATGGACAATGGAAACGAAATTATCTGCATTCTTCCTCTGCGTCTTTTTCAGCGTTCATTTTCAAACCTCTAGCCCCTCCTCCCTCCGTTTGTAGCATGACCATGGCCCTACTAGATTTCCAGAAGGATGTAGTCCAATAAATGGAACTGCGTTGTGTCGTCGTTTTATTTGCGCCAATGGCACGAGACACCAGTCTTCGGCAAAAATCTGCATTCTAAATTAAATCTTATAGAACGGTCCTAAGAATTTTATGGACACAAAAAAATCTAGTGCAGATGTTCACAAAGATCTGAACAAAGAGTAAGACTGGTTCCTCAAAACTATCAACCAAAAAAGGCATACTAACATATTTCGGACACAAAAAAAGACACAATGGTTTAGAAAGTTTAATCACGGAGGAGAAACTTTCAGGGAAGAGAACACGGGGCAGACCCAAGACCACGATGGACACATGACATCGAATAACTTCTGAAAATGGGACTGGAAGAAGCGTGGCAGCTTGCATAGAGCCTTGCTGCTTACAGTGTGGTAGTAATGATAACGTTCTGCAAAATACACGTCACAGAGAGAGAGAGAGAAAGAGAAAGAGATAGAGAGAGAGAGGCCATCGCATGTGATAATGACAACTGTTTCTTACCTGTGTTGCTGAATCTCTCTGGTTTGTGCAGAGATGACCTAAAAGTCCAATCCTGAAACAGAATCACGAGCCATATTAGGTAAATGTATCTGGATGTAGTCCAGAAAATCTGTTCGTTTTCTCTGTCTTTTGATGGATCACGTTTTCTCTGTCTTTTGATGGATCACGTTTTCTCTGTCTTTTGATGGATCACGTTTTCTCTGTCTTTTGATGCATCACGTTTTCTCTGTCTTTTGATGCATCACGTTTTCTCTGTCTTTTGATGCATCACGTTTTCTCTGTCTTTTGATGCATCACGTTTTCTCTGTCTTTTGATGCATCACGTTTTCTCTGTCTTTTGATGCATCACGTTTTCTCTGTCTTTTGATGCATCACGTTTTCTCTGTCTTTTGATGCATCACGTTTTCTCTGTGCCTCCGAGATATGATGCCTCTCAACGATGAAAACAGCGTTTGGGGGGGGGGGGGGTGGCGTTTCTGATCAACAGGCTCTGTGGATGTAGTATTGATGTTTGAAACGGTCTTTGAAGAGTTTCCTCTGCCCACAGAGCAGGTAGTATTTCCTCCAGGAACTCCAAGTGCATCAGTAATTTTTGGATGTGTTACATTCATGAGAATACTATTTCCTATCCATGTAAGTTGCACTTTATAATGACTCCAGTTCCATGCACTTTGGCTTGACAATTTATCCTGAGACGTTTGCGGGATACAGCATGCATACAATTTATATAACACATGTTAATGTGTTAGCCGCATCTGACATGTTTATTGCATATTGTTCAGGTCTCACAATTGCACTGAAAAGTACCAAAGACATTAGGGTCATATTGTAATTCTTTGACATGACTAACGCCCTTCCGTTTTCACATATTGTCGCGATGGATGTCATATTCAACAGTTGTTTTATAAATTATGTTGTTAGACTTCGTTATCATTGTCATTTATCTTGGAGCGAGAACACCCGCGATACGTGAATCTGTCGACTTGCATGAGACAATTGTTATTTACCTTGATACGGTACTGCTTACTAGAAGGAGCTTGAAGCATTGCCCACATTTTCTTGCTGTTGATGGTTAGGATAAACATAAATACAAGCTGTAGAATATCGATCCCTTCTAGCATGCCATATGATATATGATAGAGGTATGCGGAAATAATAGTGTACAAGACAATTTCAAAGCTTCGGTCTTTTCAAGACAACACACAAGACAGTGAAGAAATAGAAAATTGTTAAACTTTTAAAAGAAAATCAAACGTAAGATGCTAAATAGCAGATACATTGAAGGCAATAACGACGCACGTATATTGTCATAAACACGGAAATAATAACATTGGGGAGATGAGAAAGGAATAAAACAACTATGACTTGATAACAACATGAACGACAACACAAAGAACGACAATCATCCAAATCTAAATAAATGAATACTTTTTATTCAGACAACATGGCTTACGAGTACCAAATTACAATATATCAATCTATCTGTCTCTCTCTCTGTCTGCCTTCCTGCCTATCTATTTATCTATACACTGTATCCCTTGTTTGCCTGGCGGCGTCAGGGGAAAACGAATTCTTTGGAGATGGCTATGTGTGACACTCCTAGTATTCTTCGTGGACATGCCATTTCTGTTGTCATTACTTTTCTTTTGTCTTGTGCTGTCATTGTCCAGGTTTGGCACTGGTAGCACAGTGATATAATACTAATAGTCTTGTATAATGCAACTTTAGTGTCTATGTTTACATTTTCGTTCTTCAAAATACGTGTCAATACATCAAAGACTGTATGCAGATAGCATTGGAGGATTCAGGAAGATTGGCATAGGGGTTTGTGGATGAGGATAGAGTCTGACTCATGACATCAATTGCAAAGGCGACTTTCTGGAAATAATATTTCACTTGATTATGATGAGGGGTTGCCCATAAATAATGTCAAAAATTAGGCGAGGAAATGGCGGTGTCGGTTCCCAAGAGTTTGATAGTTGTTTCCTGAGGGGTTTTAGGGCTTTCAAAAATAAGTGGATGTAATGTATGGTCAGCTCTACTTAGCCGTAGTGATGAAATTTCTCTTTTTAATGATATAACCAGTTTAGTACTTTTTCACCAGTATAGCATACACACGTATACGACTACTTTTCGAACAGTGATTGCACTCTTACTACAGTTGATGTTATAATCAAATCTTGCCGTGGTAAGGAAATCTTTCAGTATACCTTTCATCTTTTCCTTGTGTTGCAGGACTAACAGATGATGTTACTATGGATTTGCATACCTCTTTCTGCAGACAGTACAGATATGCAGTATTGGGATGGAACCCAAGATTCAGGCACTGATTAGTGAAAATTCCTGACACAAGGAATATGATTATATAAGCTGATGACTGGACTTTTAAACATGCGCGAAGTTCTTGCGCCTGTGTGTCTGTAGGAAAGACCATCAAAGCGGAGAGCGGGTGCATTTGCTGTAACTACGTGGTGTATGCACGTCTATAGAGATTATGACAATGACCAAGGCTTTGAACAGAGTCAGTGCACAGACGGCAACACATATCTGAATCGTGAGTGACTCGATAATCATGATGCACAGAATACAAATAGCTTGCATTCTAGAACAGTGGTTTGAGGCAGTTGACAGATTGAAGTTGGAAATTGTCACAATAACTTTCTTGCCTTGCCAGTTGTGTGTTTGGGCAACGAGAGAGCAAATCTGCTGGCTTGCACTCTGCGGTATCTGCAATTAAAGCAATGTGACTTTCTTGCCTTGCCAGATGTGTGTTTGTGCAACGAGAGAACCGATCGGCTGGCTTGCACTCTGCGGTATCTGCAATGGAACTTGCGGACATATTGAACTCCTTACGAAAAACAATAAAGACAATTAAATTAGTGAGGCTAATGAGTATGTCCCCATGTCCAGAATAAACGAACTGGGTTTGAGATGTGACGTAGTCAGAAATGAGCTCTAATGTGGACCTAAGAGAATGTTTGTGAACCAACACAGAACTAGAACTGTAAATTATTCTGTAATGGTAGTTACACTCAAGTGGAGATCGCATCTCCAATGGACGCGTCCGGAGTACAATGCTGATGTACCGATGACTACCTAAATGTTGAAAAATTTTGATGTATCTTGCCTATAGTCGCCCTGGTTTTTCTCTCATTTTTTCATCCTCATTTTACCTGAAGCAAATACATTTTAGTATTTATGTTTTATGCTTTACGTAACTTTATAGGATAAACAATATTCATGTCCATTTATTTTGTTCAGGAGCTCGCTTGCTTCTAGATTCTTAGCTTTTCTGTTCATATTATTCTCACACTATTTCTGTAGAATGATTTTGCAAATGATAAACTGATCCTATATCCAATGTGCGCCAAAGACATATATTTGCATGCATCTGTATTATATCCACTATTTAATAATCAATACTAAATAACGATATATATGAACTGTAAGCAGTGAAACTGACTCTTTCAACCACTTATTCTGAAACCCTCCATACACATAAACACACAAAAAACAGCATTGTTTATTTCCAGGATTGGCTGTGGCTGATTTAGGGTGCCTAACTACGTTAATATGGATAAATATATGTATAACTCCAGCTTTCAGTGAAGCCGATCTACCATTTGATCCTACGGAAATTCAGTTTCTTACAACGGGAATGCCGCATGTGACTTTCAGTAGAGTGTCTGGCTGGATTACTGCGTTAATAACGCTGGAGAGATGTCTGTGTATAACGATACCATTAAAGGTAGCACTATTTCATATGGTATGTATGCGAGCTATTGAGTATGTTTGCGTGGAAACGTATGGTATGTATGCGAGCTAGTGAGTATGAATGCATGTTATGTTATGTTATGTTATGTTATGTTATGTTATGTTATGTTATGTTATGTTATGTTATGTTATGTTATGTTCCTCCAGGACCATAGGCGGAGCATAGGGCAGAAACCATAGTTGTTCATTTCTGTCTTTGTGTTGCCAGGTCTTTCAATTCTTGTGTGTTGTTTAGGTTCATTGTCACGCCTTCTCCATTAATGGTTCTTTATAGAGATTCTCTAAGTCTCTCTCGTGGTCTTACTCCAGGTGCCACCCAATTTAGTGACTGATGGGGAATTCTTAGGCTTCTCATTCTGAGAACATGACCGATGTATGTCCAACGCATTTTTCTAATGAAGGAAGATATATAGGTTTGTTTGCTTTCCTCTCTTATAGTAGTGTTGGATTTAAAGTCACTCCACTTAACATTCCGAATGTTACGTAGGAATTTGTTTTAAAAAATGTAGTTTTTTATTTGTGGCTTTTGTGACTTTCTAACTTTAGCATCCATATGATAGAATATGGATGATATTGTAGTTCAGCAACCTGAATTGTGGGAATTATGAATGCATGGTAATGTATATAATTTTTTCACGCGGAAATCTTTAATATTTGATAACTTACTCATGTTTCATATGTAAATAGAATGTTGGAAGTTTAGTTTCGTTCTCTTTCTCAACTACTTAGCAGTTCAAATACTAAACAAAATATAGAATATCATTTACACGTACGATGACAGAGTACGAAAACAGATGCAAGATCTTCGAGTAAATTGGAGGAAGTGTACGTGCTGTTGACAACGTTATCGTTAGATATTACTCTCTCCTCTGGAGGATGAAACGTATATTCTATATACATATATATGATTTTATTTCTCTATACAACCTCAAATGCAAATATATGTATTTTACTTAATTTTTACTGTGTATATAAATTGTTTTTTCTTTGCATTTCTTGTTACGTATATTTCGTACGTGATCAAATGTACAAATGTCCCTGTCAACAGAGGTGAGGAAGAGAGTTATAACACTGAATCTAACATATGGATGAGAGTCTTGGTCAATACGTGAACAGGATAGTAGCAAAAATGTATTGAACGTATCACATACGTCACGGGGGGGGGAGGAGGGGTACTTTATAATATATGAAAGATGCAATCATTACATGTTTATGTTTTTGGACGCTTTACTGGACATTGTGGCATGAAGAACATATTTACAACGGGCAAGTTAGAATGACATAAATTTCGACAACTTCAGAAAATATTGGAAAGTCTGATATCGTGAAATGGAAAATTGTCAACATCTATCTTAATACAAGATACTGACGATAGAAAATAGTGGAGATAAATTATGAGTCGACACGACACCTGATGATGACGATATGATAAAATGTGTGTAAGGTATAGCATTTGTTCTAGTGAATATTAATAATTACACATCATTACACAAGAGTTAGATTGTTATATGCTCACTGTCTCAGTTAGATCGTTAGATGTTCAATGTCCTAAAGCAGAAGTCCAGGTTCATCGTCTTATTCGGTTTTAATCATCACAATTTCTGCTTGATTAATACAATGTAGTCCAGATAGTGGTTTCATTGTGTCAAAGTTTACAGCTTAACTGAAATATCTGCGTTTTACATCAGATTTTAGTATTGCCTGTGGTCACTTTAGTATGGTCTCTATGGTATGGAACAATAAAGTACATTCACCAAACCTCTTTAGTCGCCTTTTACGGCATGTGTTGCAGGTAACAGTGCCGCTATTCTTTACTCTCAATTTGTGCCAACGGCATAACAAGAGTAAACGTGTATGCGTGATAGGATAGTTAACAGACTAAAAAATATCGTTAAAAATATGTATGTCCGTTACCGTTATAGGGGGCCGCATTAACGCAGTGGTTAGCGCACTGACTTCGCATATGAGTGGTCCTGGGTTCATTCCCCAGGATTAATGCGGGAAGTAAAGACTGCTAGGGAGAGGCGATGGCTACCGCCCTCATTTGCAGAACCTCTGAAATGTGAGATCGCTAACATCTCGCACCACTACGGCATTAATAAATGCTATGGGTTACTTTACTTTACTTTATGCCCGTTACCACACACATAATAAATGCTAATCATTTATCAACGAATATATTCCTTAGGTCAAAAGTATCGTGACTCCAAGACGAGTATTTGTTGTCATCATTGTCACGTTTGTAGTACTCATATCAAGTGTAGCCCCACTGTATGTGGTTAACAAGCTGGACATGAAGTTCTTTCCCCACAGGAATAAAACACTTCTAGGTCTGGTTGCCACAGATGATAGAGAGAGCGTTGACAAGGTTTCTTTTGCCATCAACAACACTTTCATTCCTTTTGGTGCGTTTATTATCGTTATTGTCTGCACTGTGATACTAGTCATTAATTTACAAAACAAAACAAAATGGAGACAAACATCATCTAACTCGGCGCAATCAGATACTGTTTCAAACCGGAACCAGAAAGTAGCGAAGATGGTTGTGATGATTTCTTCTTTGTTTATCTCATGTTTCATCCCGACCAGTATTGTGTTTATGGCCATGGCACTGGAACCAAAACTGTCTGTCGACGGTGAGTATCAGAATGTGCTTCTTGCTGTCGGTGGATTGTGTCTTCTACTAGAGACCATCAATTCCTCAGTCAACATTTTTATCTACTACCACATGAGCAGTAAATACAGAGAGGCTTTCCAGCAACTGTTCCATTCGGACAAAAAATAATCCGTGAACATTGTACCATCATGAGATACAATTTATCGATGTATCTAGCATACGTTTGTTGACGTATCCAGCATACGTTTGTTGACGTATCCAGCATACGTTTGTTGACGTATCCAGCATACGTTTGTTGACGTATCCAGCATACGTTTGTTGACGTATCCAGCATACGTTTGTTGACGTATCCAGCATAAGTTTGATGATGTATCCAGCATAAGTTTGTTGACGTATCCAGCATACGTTTGTTGACGTATCCAGCATAAGTTTGTTGACGTATCCAGCATAAGTTTGATGATGTATCCAGCATAAGTTTGTTGACGTATCCAGCATACGTTTGTTGACGTATCCAGCATAAGTTTGATGATGTATCCAGCATAAGTTTGTTGACGTATCCAGCATACGTTTGTTGACGTATCCAGCTTACCTTTGTTGACGTATCCAGCATACGTTTGTTGACGTATCCAGCATAAGTTTGATGATGTATCCAGCATACGTTTGTTGACGTATCCAGCATAAGTTTGATGATGTATCCAGCATACGTTTGTTGACGTATCCAGCATACGTTTGTTGACGTATCCAGCATAAGTTTGTTGACGTATCCAGCATAAGTTTGTTGACGTATCCAGCATAAGTTTGTTGACGTATCCAGCATAAGATTGATGATGTATCCAGCATACGTTTGTTGACGTATCCAGCATAAGTTTGATGATGTATCCAGCATACGTTTGTTGACGTATCCAGCATACGTTTGTTGACGTATCCAGCAGACCTTTGTTGACGTATCCAGCATACGATTGATGATGTATCCAGCATACGTTTGTTGATGTTTCCAGCTATGTGTGTTGATGTGTCCAGCATTTGTTTGTTGATTACATCATACGTTTCTTGATGTACGCAACAGGATGTGCTCAGCAGTAGTTCCACGGAAGAATGGTGAAGCAATTTGACAAGACATAAAATTGTATTTTATATTATACACACTGACATATTTGAGTTAGTATTCAGTACAGAAGATTGAGCTTGGATAAATACAACGATGTCGAAATAAACCTCTGTATGTAATTATATCAATATATATCTTTTGTTTTTCCTTATGTACTTTTTAGAGAGCTTACATTTTCATGATTATGATACTCCAGCTTTCAATATGTGTGCACTGTTTTTGAGAAGTAATCTCCTATTGAAAGGGGATCTCGTCACAATACACAAGTTATGTTAACTTTACACACAGATCTATTATATTTAAGCTCACTGAGC
Organism: Meghimatium bilineatum; assembly: GCA_034231615.1. Taxonomy (NCBI): domain Eukaryota; kingdom Metazoa; phylum Mollusca; class Gastropoda; order Stylommatophora; family Philomycidae; genus Meghimatium; species Meghimatium bilineatum. The sequence goes on from CM067313.1 coordinate 15,147,731, forward strand.
ATTTTCCATTATATGATACAAACTGTGTGCCATAAACAAGGTTCAATGTTTTTCTATTCTAATATTGTTTTACTAATATTAGATCTTCAGCTGCGACTTAATAGTATCAACTCAGTTGTACGTGTTTGTGTGTGTGTCTGTGTAAGTAAAGTAAAGCAACCCATATCATGTATTACTGACGTAAGGTTGTGAGATGTTAGCGTTCTCACATTTCAGTGGCTCTGATAATGAGGGCGGTAGTCATCTCCTCTACCTCGCAGTCTTTACTTCCCGGATTTATCTGGTGCCCATTTAAGATTGGGCCGACCCGGGAGCCATAGCGAGCTGAAAAACATTTCCGGCTCAACTGGGGAATGAACCCAGGACCATTCATATGCAAGGCCAATGCGCTAACCATTGCGCTACGAGATCTCCTAATTTTTGTGTGTGTGTTTTTAGCTCGATAATCGAAGTTAATCCATACAAGTTTATGCAACAAGAGATGATATATTTCCAACATCCCAAATATTGCCCGTGGATAAAGTAGTGTTTTCTTAATATTTCTTAAATATTTGTATACTGTTCAAGAAAGAAACGCACCATTATTGTGGTGCTCTTGCAAATCAAATTTAAAATGTGTACCAACATTTTATTTTTCGGAATTTAATGGTTCAACCGTGGCATGAAGGACCTTTCAGACTTTAACAATGAAATGATGTTCATCAAATTTGGTTTGGACTTTTATTCTTTGCGACTCATTGCCTCCGTTTCAGTAAAGTGTATGTTCTTCTCTGGTCTCTATCTGAGAACGACATATCAGTGACATGGATCCGATTAGTCGTTGCATCTGTTGTTGGATGGCTGCCCACTCTTCCCGCTTTGCACAAGAGTCAACTTCCGGAGATTGTCTGGAGTCACTTATCGCTGGCGGAGTCGTCTGTTGAGGTCATCCTATAAATGTTCTATGGGGTTCATGCCTGATGACATGTCTGGCCACGTGCAGTCTTGACGTTATTATCAGTGAGGAAGTTGGTGGTGGGTTGTGATACATGAAATCGGACGTTATCCTGCAGCAAAAATCGTCCATCGTGCTGCCAAAATTTGAAGGACGCGAGGAAGAATAATTTCAGCGATGCATTGTTCGACATCGAGGCATCTTCAATGTGCACCAGGTCACTTCTTTCCATAAAGGTGCTCGTCCCTCACATCAGTACACCTTCATCACCAAGTGGAGGAGCATCATCAACGCTGTTCTGGGAGTAGCACTCACGGACTCTACGGTATACTTCTCTCCGTCTATCATATCGCTGGAACACACACACAAATGATTCATCACTAAACCAAACTCGTCTACAGTCACTTCCTACGGTCAATTGGCAATGCTGGTTCGCCCACTGCAGCCGAATCTTGTAATGTTGGGCAGTAAGGACAGGACCTTTTTAGGGTATTCAAGCCCAAAGACAATCATCATTCAGCAGGTTCCTGGCCGATTGATCTAACATTCAACGAGCTGATGGCATTGAGTGGACTGTGGAGGACGCAGATGTACATCGATTCCTGAGGTGACTCAGCCGTATTAAGTGATTTTCGGTAGGGATTGTGACTCTGGGTCTTTAAATTCGCAACCGGTGAGCAGGTTAGAATGTTTGTTGAAATCGCCTACAAAGGCAACTAATGGTGCTTCTAATCACATTAACTTGTCTGGCTACTAAACTTTGTGATTTTCCAGTCTCTAAGCATTCGATGATGATGTATTGTTGATCTGTATTGAGATGAAACAAGCTTGCCCATTTATGTTCAACTGAATATATTCCAAGATCATGAATCATTTATAGGCAATCAATCATATGGTCAGATAGTTGTGTGTTCATTAAGTTTCACGGGATTCTTATCACGGGATTTGCGGTTTTTTTGCCAGAAATGTTATTTTCACTTTGACCTATTACATGGCCTCATGAATTATGAGGTGAGCGTTCCTATCTAGCGCAGCATTCTCTAGAAATCTGATCGACTCACTGTAGATGTTAGTGGTGACGGAATCAGCCAAGACGCTGTAACTGCTTCTATCTCTATTTTCGTACTTGACGTTGTTTCGGGATAGTCAGCAGATTTCTCATTAAGTTTCTTGCCATTTTGGTACTCCACAAATCCTCATCGACATTTATTTGTTTCTCTTACTACATATCAATCTGTGCGTGTAATTATATCTTGTGACTTTGAGTACTTCTGGATGACATGCACCTAGCATGCTGGATGAGTTCTTCTATCATTCTCTCTGCATTGATTGCAGCACAAACGTGACTCACTCCTCCCTGCTGTGTCAAGACTTTGTATCTCTGTTGTCTTCCACACATTCGCATCATCTTCCTAATTCTTCCAGACAGCAACATCTGAGCAGGGAGTCCTCTATTTCTGAAGTCCCATGTCTTCTTTGTTCAAATTGCTTTACTACTGTGATATCTAGAGGTTGACATAAAGGGTGGTGATCATTTCTGGAATCTTTCAATTTGTCTTTCACCTGCGCTACATGACGTCTTTGATCGTTGGTGAATCCTTGGTGATATCGTAAAAAACAGTCATATCTTATAACGTAAAATATATTATATTATACGTTTTACATTATATGTTTTTAAATATATCCCAAACGTAAAATATAAACATGTATAACTGATACATCAATTGCTAATATATACTCGTATTTAGTGAAATTGTGGATAATATAAAATATTTAAAAAAAAATTAACCTAATTTTTGGAGGTAATTGTGAGTGGATTACCAGAATCATCACACTAACGTATATGCATGTAAGGAGCATACCTGACCAAAAGAGATACATAGTGCTCAATCAGTGTGGACACTAGGATCGAATTATACATAGGGATATTGAAAACATTGTAATTTCCACTATGCTTATATAATGACCCAGAGTACAGCTAGTGGCCTGCCAGCATGAAACTATTGTTAAACATTTCAAACCTATACACTCTCCTCTTGAATGTGCTGTAACAAGTGGATTCAAGCGATAATCCACGTGAAGCTCTTAGAAAATCTACGTTGTAAACAGATTGTCACATTCGGGATGTGTTATAAAACAACAAGTACAGGTAGGGATGTGTTAAAAATGTCGTTAATTCATATACTTAATTGGCTGAATTACATTATAGTTCTCCGCTGTGACCTTTGTTCTAGTTTCGAGGTGTTACCTGACATTTGTTGTGTGATTTGGCAAGCTTACGGGTAAGTACTTAGAGTAAGGTTAGGATTCAAAATAATATTTCTAACGTGTGCGCGCACCTCGCTCCGTGTGTATCGGGCAGAAATACTGATCGCTCACCAAAAATAATAGGAAATTGTAAAAAATGTGTAAATTTGAAAATAAACAGATTATGTATGAGTTTGTCTGTGTCTAGGTTTGAACTCAAGTGGCTGTCGGACGTGACGTCACGGCAGCCATTATTTTGATTGGTGTTACACGGGAATCCAAAACGTTGGATAGTTAAAATTGTCAACAGTGTGCTATCACAGCGGAGAACTATTTTGTACTTTCATCACTTAATTTATTTTATCAATACGTTCGTAACTTTATAAAGATGCATTGCAACATTACAACTGATCTGTGACGTTGACATCTATATTCGGCATGCTGTGTTACGTTCGTGAGTTCTTACATTAGTGATATCTGTGAGATATATGTTTTTATGAATATCATATACAACATTTTACTTCATACTGCTGATTTTGCTATATACAATGACATCACAAGACACATGTAAACATATGACAGTTAAAATTATATGCTTACCCAGAATCCTAGGAATATCGCTAAGAGACAGAGTGAGGAATTAGGAAAGTAGAAAAAGATCTGGCACCACTCCAATCGTGGAATATTTTAAGAGACAACAGATCAAACGGTTTTGCACACATCAGACATCATACCACAGTAATCTATGCTACACATGTACAGTGGAGGCAGATCTAGAGGCCGACCAGGAAAAAAGATAATCAACATTCTATAATATACTCAGCACACACGAGGGCCATCCCCAGACAATCCTTCTACCCGTGACGCTTAAATGCAATAGCGGGTTTAGCGAATAGATATATAGACTGTTGTTTCTTTTTCACTATTTTCTCAAAATGTTTTCGCTATTATTTCTGTTTCTTTACGAGTGCTTCACGATAATTTCACTACACTATTTATTTACAATTGTTTCCAGTTTCTTCACGAGTGTTTCACGATAATTTCACTACACTATTTATTTACGATTGTTTCCAGTTTCTTCACGAGTGTTTCACGATAATTTCACTATTTAATTGCGATTATTTTATCCATCAATTTAACTAACTTCTTCAGAAATGTAGAGGTGAAGACGTGTGAATTGTGAACAGAGATGGGCTGTGGAAACTGCTAGACAAATTTGACTGATCGCCCAAATTGTGTCAATATAATGCGACAATTCCATGGCGGCATCATGTCCGTTGTTATTGTCATGGACTGCCATCACCATCCTTTCCTGTAACACATGGAATCAAACATGAATGTGTTCATACTCCGACACTGTTCGGTCTGATGTTTTCTGTCATGCTGACAGATGCATCTATAGCACGTTTCACCAGTAATGCCCAAATTTAAAAGCATGTATCTTAGCAAATATATATCATTTAATTAAAATTGTATGTCTGAATTGAAAATGCTGTAAACCATATTCAATATTTTTTTTATTCAATATATTGAATTGTATTCATTAGTTTTTTGTTCAAATTCCACTTATATGCGATATAGTTTTAAATTGCACTTGTCACCACACATCTCACATACACAAATTAGAGTGTTTACAATTAATTATATGACGTCATTTACACATGATTTATTTATCACGTATTTAGCATTACTTAAACGTGCAATGTGTCAGTTTTGTACTCTCGAACACAGACATATGCTGTTTAAAATTGTATCCGTTGTAATGTCTGAAGATGTAAAACTTCATTTTTCGAGACACAATAATTATTATTTCGACAAAGATCAAAGGATTTCATTGATGCACAAAAACTGGACATGATGCACAAATATAAAATATAAATTTATTAGGTCTAATATAAAAAAAACATCTTACGGAAAAATGGCATGAATACATTAGACAGTTACTCAGATAATTAGATGTGTTTGAGGCCAAAGCTAGTGAGACTCGCTATAGATCACGTGACGTAAAACAATTGTTTAAAAAAAATACAGAATCATTGGTAAACTTTTAATTCTACGGCGTTTTCAAGAAAGAACTAAAGTGCGAGACACAATTGTCAGGCAATTTCTATATGCAGATGAATGGAGACAATATGCGAGTCATCATAAACCAATTTGCTGGAACATGCAACACATTTTGATTTTTCAGTCAATACAATGAAAATAGAGCTCATTTTTCCACACACACCAAACAAACAACACTTAAATCCATATCTAATGATTAAAGAAGAAAAGCTTCGTACAGTCATTAGTTTCATTTATCTGGGAAGCACTATCGTACAAGATCTAAACATCGACACTGAGGTAAATAATAGAACAGCAAAGTTTGTTCCAAGTAAGGAAGACTGCCAAAAAAAAACACACACACATAAACTTATGGGATAGAAGAGAAATAACAACTGCTATCAAAGACATAGTTTACCAGGCAGCAGAATATCCTACATCCCTTGCTGTTGTCGTGATTATCCATTGTAGTACGAGTTTTCAGTGGGCAAAAGGTTTAGCTAGTGGTGCAACGTCATGCGTTAGAACACATAGGACAAGGACAAGTCAATTTTTTGAACACGTACGATGACTTCAAGAAATGATTCACATTTCATTGAAAACAAAGTGATTCATCATGAAAATATAACGGTTAACTAGTTTGAAATCGATCATGAAAAGTATTGATTGTAGGCGCATCCGAGGCAATGAAATCTATCATATTCATCGTGTTCTTCTCATAGTCCATGCGTGAAGTATTTGTTTGTCAAGCCTGTACACGGCTTCCTGTTTTCATCCACCCATAGAGACAGTACTGTATGCATTTCTATGTATCTACAAAACCGTCTATTGTCTAGTGTCTATCCCAAGGTGGTGCTGTTGTCGTAGCTTCCAGACTTGCCGTTGAGAGTAGGGTTTCTTGAAAGAGATGTAGTCTACATTCCAGAGCAAGATGTAGTGCTCTAGTTCAGATGTAGTCGTATTTTTTCAGGATGATATTCATGTTGTCTATCCATCTTTTCCTCCGTCTAACCTTGACTTTATACTACAATTCCATCTTGCTTAAAGCTATTATGGGGAGTTGATAGCTCACCCTCATAAGGTGTTCAAACTATTTTATCTGTAGTTTATATATTCAATGCATAATGTTATACCTATTATATTTCAGATATTCGCATTTGGTCGAGTTGGATGACACCGATAGCCTTCCTTATACATTTCAGTTATGTCATTATATTTACCTACTTCTAAGTATCCACAAGACAGTAGTACTGCATGTGTGAATATTACAATCATTACTTTCAACATGTATGTAACAATATCTTCTCTAAATTGAAAGGTATATTTTAGACATAAAAGGTGATATCGTACATAGTATGAGCAATTGCAATAATTCTAAGTTTCAAATCCCATGTCCTGCATGATTTTTTCCATAATTACTCTTCTTGAGGTCACAAAACACGAACGTGTTATTATATGTATTTATTTGTTACACTGATATCAATCTCTCACTAATAATATAGGATACCATACTTGACATTTATAGAGTAGAAACGTATATTCTAGTATACTATATATATATATATACATATATATATAACCTGTGTTGTGTATTTTAATAAGTAAATTATGATTATTATTATGTTGTTTTTGCAGATCGTTACACATTGATGACTTATAGAAATTGATCGACCATGACTTAGTTTCAGAACTATTATTACGGTGTCATCCAGAGCTACAGTCAGCATTTAGTAAAATCCAGAATCTACGTTATCTATAAAATAAGTTTAATTCTTTTAAAATCAGCCTATGTAATTGTTGTTTAATTATACTTTATTTCAATACGTTAGACATATGATACAGTTGAATACTTTGTTATTTTTTTATACGGTAGGAAATATGTTTCCAAAAAAATCCTAATTAAATTAGTTGATATTGTTAAGAGTCATGAAAACTAGACATTGTAACATGAACAGTAATCATGTCCAAGCTGATTGCAAATTTCAGTAAGGCAGGATTAACATTAGAATGTCAGGATACTGTTTGTGCAGAAACTGATTCGCATAACTCTGTCAGTGATGAAGTAGCATTGGTAGTACAGTGGATAACGTTTTCTCTGCTGTGTCAAGCAGTTGATGTATTTGGTGTGGTATCAAACATCGTCAACATTATTTGCTTCGTTAAGCAGGGATTTAAAGATCCAGTAAATGTTAGCTTTTTTGGTAAGAGTTTAATATTTGTTCTTCTTCACCATTTTGTTAGTTTTCTAACAGCCTGCAATTAACAATCATACTATATAATCACATATTGGTTTTACCGGACCTCGGCATCCTGATTTGTAGGGAGTCTTAATCCTGACGGGAATTGAACCGTATCAGTTCTAGCGGCACCTACTTCCCTTGCAACTCAAGTAAGCAGGTTTTTCGTACATGACCATCCACATCCCCCCCGCCCTACTTCCCTCAACAAAAATGCTATCTCACCAGCAACATTCAACCTGTGCACTCAAGTTACTGAGAACGAACCAATCGAGACAAGTACTATTGCAGCAACAATGAACATGTACATGTATTTAAGTATCCACAGAGCCACAATATTGAACATCCGTATTCATATACAAGGATTGATGTTTCTTTTCCTGAGTATACTTAAATACTAGAACTGATCAGGTTCAATTCCAGTCAAACTTACGATTTCTCATTCCATTTATCCTACTTTAATTTATTTGTCTTTCTAGTGAACTCGTTCAGAATGTATTGCCTGTCTCATATTTCTTTCCTACGTACATCTGTGATTAGTTCTTGCTCTAAATACATACATATATCATACGCTGACTTAGAATCAATTTGATCTTGTTTTTTCCCCATCTAGGTCTTGCAATCGCTGACATTGGCTGTGTAACAACGTTAATTGTGTCCAACATTTGCTTTACTCCAGCTGTTGCAGCAGCAGATTTGCCTTTCGAACCTACGGAATTTCAATTTCTAACAAGTGGCATAACACACACGACGTTTACACGAATAACTTGCTGGATAACAGCCTTGATTACTTGTGAGAGATGCCTCTGTATAATTGCCCCAATTAAGGTTTGTAGATAATGGAGTGTCTAAGATACATACATTTACACAAGAAGACAACAGATTAAGTAGTATTTACATACTTCCAGACTACCATCAGATAGTGCCCCTCACAAAGTATACAGAGTGTACTATACAGAGACGATGAATAGAAAGACATCGACATACCAACGCAGAAGATGGATTACAGAAATAAAATAATCAATGAAAACAAATATTAATGAAGTATACACAAAAGCCATCTCCAGAGAACTCTTCTAACCCTGACAGTTCAAGTCTTAAAGTGATATACTGTGAAAGAAAGAAGAGATACCTGCAATGTAGAAGACAAATATTTGCTATATTGAAAATTAAAACGAGCAGAGTGTATTTTTTCTGTATGTGAGTTACATGGAGTATTCGAGAGTTTTTAAAAAAAAAATAGTACTATTTGCTATATATCTAGCATTGATTTGTATCTATAACCGTGTCTCATTAATCACATACATGTGGCCTCAAGGTAATAATATAATGTGATATTTGGTGATTGTTTCGGTGAATTTCACTTCCCGTTTTGTGCATACTGTGTTGAATATCAGGGATACCAAATGCTGTTTCTTAAATGGTGTATTCGTTGTTTGCTCAAAACTCCAAGCGGGTAGCTCATCCACGCGGAATCATGTACTATGAGAATGCTGGTTAATAACATTATCGTTGCGAAACATATTCTGAAAACTATAGTAGAAGAAATGTTCTACCACAAATGAATTCTAACAATATGAAGAGCCGCTTTTCGTCCTTTTACTTTGCAAAACGTGCATGTATTATTTTATTGAAATGCTCAAACCGAGATGCCAGTCGTTGAGGATATGATGCAATTTAGGTAGCTGCTTTCTCATAGTTTAACGGTTCCTATTGTTGTACATAACTAACAGTGGCGTAGCGTTAATAGAAGCCAAAATGTCCGCCGACCCTTGTAAATAACACAAGTATCCCACACAAATTAATATATATATTTACTATAATGATTAAAGAAAAATTGTCTCTATTTTATCTCTTATTTCACAGCTATCAGCCCTTGAGAAACACAAATAAATAAGTTAAGTATCCATCCTTGCACTTTGAAAACAAAAGCCTTTGGCATCAATACAAAACTATTTATCTGAAAATAATACATTGAAAGTTTGACGCTAAGATTCTTTGGAGTCAAAAACAACATTTATGATAATAGAAAGAAAATAAAAGCCCTATAATGCCTGGTAATGCAGAAGCTGGAAAACACGGTGATCTATAAATATCTACCGTACTCACTTATAGAACTCTGGCTTCAGACCAATCAAAAAGTAATTTATGATAAATAGTTTTTTAAGGGAAATAAAATAACTTAAGATAATGAACGTTTACCAACCTTTCATTTTGTCTTCAAGTAGAAAGTATAGCCATTGGAGTCTGCTGCTGTCATTTGCGGGACATGGCAGGCTGGTGTCATATGAAGTAATAATATTGTATTTTGATTGTTTATAACTATTACTTTGTCGATGTAAACAAAAACATGTTGTCTATAGTTCGAGAAGACGGGCCACAAATATATCCAGAATTTCGTTTCCTTTTTGAACGAAAGTGTACGAATAGCACTAGAAAACTGCATAGTTGTCGAAAATTACTAGAACCACAGGTACTAAGATGGGCACATCACCAGTATTCCTGAGAGTCTTCCATGAGATTGTCTAACGTCACACTCGGTAACTCGGAGATTCACTGACGCCCTAGAGAACGAAGTCCTCTAGCAATCTATTTCTCCTTCAAAGACGGGCGAATCTTGTTCTGCTGTCACTATTCAACTCTGTCACATATCTACGCCCATCGTTCTCTTCTTATTGTTGTAGAAACATATTGCTATGTTTGATACCTTCTCTTACTTGCATATTTGTGATAGATTACAAGAGTATATAAGGTATGTTTCTGTTAAAAAACAACAACTAGTAAGTATTATATATAGGGAAGTTAAAATGCGTTTCTATGGTGACTGAAACAACATGAGGGAGGGGGTGTGTGGAGAGCTACCTACATACTAATAAAAAGGCCTCACGGTGTCGCCTCACTAAAAACTCACTCTACGTTACTGATAATTAAAGAGTCATCAATACATTTATTAGAAGAGATGGAGAGATACAAATCTGGATAGACATAGAGGAACGATCCGGGCATTCGTTTTCTACATTCATCTGAATGTGGCCGAGGACAAAGATGTTCGGGATACCCATTCTGCTGATATCTATAATATCAACATCCTTAATGTACATGTCGCGATGTCTGCTACGGAAAATTGCCTTTATTTCCACATCCAATAGAAAACCTCTATGCACTCATTCATAGGAAAACATGCAGTAACGAAAGTTGTATCTATACTATCTCACCTCTCTACAAACCTGACAGGTCATGGGTATTATTCGTATTACTAAATCTATAGGTGTGCAGTGAGGGAATATCATCAATGTCGATTCCGTAAAACTGGTAGCATTAGGTAATAATATCAGCATACCAAATAACATATTATAAGTCAGTACATTGACCCTATTCGTGTTTCCGGACACGGTCAGTAGACACAGAGTACTAACATTGACATCTTAAATGGATGATGTGTTGAATTATTTTGAACATGAAGTTTGTCTGCGCATTCCAATGTTCTCCGTTGTGATAAAGTCTGCTGAAGACATATGTGTACTTCTGGAAGGCAATCAACAATTATTTTTAAAGCACGCCTCGAGACTACATGCCAATCATGGCTATGTTTATCCGCAGTAAAATATTGACCAACATTTAGTTGTGAATCCCACAACCAAATTTACTAATAGTAATTAGTAAACTGCAGTAAAGTGCTCTAGAAAACGTATAACTAAACAAAAATGATAGGCATACCCATGTGAAAGTGAAAGTAAATCTTTACTAATTGGCATTGTGAATAACAAACTGGTTCATGCACTATCAGCCGCATCATTATCACCTACATCCTGCACTATAACACACTTTTATATATCGTATATAGTACTCACAAATAGTATTCAAATCTGGAATTAGTTCTCATCTGTCATGATGATTTATTCATATGGCCCAGTGGTAAAATCCACCATTAGACTTTCCAACAAATCCCGTAGACAAGACTGTGATAAGGGTTATCAAACATCCCGTCCTATCAGAACAGAACACGACATTTAGTACTAGGAATGTAAACAATACGTATGTTAACCTCTCACACTTAGCGATTATTCACACACAAAAAAAATAATCACATTTCTTAAAAGAAATGAGGAAGTGTCAACAAAAACAGACAAACGAACCGTTATACTTGGGTTGGTTACTATTTTACCGTCGTGTCTGAGTAGAACTGATTTTTTTTTAAAACCCTGTGTTTTACGTAAGTACAATTGTTGTTACGTATCACACAGATACCTTTTATTGATTGCCATTTCCATATTTCCGTTGGATACGTTTGTGTGTTGTGATAATGTCCATCGTCGTCTTTTGATGTTTTGTGGCTATCCTGATAAGGACCTTTTGGTTGAAACGTTGAGCATGTTTTTGTATTGTAATTTGTATGTTTTCTTGTGTGCACATTACCTACTAGTGTTAGTGATTGTCAGTCGTGTTTGAGTGGAACTGTTATAAAAACCTGTGTTTTACGTAAGCACTTAGGGTAAAAGCCCTACTCACTGAAATTCTATATAGTCCTGTTCCTGGCTATCCGTTTATATATGAATACACACACACACACACACATATATATATATACATACATATACACATACATACATACATATCTATTTAAAATAACAGGTCACCCAAGGAAAAATATATTTAACTTCCCATATACAATTGTTATTCGTTCTTTTAAAATATATATATATATATAATGTCAATATAGGGCTTTTAAAAATCAAATAATAGTCTATAGCATTTATGAATAAGCCCTTTGAAATTAAAGACAAACCATTTATTGAATATAGTGAATATAGTTGCACAATATGGTGTGCTGACAATATCTGCAGATCTGAGAGATAACTTTCTCGCTGTTATTTGTATTCTTTTGGGCAAATTAAACACCGGGCGTTGAACACTTTCTGAAATGCACCACTTTCGCTACAGCAACCATCCCTTGGGTATGCATGCTGAAAGTCCTTCTCAGATGTTGATCATATCATATTCGTATATTTCCAAAGAAGACATACAATTTAACCTCTGACCTTCGGAATTTCTATAATTATATCATTATCACCATTACCCTCACATTCTTCTCTCTCTTCAGCAGATCCATGAGTTGTTGCAGAAGTACACGAATCAATGCTTTCAATAGTGAAATGAAAACTAGAATACCTTGAAAATGTATGCTGACAAATATATGTATTCTTTGGAAGGGCAAACATAGATATGGACAGACACCATAAAGGAATGGACAGGACAATATTTTTCTCACACGTCCGCATTGTTGAAGATAGAAATCGGTGGATGACTCTGTGTGCTGTAACATCCAATATGGTTACCCCTACAACACTGACGGGTGACGAGTTTATAAATTATAGATAGTAGATTCATGAAATAACAGTCACTTATTTTAATTTTGTGAATGTTTCCACACAATCAAAAAGTATTTTTAACTAAACCATATATTTTTTTCTATAATTTTAGGTCAAAGGAATTGTGACATCTAAAAGAGTGGCCATCATCATTATCTGTATCTTCTCCGTCGTAATAGTCAATATGACACCTTTTTACGTTGTCAACAGACTAGGCAGAAAATTCTATCCATATAAAAACAAAACACTAATCGGTATAATTTCTACAGAAAACCAGGAAAACGTTCAGAAAGTTTTCTATCTGATCAACAGTGTCTGTGTTCCTTTTGTGGCATTTGCTATCATAATTGCTTCTACAATAAGTTTGGTGATTACTCTGAGAAGTAAAACCAAATGGAGGAACAAGTCGTCCATATCTTCTCAAGCTGATAATATCTCTATGCGCAATCAAAAAGTAACAAAGATGGCCTTAATGATATCCATACTTTTTATAACTTGTTTCACTCCAGTTTGTGTCTTATTTATTGCAATGTCACTCGAACCAGAATTATCTCTTGTTGGGAAGCATAGAAACACTCTGTTAATATCCGGAGGATTTGGTGCGCTCATTGAATCTATCAATTTATCTGTAAATATATTTATTTATTACCACATGAGTAGTAGATTCAGAGCAACGTTATTACAGCTGTTTGGTAGAAATGTTAAAATATAGCTGATCTATGATAGAGTTTTGTCCTACATCGGGCATGTCCTACGCGCAGACACCAACAGAATACACCACCAATCTCTTGAATGGATTGATACAGGAAAAAGAACAAGGGGTAGACCAAAAGAAACACTCAGAAGAACAATACTTAGAGAAAGTAAAGCAACCAATATTCATACTATTCAAGAACTGCACAGAATAGCTTTGAACAGACATAATTGGAGAGATCTGACCTCTGCCCTATGCGCTAACTTCAGCGCAAAAGGAAAATGAATCAATAAAAATGATAGAGTTTACATTTTACGCATTATGAGCACTGTCAGTTGATGTTATGTAATATTGATGACATGCTTGCATACATGATGTTGAATATGTACTCGTCTACGTTCAGGAGGATAGAGAGAAAAAGAGTGTAAACGATCTAGTACATTTGACCCTTATATTCTTCTTTCCAATACAATTCAGATTTGAAAACGGCGTGTAATACGAGCATTACTTATACATAGATTGCTCTGTAATCTGAATTATTCAAGATACTGCTGAGGATGTCACCGTTAGATCAATCTTCACCACTGCACTGTTTCCGCTGTAGAGTTACTGGGAGGTATCTAGCAGCTTGTGTGATAAATACTGTATACATTCGATATAGTAGAACTCATCAGAGTAATATTTACCAATGCCGAATTTGGGCGTACTGGATGATTGTTACGAACGAAACTGCTGGACCGTGACCGACGTCAGTAAAACATTCAGTACATAAAGTAAACAACACTTCATTCGTTACAGTTTTGATGATTGTTGTGTTTTTCGTTGGTCACTAATTATATACTTCTATTCGCATGGCCCACCAACGAAAATCACAGAAATAATCAAAATCAGCCTTTCATGTTTACTTTTTAGTACACATGTCGCTAGTGGTGTCCCATCATGACTGGAGAATTGATATCCGTTCTTTGAATTGTAATTCTTCCTCCAGAAACCCCCTGATGTCTAACTACGTGTCGCGTGCAGTTCTACCTGCCAATTGGGTCAATACTCATGAAGGGTAAATGCTTCACAGTAGGCACACTTTATGTTTATTGGTATACACAATATTGTTACTGCAAAATCGTTAAAGCAACTGGAATGATCAATTTGTGAGTTACTTGCGCCAGCACATAACACGTACATACCTTCAAGTCCAGGTAAAATACGGGTAGGAGTACCTACATTTTAATGAAACAATTATCTACATTATTTAACAAAATAAAATATCAATAAACACGCATTATGCAGTCTTTAAAAAAAAGATTAAATAGTATCTTGGTCTTCTGTTGGAACCATTAATTTGCACGCTAACGCTATAGCGCCCGCCCGGCCCCACGGCCCATATTAGTGAACCTTAGCGGAAGGAGGACGCAGCTCTAACTGAGTAGCACGCAGATCGATGTATTATTCGGCACCCGAGAAAGGGATTTTTAAATCTGAGTTTATTGTTGTGATGAAAGCAGAATGAAACTGCCTATAATATTTAAAAAAATGGAATGTAGATTCCTCTCCCCGTATTGAAGCCGACTCCAAGTAATCTAATGTTGGTTGACTTGAACCTAGGACTCTCATGTTCATTGACTTGAACCACCCAGGAACCCGATGTTGGTTGATTTGAACTCAGGAATTTGATGCCAGCTGACTTGCACCTAATAATCTGAAGTAGCTTGATTTGCACCTAGGGATCTAATATTGGTTGAATTGTACCCATGAGTCTGATATTGATCAACTTGCACCTAGTGATCTAATATTGGTTGAATTGCACCCATGAATCTGATATTGATCAACTTGCACCTAGTGTTCTAATATTGGTTGAATTGCACCCATGAATCTGATATTGATCAACTTGCACCTAGTCATCTAATATTGGTTGAATTGTACCCATGAATCTGATATTGATCAACTTGCACCTAGTGTTCTAATATTGGTTGAATTGTACCCATGAATCTGATATTGATCAACTTGCACCTAGTGATCTAATATTGGTTGAATTGTACCCATGAATCTGATATTGATCAACTTGCACCTAGGAATAACGAATTCAATTGTAAATCATCTTAGAGTACACTTCACTGCTACGCTGCGTCTAATTTCTTAGCATCATACCTCAGCGAAGGACAACCTGTCAGTCGTTGTATGTCCTCAATACTGGGTCATGAAAAGGTCTCCATACTCCGCAACTTGCCATTGCGTACACGTGGAAATCTAGCATTTCATATCAACAACGTTTGGCAGGAATACGGTGGACAGGAATCTTCACGAAAAGCATCATAGAACAGTCTAGAAAAGTGCACGACCTGGACAAGAGACTGAGGATGTCGGAAAGCTTCTGCAGCCAGTCGTGGTGACGAAGACGACACCTACTGGTAATGTTGAGCCACTAACGAATATTTATTACACTAAAATTGTTCCGTTCAATCATTATCATTACTATAGAGGTCTACGATCACCCTTCCCTATCTTCTCTAAGATGCCGTTTTTGTGTGTTTTGTTTGTCTAGTGCGTATTTCGCCTCATTCGTTTAAAGCACGATTATTGAAACAATATCAAATGCACGTTCATGTAGTTTAGTTACCTGGCAGTAAATGTCATGCCATCATTCCCTTTCTGTGTCTGAATTCACATTATTTTCAGGGATGAAACGTGCTTCTGATAGTGATGAGAGTTTATTTAACACAGCTATATCAATGGCATCCTACCTATGATAGTTAGCAGAAATGTTACTATGAAAATAGTAACAACTATCAAAATAAACAAAACAATGCAGAAATAAAAAAAATTTGAATAAGCTAAAATAAACGAAAATAACAAAAGCGTGGTAAAAAAATATTTGTACATAAAACCAAAGTTTTGTTAATTTCGTGTGTTTTCATTTCTTGAAAAAGATCCCGTTTGGACCGTACCGCGGAATAGCCATTGTGATTGTGTTGTTATTTCATTTCTGCATTGCGTTGCTTATTTTGATAGTATCTTAGTAACATTATTAACTTTGTATAGTCTGCTGTTGTCGCTGAAAATAACACCAAAATTGCATTATTCAACATAATCAACAGAACTTCACAATGCTACTGAAAAGTTTGTAATATACTGTAAGAAGTTTTCAAGAGTGGATTGGCTTATATATTCAACGAAATCATTTATCAGAACATAGTGTGTTTTCGATTATAGTATTTAACCCACCTTTACCCTATGAAGGTTACACTGACAGATTTAAGTTAAGAACTAGACGTACCCATGTTACAGCAATCGTTCTGGAAGACCAATGTGATCACCTTTGACAACTACAGCAGTGTGGGATCTACAACTCTCATCAACGAAGCTTCCTTATTTATCTGTGATACCAACCATAATGGACAGAATCGTATTTCGTATACCAAACTGAAGACCTAGAACATAACTTGCCTTCATCCTCGACTTTACAACAAGAAGATTGATGTGTAGCCACAAGATATAACAGATAACATTCTACGTTTGTTTCCTTTAACCTGAACGTGCGGAAGTCCAATCTTTGGACAAGAAACAATGTACACAAGTGCGTGAGCATATGTATTTATTCAGGGGTTCACTAGTTACCCGCCTGTACAAGAGGTTAACAAAGGTAACTGGTATCTGTATAGGTCAGTAGTATATATATATATTACCATGTTTGGACAAGATTATCATTAATGTGTTTATGTATGAACTAAATGCTAATGCCAATATACACATACTGCTGTTGTGAGTTCTAGATAATAAACAACGACAATTTGCCTGAAAAGTCAGGAGCAAGACTCTGTTCTCTGTATAACAACTGTGTACTGTTATTGTTTGTCTTTATTAGAGTGTCTGATAACACAACCTTTTTTATGAAGTACTGACATAATATTATTCTTAGATACGATCACGGGCCATTCAGTTGAGAAGTTTACAAGAGTTATTAGTTCTTCTCCTTCTTATAAACGTTGACTTATATAATTACTTAGAATCAGGTTGTCATTCTGTGACTCTGGTTATTCTTATACATTCACTGTCTATATCTACTTGGTTATAAAACGGTCGTTACATCAAATGGACTATTAATTAATCAATCAATGTATGAACTATTGGTTACACTACCAATGTCAAAGGTAGACACTAACAATAATATCCAAAAGAAAATTCGCAAGAAATACGTTTTCTGTTTAGATTTCACTGAGTAAAAATAAGAGAAGGAATCAGAAATGGAAACATCTGATGACTAACAAACACAATGTCAGTCTTCGATTACATCAGAAAACAAGATTAAGTGGATTTCACATACTTCCAGACTACCATCAAATTACGGACCAGCGGATTATTACAACGCAATTATTTACATTACATACTGCGGACCAAAACGACCTAGATGTCAGGAGGAGGAATGTCAAAAACGTTATCTGGTCTATGTATGCAGGTTGATTGGAAATAGAGCATACACATTAATACAGAGACCGACGAGATCACACTTAAATAGTATCGGAACACCTCCCGAGACTCTGACGGTATACGATATGAGGAATTTATCATCTTTAAGTAGAGTGACATAAACGACCTGGTTCGTGAGTTAAACAAAATCTTCAAGAACGGTACTATCAATTAAGAATGGTTGCACATCTGCCTATTGCCACTAAAGAAGCTCAATAAAAACGACACTCATATCAATGGATACCGATGCATGACAACAGGGGCAAACTAATTGATACGATTGTTGCACAATACCTCGTTCGAGACCTGAAAGAGAGCCGTCATTTTTCGGTGACTTTCGGAGGCTACAGAAGTCAGAAAGAAACATGGAGCGCAGCGCGAATTGTTTGACCTCTTGTGCAGATAGCGAATTGCTTGAGCTCTTATGCACATAGCGAATTGATTGACCTCCTGTGCACATAGCGAATTGTTTGACTTCGTGTACACATAGCGAATTGCTTGACCTCTTGTGTACATAGCGAATTGCTTAACCTCGTGCGCACATAGCGAATTGCTTGAGCTCTTATGCACATGTCGAATTGATTGACCTCGTGTACACATAGCGAATTGCTTGACCTCTTGTGTACATAGCGAATTGCTTAACCTCGTGCGCACATAGCGAATTGCTTGAACTCTTGTGCACATGGCGAATTGCTTGATTTCTTGTCCACATAGGGAAAAGCTTGTCCACCTTCTGCACATAGTGAATTGCTTTACTTCTTGAAATTAAATTATACCATATTCATCATGTTTTTCCCATAGTCTACGAGTCAAATATTTGTGTTTGCATGTCTTGTCACGGACTCCTATATTAATCCACACATAAAGACAGTACTATATGTATTTCTAAGTCTCTACAAGACAGTACTACTCTATGTACCTCTAAGTTTCTACAAGACAATAGTACTGTATGTACGTCTAAGTATATATAAGCCATTAGTACAGTATATTGTCTAGGTGGCTATTTTGTCGTAACTTACAAACCTGTCGTTGAGTGTATAGCGTATGGGTTTGTGGAGGAGATATAGTCTGCGTTTTAGTTCCAGATGTGCTGCTCTGGTTGAGCTGTAGTCAGATTTATTCAGGATGGTCTTGATGTTGTCTATCCATCTTTTCCTATGTCTGTCATTGGCTCTGTATCCCGCTTCCATCTTGTTATAAGTTCTTATGGGAAATTGATAGTTCATCATATAAGATGTCCAAACCATTGCCTCTGTTGTTTCTGTGTATATTCGATGCATGATACTATACCTATTATTTTTCTGATATTCGCATTTTGTCGATTCATATGACTACAATAGCCTTCCTTAGAAATTCCAGTTATGTCATTTCTTTAAGTAGCATTATATGTACTTTTAAATATTTGCACGACAGTAGTAATGTATGTGTGCATATTGCAATGATTTCTTTGTGACATATATGTAACAATCTTTTCTCTAAACTGAATGGTATTATATTTTAGACATAAATGGTTATATCTTACATATTACGAACAATTGCAATAATTATATTTTTTAAATCCCCTTTCTTGCATGATGTTGTCATTAATTATGCTTTTTGAGGTCACAAACCACTACATTGTTATTATATGTATTTATTTATTACACTGATTATCATTATCTCACTAATAATACAGGATATCATACTTGATGTATATAGAGTAGAAAAATATATTCTAGAATACTAACGATATATATATATATATATATATATATATATATATATATATATATATATATATATATATATATATATATATATATATATATATATATAATGTTTGGTTAGTAATTTAATATATTAATAAATAAAATATGACCACTATTACGTTGCTTTTATATATCATTACACATTGATGATTTATAGACATTGATTTACAGTGACTACGTTTCAGAACTATTATTACAGTGTCACCCAGAGTTACAGTCAAGTTATAGTAATTTTCAGAATAAACGTTATCTATAAAAGAAGTTTAGCTATTTTTAAAATGAGCTTATTTAACTGTTGTTTAATTATATTTTGTTTTAATACGTTAAATATATGATATGATTGAATACTTTAATTTTATGTAAGTAGAAGGAACATATTTCCAAAAAAAAATAAATTAAATTGATACGATGATATCTTTTAAAGTGATGATTACTGGACGTTGTAACACGAACAGCAATCATGCCCAAACTGATTGCAAATTTCAGTAAGGCAGGATTAACATTAGAAAGTCAGGATACTGTTTGTGCAGAAACTGATTCGCATATCTCGGTCAGTGATGAAGTAGCATTGGTAGTACAGTGGATAACGTTTTCTCTGCTGTGTCAAGCAGTTGATGTATTTGGCGTGGTATCAAACATCGTCAACATTATTTGCTTCGTAAAACAAGGATTTAAAGATCCAGTTAATGTTAGCTTTTTTGGTAAGAGTTTCATATTTGTTCATATATAACATTTTGGTGTCATCGAACAGCCTGCAATTAACAATCACCCAACACAATCACGGATTGGCTGTACAGGACATCAGACTCTTGCTTTTTTAAAAAGTATCGTGCTTTACAAAATGTCCTATCGCAGACCGGAAATGAACCAGACCCGTTCTAGCGGCAACGAATGTCCTTGCAACTCAAGTAAGCAGATTTTTCGAACTTGAATAACCACATCTCCCCCCACACCTTCCCTCTCCCTCCCCCCAACAAAAAAATGTGATCTCATCAAGACATTCAACCTGTGTACTCAAACTACTGAGAACGTAACTGCTCTCCTCCTTATTATAACCCTATTTATCTCCATGTAAGATTTGTTTTACTGTGGTCGTTTGTTTGTCTTGATTAAGGCTTTTTAGTAGAAACATCGTCTGTCCCTCTAACTCGTTGCTAGGTTGTTTTTTGGTTTTTTTTTGTTAACACATCTACCTATTTTTATTTACCTTGACATTTGCCCTGTGTTACTCCATCCTTCTTCCTGTTTAGTGTTGTTACCCTACACTGGAACACTTATCCTTTGAGAACGAACCAATTGACACAAGTACTATTGCAGCAACAACGAACATACAGTATGCATATTGAAATATCCGCAGGGCCACAAACATAGAACACCCTTATTCGTATACAATGATCGGTGTTTGTGTTCCTGAGTATACTTAAATCCTAAAAAAGACCTGGTTCAAATTCCGTCAGTCGTAACATTTCTTTTACATTTGTCCTCGTTCTTCCACTTGAATTTACTTGTCTTCCTAGTGAACTTGTACAAAATGTATTGTTTTTCCTATATTTCTTTCCTACGTATCTCTGTGAGTAGATCTTGTTCTAAATACATGCAAATATAATACACTGACGTAGAATCAATTTAGTCTTTGTTTCTGATTTCATCTAGGTCTTGCAATCGCTGACATAGGCTGTGTAGCAACGCTAACTGTGTCCAACATTTGCTTTACTCCAGCTGTTGCAGCAGCAGACTTGCCTTTTGAACCTACGGAATTTCAATTTCTAACAAGTGGCATGACACACACGACATTTACACGAATAACTTGCTGGATAACAGCCTTGATTACTTGTGAGAGATGCCTCTGTATAATCGCACCAATTAAGGTTTGTAGATATATGTAATGTCTTAGGATAATTATAATTACACCAGAAGACAACCGATTAGGTAGTTTTCACACACTTTCAGACTACCATCAGATAGTGCCCTCGAAAAAGCATTACTATACAGACACGATGAATACAAAGCCAGGGGCATACCATTCAAACGATGGATTACAGAAATACAAGAATCAACGAAAACAAATACTTATGAAGCAAACACAAAAACCATCTCAAGAG